>CAMRHE010000749.1:0-512044 GCA_947044405.1 Leptodactylus fallax | reverse complement strand
TTTGTCCTTAAAGTTTAAAGACATCTTCAGTTTATTATTATTTGCATTATTTAGGATTCTTCACCTGTTGCAACCAAACCTCAGAGGATTCTGTGCATTTCTGAGATATTAACAAGTCCATCAAATTGCCTGTTTCCACTTGCTCAGGACTGGATATTGATATTCACTTGGGGTGACCAGGGAGCTTTGGGTTTAGAGGTTTCTAATAGTTTGTTAGCCCCCATGCTGCATCACTGGTAAGCCGGCTTTACACACACACACGTCTCCCTTCTTTATCAGTGGTATTAATAGGTAATTGGGGCGGCCGTTCTAGACGGGCTTACATTAAAATGGCTATGAGGTCACCCGGCTATAAGACAGATGGGTCTGACTACACTGGTGAACATGGCTATGTGGTCACCTTGCTATAAGACAAATGGGCCTGACTACACTGGTGAACATGGCTATGTGGTCACTCGGCTATAAGACAGATGGGCCTGACTACACTGGTGAACATGGCTATGTGGTCACCGGGCTATAAGACAGATGGGTCTGACTACACTGGTGAACATGACTATGTGGTCACTCGGCTATAAGATGGGTCTGACTACACTGGTGAACATGGCTATGTGGTCACCTGGCTATAAGACAGATGGGTCTGACTACACTGGTGAACATGACTATGTGGTCACTCGGCTATAAGATGGGTCTGACTAGTGAGCCAGTAGATACGGGGACCGTTCTCCTCCTCTCTTGTCACGTCAGTTCTCCTTGGACAGAATACACATTGTGGTTTGGTGACTAATAAGGAAAAGTTCCTGTAGATGCTACAAATGACTTTGGCCCGTGTGCTCAGCTCATGGTCCCCGCAGGCTGTGGCCTGGGGCTCCTCACCCTGGGACTTCTGTGTACAGATCTGCAGTTTCCTCTTGGATCTCGGCACTGGAGGAAGCTGTCACTGTCACCGTCCTGGCACATCCATCGCTCCTGTACATATTCAGTCATGGGCCAGACGTAATGAGTCCTCCGTGTCACGTCTGTGTATCTAACTCTCCTACAAGATCACTATGATACAGAGAATATGACGTATGTGCTAGGAATATGTGCTGGCCCTCCGCATGCCAAGGCCAGTGGTCCATAATCTGTATCACAAGGCCAGTGGTCCATAATCTGTATCACAAGGCCAGGGGCCCATAATCTGTATCACAAGGCCAGGGGCCCATAATCTGTATCACAAGGCCAGTGGTCCATAATCTGTATCATAAGGCCACAGGGCCCATCATCTGTATCACAAGGCCAGGGGCCCATAATCTGTATCACAAGGCCAGTGGCAAATAATCTGTATCATAAGGCCACAGGGCCCATCATCTGTATCACAAGGCCAGGGGCCCATCATCTGTATCACAAGGCCAGGGGACCATAATCTGTATCACAAGGCCTCAGGGCCCATAATCTGTATCACAAGGCCAGGGACCCATAATCTGTATCACAAGGCCAGAGGCCCATCATCTGTATCACAAGGCCAGGGGCCCATAATCTGTATCACAAGGCCAGGGGCCCATAATCTGTATCACAAGGCCAGGGGCCCATCACCTGTATCCTAAGGCCAGCTTTCCAATACCAGCGCACCTGTTCCATGCTCACTGATATGAGGATTGTGCCCTCTTACTGCAGGAGGAGAACAGATGATGTGTGTTTTTTTATTTTATTCTTTGGCCCCTTTAACAATTGCTCTCCCCAATTTTCCATTTACAGTTACAGGTCTTTTCTCCTCTGTGGTCTCTCTCACTAATACCCAGTGTTATGTCCTCCCGGCTTTTTTTGTCATATCTTTTCCACCCCCTTTTATAATTACCTTGTTCCCACTGGCCCAGACTATGTCCCATCCTCCCGCCACTAGGATTATTTTTTAGGTTTTGGTGAACATGGCTATGAGGTCACCGGGCTATAAGACAGATGGAAAGGAAACTCAACATACACAAAGTATAAAAATCACATCTAAAATATGTTACATATATCACGAGAAAAGATAAAAAGACAATAAAGAAAGTTTCAAACAAAGGACACCAACCATATATCCATACAAATGTTTATATATAAATATTACATCCAGCATGTATACTAGAACAAATCCATAAATGATATATCACATAAAGGGCCATCAATGTACCAAACTATAGAGATATTAGTGAACAGTCACTAATGTAGAGGCCCGAATTGTATGAAGGCCCCGATTAATGTATGGTATGAACTTCAATACTAATAGTAGCAGCCAGGGCCGGTTTTAGACAAAGTGGGGCCCTGGGCAAAAATAAAAGCGGGGCCCCAAATTCTGACATGCAAACAACACCATTGTCTTCCAGTGACAACCCCTATAATAACGCCTCCTTTCTGCCAACAAAAAAGTAATAACGAGCCCCATTTACCACACACAATTCAAATGAGCACCTTTGTACCACCTAATAGATTTTTGCACCCAGTCATCAGTTATTATAGCGCCTCCTTATAAATAATAGTCCCTGCTTATAAATAATATTACACCTTTATCAGTAATAGCGCCCTTATAAATGAGAAATAGTGCCCTGTATCAGTAATATTCCCCCTTATCAGTAACAGTCACCCCGTAAAAATAATACTGCTCCCTTATTAATAATAGCCCCCTCATAAATAATAGTCCCCATTATCACTAATAGCCCCCTTTATAAATAAGCCCACTTAACAATTATACCCCCTTATAAACAGTTCCCCCCTTATAAATAATAGCCCATCTTATAAATAATAGTTCCCCCTTATAATAGCTCCCTCATACTTAAGTTTCCCAATTATATATAGCAACCCACCCTTATATATAATAGTTCTCCATTATACAGTGTCGGACTGAAGGGCCTTAGGCCCACCAAAGGATCTTGTTCTGGGGCCCCACCCAGCAGCTTCCTGCTAATAGCCTACACCGCGGCTCCTTCACTGAAGTCTTACATATGTGCTGACTATCCGGCGTTACTGAGTACGTTCCCAGTATAGTCAGCCCCTATAGTACTGTGCAGGCCCCAATAACTCCATTGCCAGTTCATGCACAGTACTGTATGGGGAATGACATGGCCATGGAGCACTACATGTATGTGCAAGATTATAGTGAGGGAGCTGTGATGCAGACATAGCACACAGGGCTGCCAGGAGGAATTTTGAGCCCCCCCCACAGTATAATGTTCCACATGGTATATAATGCTCCATGGTATAAAATGCTCCCCTGAGCCCTCCACAGTTTCTCCACATGGTATATAATGCTCCACAGTGAATCCACACAGTATAAAATGCTCCCCTGAGCCCCCCATAGTGGCCCCACATGGTATATAAGGCTCCACACAGTATATTACCTGTTAGTGGCCCCAGACAGTACAATATGCTTCCCAGCAGCCCCACACAATATAATATGCTCCATACAGTATAATATGCATCCCACAGTGCTTCCCTAGTATAATGCTCCACAGTGGCCTAACACAGTATAACATGTTCCACAATGGCCTCCACACAGTATAATATACTCTCCAGAGGGTTTCCCCCAGTATAGTGCTCCACAGTGGTCCCCCCACAGTCCCCCTCAGTATAATGCTCTACAATGGCCCCACAGAGTATAGTATGCTTCCGAGAAGCCCCACACAATATAATAAACTCCACAGTGGCCCCACACAGTATAACAGGCTCCCCACACTGCCCCCTTCCCCCCCAGAATAAAGCTCCACAGTGGCCCATAGAATAATGTTCTCCCCAGAGGGCCCCCGCTAGTATTTTGCTCAACAGTGGCCCCACATAATATATTATGCTCCCCAGAATGTCCCCCCCAGTATAATGCTCCACAGTAGGCCCCACACAGTATAATATACTTCCCAGAGAGCCCCCTAGTATAATGCTCCTTAGTTCCCACCGAATAATGCCCCACAGTGGTGCCTCACAATATAATATGCTCTGAAGAGGGCCCCCCAGAATAATGCTCCACAGTGACCACACACAGTATTACATGCTCCAGAATGGCCTTCACACGGTATAATATACTGCCCCCAGTATAATGCTCCACAGTAGCCCAAAACAAAATATAATATGCTCTCCAGAGGGCCCCCAGTATAATGCTACACAGTGGCCCTACACAGTATAATATGCTATTCAGAGGGACCCCCTCCAGTATAATGCTCCACAGTGGCCCCACACAGTATAATATGCTATGCAGAGGGCCCCTCCCCAGTATACTGCTCCACAGTGGCCCCACACAGTATAATATGCTATGCAGAGGGACCCCCTCCAGTATAATGCTCCACAGTGGCCCCACACAGTATAATATGCTATGCAGAGGACCCCTCCCCAGTATACTGCTCCACAGTGGCCCCACACAGTATAATATGCTATGCAGAGGGACCCCCTCCAGTATAATGCTCCACAGTGGCCCTACACAGTATAATATGTTCTCCAGAGGGCCCCCTTCTCAGTATAATGCTCCACATTATCCCTACAGACCCTTAGTGCTAGTATTATATTATACTCTTCAGACCCCATAGTATAATAAGCGTAGGCCCGGGGGGAGGTAAGGGAAAATAACAAACAGTTATACTTACCTAGCCTTACCTCTCCTGAGCCTCCTTGCGCTGCTCCGCTGTCCCTGCCGGCTTCCTCTTCTCTGCGACTGACGTCACATGTTGTGGACGTTGCTGCTGAAGCCTGTGATTGATTATGCTGCTACCAGGGTCAGCGTTAGGAGGGGGCAAACTGGGCAATTGCCCAGGGCCCCGATCCCAAAGGGGCCCCCGGGATCCGGAGCCTGATGACTCTGGATCCCGGAGTCAGGACTGGCCATATTGATAACAGAAAGGGACCCAGCGTCATGTGCCGCAGGGCCCCTTTCTGAGGTGAGTAAAAATAAATGTTCCGGACATCACCGCTGAGGCCTGGACTCAGCGGTCACGTGGGGTGTGCCTCCAGATGGGTCTGACTACACTGGTGAGCATGACTGTGGTCACCGGGCTATAAGATAGATGGGTCTGACTACACTGGTGAACATGACTATGTGGTCACTCGGCTATATGATGGGTCTGACTACACTGGTGAACATGACTATGTGGTCACCTGGCTATAAGACAGATGGGTCTGACTACACTGGTGAATATGACTATGTGGTCACTCGGCTATAAGATGGGTCTGACTAGTGAGCCAGTAGATACGGGGACCGTTCTCCCCCTCTCTTGTCACGTCAGTTCTCCTTGGACAGAATACACATTGTGGTTTGGTGACTAATAAGGAAAAGTTCCTGTAGATGCTACAAATGACTTTGGCCCGTGTGCTCAGCTCATGGTCCCCGCAGGCTGTGGCCTGGGGCTCCTCACCCTGGGACTTCTGTGTACAGAACTGCAGTTTCCTCTTGGATCTCGGCCCTGGAGGAAGCTGTCACTGTCACCGTCCTGGCACATCCATCGCTCCTGTACATATTCAGTCATGGGCCAGACGTAATGAGTCCTCAGTGTCACGTCTGTGTATCTAACTCTCCTACAAGATCACTATGATACAGAGAATATGACGTATGTGCTAGGAATATGTGCTGGCCATCTTCAGGGCAGTAACAATAACTGTGTGTACCCGTACTGTGTCCAAGTGCAGACTTTGACTCACATGGTGGATGAGTATCTCTCGACACGTCTCCTGGAACTGAGCGATTGGTCCTTCTCGTACAATTTCTGGGTTGGCAAATTGGACACATGGCCAGAGCTTGCCCTCTATGCTTTGGAGGTGCTGGCTTCCCCTGTGGCATATATCCTATCATAATGTGTGTTCAGCACTGTAGGAGGTGTCACTGACAAGAGGATCTGCCTATCCACAGCCAATGTGGACATACTTCCCTTCATAATGATGAACCAGGCTTGGATCCCACAGGACTTGACTGTGCTATTTAGAGATGAGCGAATTTATCAAAAATTAGATTTGACCGATTCTCCGAGGTTTCCAAAAAGATTTGCTTTGATCTGAATTAATTTGCAGTAAATCACATTAAAAAACAGCTATTTCCTGGTGTCAGAGAGCCTGTATAGCGGTGTAGAACACTGTGCCTTGCAGTAACACACATAGGGAGCCTACTGTGGTAGTGACACAATACTGTGAGTCAGTATGACAAGCACATGACAGGCGTCGCTCTTAGAACCACTGCAAACTTCACTTATTTGGCCAGTTACAGGGTCAAAACTGACCAACTCACTAAAGTGTGAACTTACAGATCCTGTTAGTGCCAGGTATAAAGAACTGTGCAGAGACCCAAGATCCTACTGTAGCGTGAAAGAGCGCACTCCTTTTACACCGTCATCTGATTATCCCACATAGATGTCTACAGAGTGGCAAGGTGACATAATGTGGAGGTAGCAGCAGCATGAGGAGGCCATACAGTGACCCAGTGGCAGCAGCATGAGGAGGCCATAAAGTGACCCGGTAACAGAGGGTGGAGGTAGCAGCAGCCTTAGGAGGCCATACAGTGTGGAGAGGTGGGTGGCACAAACAGTACCCGCTGACAGTAGCTGTAAGAAGGAGCACCTGGCATCAGATGTGTGGCATCAGGCGGGTGGCAGCATCAGAATAGTAGCTGAGGCAGGTAGACAGCAGAAACCAGTCTCATTTGTCAAGGTTTGGGTGAAGCAGCATGGATGATTTAATCTGATACATCAGGCATTGGTGAATGGAAATCCTGGCTGATCCACGCCTGATTCATCTTCACAAAGGTCAGTCTCTCCACATTTTGGGTGGACAGGCGAGTACTCCTTGGGGTAACTATGGCCCCTGCCGCACTAAACAACCGCTCTAATGCCACACTACTGGCCAGGCAGGGCAGCTTTTCCAGGGCAAACTCGGCCAGTTGCGGCCACAAATCCAGTTTGGCTGCCCAGTGGTCCAGCAGATCTTCATTGATGGGTGGCAGGGGGCACTCTAAGTATGCCACCACCTGCTGGTTCAGGTTCTCCTCTGTGTCTAGCTGCTGATTAACAGTTTCTTCAGTATGTGGGTGAAGAAAGCTGCTCATCAGCAACTCTAGGCTCAGGCTGCTGCTGATGGAGCCGATACTGCTCCTGCCACCCCCACCCCCCACAGCTGCCATGGCAGTGCAAGGTGAGCATTCAGGGCCCCCCCCAGTTGGACACGCGAGAGGATGGAAGATGGCGCAGATAGGCAGCGGCCAACAAGCTACATAGGATGTCTCTAAAGCAGTTCAGTTTGTCCTCCCTCTCAGCAGGTGTAAAAAAAGGCCCCCCCATTTTTAACTGGTAGCAAGGATCTAACATGGTGGAGAGCCAGTAGTCATCCCTCTGCCGAACGGTCACAATTCTGCTGTCACTACACAAGCGAGCATGCATCGGGCCATTTGCACAAGTGACTCGGAGGGACTCCCTGCATTCATCTCCACTGCATACTGCCACGGAGTGCCTGGGTCATCTGCCTCATCTCCCTCTTGCTCTTTCAGCTGCTCCTGCTCCTCCTCTCCGATCACCCATGTAGAAAAACCTGCCATTTCACTACACATTGCTTCTGCTCCAGTGTCCGACTCCTCCTTCTCCTCCAGTTCAGCCCCCACAGGGTTCATGTGGCCATGAGATGTAGGTGCCACGTCTCCAGTCCCCTGACCAGCAAGATTTACAAGCATTTTTTCCAGGATATGAATCAGTGGAATGACCTTCATCCCGTAGTCCTGGAGACTAATAAAGTGGCCTCCTCAAAGGGAATGAGAAAAAACAGCAGGTGTCACGCATGAGCTGCCAATGTCTAACATTGAAGTTCCACAGGGGAGTATCTCTGTCTGCTTGGATCATCAAGAAATAGTTTATGGCCTCTCTGTTCGTACAGTTGGTCCAACATATGAAGGGTGGAATTCCAACGGGTGGAAACAACGCATATCAGCCTATGTTGTGGGAGGCCGTTCTGCCGCTGCAGCTCCTAGGAGGGTGTGCTTGGCGGTGTACGAGTGGCTGAAGTGCATGCAAAGTTTCCTGGCAATTTTTAAGATGTCTTGCAGATGGGTGGAACACTTAAGGAAACGCTTGACAACCAGATTGAACACGTGCGCCATGCAGGGAGCAAGACTCAGCCCTCCTTGATGCAGCGCCGACACCATGTTCTTCCCGTTGTCAGTCACCATGGTTCCAATTTTAAGCTGTCTTGGAGAAAGCCAGGATTCAATTTCTTGATGAACATGGAGCAATTCCTCCCTGTGTGACTTCGAGGTGTAGAACAGCGTGACACCGCTGTGCCCTGCACATGTGGTATGCTAGAGGAGCACTGGGAATTGTCTCTGCAGTGGAGACTGAGCACACAGTGGAGAATGAGGTGGACATTGTTGCAGGACCAACGGCGTGAGAACGTGGAGGCAGAAGCTGCATCACCTGTCCAAGTTGCTGGTGTGTCTGGGCAGGCACCACATTAACTCAGTGGGCCATAAATGACATATTATCCTTGACCGTAGTTACAGCTCCACATGTCGGCACTGCTGTGCACTTTGGCAGACACCAACAGGCTCAAGGACTGGCCCACCTTCTCCTCTACATATTTGTGCAGGGCTGGTACTGCCTTTTTGGCAAAGAAATGACGACTTGGGACTCTCCACCTCGGCTCGGCACAAGCCATCAGTTCTCTGAAAGGTGCAGAGTCCACCAGAGGGACTGCAGCACCAGCAAGTTGGACAGGAGCACGTTCAGCTTCTGCACGTTGGATGAGTGCACGCATACTGTTGTCTCTTCGTTGATGGATTGCTGACGCAATGACTGAGTAGGAAGAGCAGGAGAATCACGACCAGCCGTTGATGGGAAGGACATACATCTTCCTTCAGCTGAGGTGGTGAAGCCTTGACTGTCTGAAATAGCGTGCGTGCCACTGGGTGATGCAGTGGTTGCTGCGGCAGGCTGGACCACATTGGAGCCACGGCTCTCCCAGGCCACTTTATGGTGACGCTGCATATGTTGGAGCAGGGCTGTGGTGCCCTGGCCACGCTTCACCTTCTGCCCACACACTGAACATATGGCGATGTTCACCTCCCCTGGCGGCTTAAAAAACTGCCACACCACCGAGTAGGTGATTTTACCCTCAACACTCCACACTAACTGACTGCTACCGCCACTGCCTCCGTGAACCCCTGCACCACTGCTTTCCGTGCAGGTAGGCTGCTGCGAAGCGGGTGGTCTACCCCGGGCACATTTAGCTCCCGACCTCACACTGCTGCTACCCTGCTGACTCCACCGCTGCCTCATGCGCAAGCTGCAACCCTCTTCTCCTAATGACAATGAAGCCCATTCATCACCCGACTCCCAATTGCAATCGGCTACATCGTCATCCACTACTGTCTGCAGGTCACTGATGTCCTCCTCAACACCAGCTCCCATGTCACTCTCATCATCACTACTTGCCCGCCTACAGGTGGAAGTAGCGGATGTCTCCTCCACATCTTGGCTGAGCAGTATCTGCTGACTGTCCTCTAGTACCTCCTCCTCACTGTACAGTGGATCTGAGCCCACAGCATAGAGTACTTCTCTGGCTGAGGGAAAAGAAAAGGACACAGACGCAGGTTGAGGACAGGTGAGGGCACAGGGCCTGCTCCCGGGCCATGCCAAGTAAGGGTTGTGTCTGACGAACCCACCGACTCTTGGCTGGGTGTGTCTGATGTGACTTGGGATGAAGTGGATGACCGAGTCAACCAGTCTGCAACCATTGCGTTGCTGGTCAAGACACGACCGCTAGCTGACACTGGGAGCTCAGGCTTCTGTAAGTGACCCCTGCTGCCACGTCCCCTTACTCTGCTGCGACCTGTGCCTATGTCAGAAACATTTAGGCCTGTGTCCTCCCCTGTGCAGGGCCTCTCGCTTCTCTGACATACTGTTACATCAAATAAGTAAATGAAAAGAAAAATAATACAGGGCAAAATGGCCTATAATTTTCTACTTTGAAGAGACAACCTGTCCTCTCCATACATGACCTAGTCTCCTGATACCCCCTCACATGTAATCTCCACAACCTGCCCTCTCCATACATGACCTAATCTCCTGATACCTCCTCACATGTAATCTCCACAACCTGTCCTCTCCATACATGACCTAATCTCCTGATATCCCCTCACATGTAATCTTCACAGCCTGTCCTCTCCATACATGGCCTAATCTCCTGATACCCCCTCACATGTAATCTCCACAACCTGCCCTCTCCATACATGACCTAATCTCCTGATACCTCCTCACATGTAATCTCCACAACCTGTCCTCTCCATACATGACCTAATCTCCTGATACCTCCTCATATGTAATCTCCACAACCTGCCCTCTCCATACATGGCCTAATCTCCTGATACCTCCTCACATGTAATCTCCACAACCTGTCCTCTCCATACATGGCCTAATCTCCTGATACCTCCTCACATGTAATCTCCACAACCTGTCCTCTCCATACATGACCTAATCTCCTGATACCTCCTCACATGTAATCTCCACAACCTGTCCTCTCCATACATGACCTAGTCTCCTGATACCTCCTCACATGTAATCTCCACAACCTGTCCTCTCCATACATGGCCTAATCTCCTAATATCCCCTCACATGTAATCTCCACAACCTGTCCTCTCCATACATGTCCTAATCTCCTGATACCCCCTCACATGTAATCTCCACAACCTGTCCTCTCCATACATGACCTAATCTCCTGATATCCCCTCACATGTAATCTTCACAGCCTGTCCTCTCCATACATGGCCTAATCTCCTGATACCCCCTCACATGTAATCTCCACAACCTGCCCTCTCCATACATGACCTAATCTCCTGATACCTCCTCACATGTAATCTCCACAACCTGTCCTCTCCATACATGACCTAATCTCCTGATACCTCCTCACATGTAATCTCCACAACCTGCCCTCTCCATACATGGCCTAATCTCCTGATACCTCCTCACATGTAATCTCCACAACCTGTCCTCTCCATACATGACCTAATCTCCTGATACCTCCTCACATGTAATCTCCACAACCTGTCCTCTCCATACATGACCTAGTCTCCTGATACCTCCTCACATGTAATCTCCACAACCTGTCCTCTCCATACATGGCCTAATCTCCTAATATCCCCTCACATGTAATCTCCACAACCTGTCCTCTCCATACATGTCCTAATCTCCTGATACCCCCTCACATGTAATCTCCACAACCTGTCCTCTCCATACATGGCCTAATCTCCTGATACCTCCTCACATGTAATCTCCAGTCCACAACCCATCCTCTCCATACATGGCCTAATCTCCTAATATCCCCTCACATGTAATCTCCACAACCTGTCCTCTCCATACATGACCTAATCTCCTGATACCTCCTCACATGTAAACTCCACAACCTGTCCTCTCCATACATGACCTAATCTCCTGATATCCCCTCACATGTAATCTTCACAGCCTGTCCTCTCCATACATGGCCTAATCTCCTGATACCCCCTCACATGTAATCTCCACAACCTGCCCTCTCCATACATGACCTAATCTCCTGATACCTCCTCACATGTAATCTCCACAACCTGCCCTCTCCATACATGACCTAGTCTCCTGATACCTCCTCACATGTAATCTCCACAACCTGTCCTCTCCATACATGGCCTAATCTCCTAATATCCCCTCACATGTAATCTCCACAACCTGTCCTCTCCATACATGTCCTAATCTCCTGATACCCCCTCACATGTAATCTCCACAACCTGTCCTCTCCATACATGGCCTAATCTCCTGATACCTCCTCACATGTAATCTCCAGTCCACAACCCATCCTCTCCATACATGGCCTAATCTCCTAATATCCCCTCACATGTAATCTCCACAACCTGTCCTCTCCATACATGACCTAATCTCCTGATACCCCCTCACATGTAAACTCCACAACCTGTCCTCTCCATACATGACCTAATCTCCTGATACCCCCTCACATGTAATCTCCACAACCTGCCCTCTCCATACATGACCTAATCTCCTGATACCTCCTCACATGTAATCTCCACAACCTGTCCTCTCCATACATGGCCTAATCTTCTGATATCCCCTCACATGTAATCTCCACAACCTGTCCTCTCCATACATGACCTAATCTCCTGATACCCCCTCACATGTAATCTCCACAACCTGTCCTCTCCATACATGACCTAATCTCCTGATACCTCCTCACATGTAATCTCCACAACCTGTCCTCTCCATACATGACCTAATCTCCTGATACCTCCTCACATGTAATCACAAGGGAGACTTTGAGGTACACATGATTGTCCAATCTCAGAGCTTCTAGGTATAGTGAACATGGACAGATACATGAAGTGGACTTCAGTGCACAGGTAAAGTAAGTCTCCAATCCTTGGCCCATTGTGATGATGGAACACTGTGGCAAATTTATTAAGAATGGCATATTGTAAACCAGTGTTAATAAATAGCCTGAGTGGTACAGGGCGCATGTAACCCCTTCATAGATGTGTCGGAGGTCCTGGAGTCAGAATGGTAATTTATGCCATATAGGAACAGGTGTAGATTTCGATTCTAACTCATGCCAGGGAACTGAAGTGACTTAATAAATCAGCCTTGCCATGGGGTCCACTCTTCTTGCCTCGCATTCTCAGAATTGTGTGGCTGAGGAATGAATCGGGGCTTGAGGCGCATGTATGATGCAAAACCAATCTTGTTCCTCAGTATCATCCCTGTGCATCACATTTCTGGCGAAATGGAAGAGATGAATACCTTCCAATGCGTATGAACTGGGCAGTGTCATTCAGTTTGCCCATGTTAGTGATATGGCTCCAGAACAACTTTGAGACTATTTACAACAGTAATAATTGCTATCGATGAAGCAGGTGATGATGATGTAGACTCCTGCTCCAGGTTTGCTCCTGCTGCTTCTCCATAACATAGTAGAAGACTGTCACTATGGTTGGTGTAATGCTGCTCCTGTAGGTAGATAGTGCTGTAGAGGGATACATGTATGACCCTCCACAGAGATGTGGACACAGTAGGGGAAGGTGGGCATGGAGTTGTTGCTGGGGCAGCCCTGTAGAATATACGGCTATAGACTACACAAGCTGGTGTTGGGTACAGTTGTCCTGGGACAGCCATGGTTGATTCCTCCCACACCTCAGGTAATGGTAGAGACACAGGGACCTGGTCCACATTATCGGCCCAAAATCTCTGGGGCCAGTCTAGAGAGTGAACTCCACCCTCTCCTCTGGGCGCATGTTGTGCAGGTGTTCGGGCAGCCAGGACCTCTCGACAGACCTCCAGTTTACAAACTCACTGAGACGCTCTTCTACCTCCTCACTGTAGCCAGATGGTGACCTGGCTGAAGTGCAGGCCAATGCCTCTCTTCTGGTCAGACACATCGCCCTCTGCAGGTGGCTCCCCTCCAGCACAGTGATGGAGGTAGGCCTTCTTCTCCACAGTTTTCAGTTGTTGACACCCAGCAAGGCAGGTGAGTCTCAGGGTGTGGCAAGTGTTCAGTGGGGGCTCCAGTCAGAGCCCAGGGAACAGGTTAGGCACAGCAGTCTTCGCCACCAGATCCATAACTTCAGGCCTTTCACAGGTGGGGGATGTGACATTTTTCATAGAAGACTCCTGTGTGCAGCTATACTCTGTGTGAATGCCTCTGGGATCTCTCTTGAGCTTTCTGGTATCTTTTGGATACTTGATGGTGGGCGGTGCTGACTACACATAGGAATAGGTGTGGATTCAGCCACTCCCAAGATGGCAGCACCCATGAGGATTCACTTGTGGCTGTTGAGTCTTGAGGCGGGCTGGTTCTCAATCGGGCTGGGGTGGACTTCTTGTTGCTTGGCCGCGCTGGTGTTGTTTTGGCGGCCTGTAGAGAAGGATGTGTAACGCAGCAAGAAATCCAACCATCATTAACCCTCTGGGGGCCAGGCTCTTGTGCAGTGTTATATTGTAGCAGATAACAAGACAATGCAGTAATGGCTGACGGTCTCTGAACATGCAGGGAGGTCATAAAACTCTGCAGAACAATCCTCAGCACACAACCTGGCGTGGCACAGATATGCAGAGGCCTCAGTTACTGCACAGAGCGCAGTCGAGGCTCACACTTGGCTAGCAGGGACGCTCTAGGACATTTTAGCACTTCCACAGTATATACAGCAGACCGTTCCTTTTGCCAATAAAGAGGGCTATACAGTCTATGCAGAACACTTGGGCCTGCTTTGGCAGTGACTAGTGGACACTTGCTAGCAGATGATGTTACACAGTCTATCACACAACATGGGAGTAGTTTTGCTTCCCAGGGTAGCAGTTGATAAAGGACACAAAAGAGGTGGGGGATCTTGTTTGTGATGCCAAAAATTGCTGCAGCCCACTGAATGAAACTGGAGGATGGGAGCAGTAGTTGTCAACGATGGCCAACAACAATCAACCATCAGTTGGAGCAGTGGTGAAGGTGCCTGTGGTGTGTCTGATGGTGGTGGTACTTCTGCTGGGACACTTCCAGTTGTAAGGAGTCCTGTTCTCTCATTGACCCAGGTGATGGAGGTCGGAAGGACCCTGGTGGTGATCACAGGAACGATCAAGGGGGCAACAGTGCAGATGTACAGAATGGGGGAACTTTACTGAGATAATTGCAAAATATCCTGATGGGGGTAGTAGTGCAAGAAGAGTTCCACTATAGATGGTGGTAATGGTTCTCACAGCAGGAAATGCCCCATATATATAGGTGTTAATCTATGACTATATCCTGCCTATGCAGAACCCTGTCTACCTGAGGTCATAATCTCTCTGCAGGTTGTCAGCGGGTTCTTCCCCTCCATATATGACCTCCTTTATCAGAGGCTGTAATGGATGGCTCTAAGGGGGCTATAAGTCTTATCCTATTACCCCAGCCAATCATAGGATGGGCTGCACCAAGCTCTCCCACAAAGAAGGGGTTAACTCCCCAACAGGGGGAAATGTTTGAGAAATCTGCAAAACTATATCACAGTGAGAGTGAACTGACACCATAATACAGGCAATGCAAAAAAAAAAAAAGGGTTAAGAGTGCCCATCGACATCCCGCATCTTCATCATAGTCTTGAGGACACAGATAGAATTGAAGTTACGTTGTGTCACCCAGTCCAATGGGACACCTGAAATCTGAGTGTCACACTAAACCAGAGCTGATACAGGTATGATACAGACTGACAATTGAATAGAATTCTAATTTGTACAGAAGAGAGAGCGCTATCATCTTAAGAGCATGATCCATATCAGGGCTGAGCTGAGGAATTCCATAACTGCAATTACTGGGGCAATGCTAAAGAGTTCTGTGTTGTGTCCACCCTTACCTTCTATCCGTGCACGAATATAACGGCCCAGTATATGATAAGTATGTGCCCCCTGCATTGCATCTGGGATGCTGGCTCCATATACTGTTTAAGGAAGAAATCCAAGGAGGCCACTGTGCACACAACAGGAGGACACGCAGTCAGGCAGCCTTCCGCTTTGGCACAGATAAGGTTCATCGTGTGCTGTTCTGACTTTAGGAAGTGAAAGCTTTTATTTGCATCTTGGATCTTTCTGAAGTTTCTTCTCTGGCTGGATAAATACTTCAGGGTATCTCTATCTCTACACACAAGCAGACGGACCCAGAGACATCACAACCTGTAAGGTACTGTCTTTTCTTCTCCAGATTATCATTAGTGGTGATGGTGTTGGCTTAGGTGGGCAGAAGGTCAGGATTAGAGAAAGGCACCAGGGTCTATGAGCCCATGAGCAGAGCTGGTAACGTAACCCCCAGGTGCTGCACATCATGGACATCACTTCTACATCAGGTACATTCATCATATGGCTGAAGAATGTGATGGATATCTGGAACTGTCCAATCACTCCAACATCAGATCAGTAATTCTAAAAGTAAAGATAAGTCCTTCTAAAAGTTTCTTCTTGACTGCAAATATTCAGATATAAACTCACAAAGAGACTTGATGTCTGACCTATCTGTGACCACATTAAAAAGTTATTCTTAGCAGGTCAAGGATTCTGCTATAATGAATTGTTTCCATAAGAAATTGTACAATGTCAGGACACCTAGGACTATATATCTATAATACATAGTGTATGACACTGTCAGGGCTCCTAGGACTATATATCTATAATACATAGTGTATGACACTGTCAGGGCTCCTAGGATTGTATATCTATAATACATAGTGTATGACACTGTCAGGGCTCCTAGGACTATATATCTATAATACATAGTGTATGACACTGTCATGGCTCCTAGGACTATATATCTATAATACATAGTGTATGACACTGTCATGGCTCCTAGGACTATATATCTTTTCATACATAGTGTATGACACTGTCAGGGCTCCTAGGACTATATATGAATAATACATAGTGTATGACACTGTCAGGGCTCCTAGGGCTATATAGCTATAATACATAGTGTATGACACTGTCAGGGCTCCTAGGACTATATATCTATAATACATAGTGTATAACACTGTCAGGGCTCCTAGGACTATATATATATAATACATCGTGTATGACGCTGTCAGGACTCTCCTAGGACTATATATCTATAATACATAGTGTATGACACTGTCAGGGCTCCTAGGACTATATATCTATAATACATAGTGTATGACACTGTCAGGACTCCTAGTACTATATATCTATAATACATAGTGTATGACACTGTCAGGGCTCCTAGTACTATATATCTATAATGCATAGTGTATGACACTGTCAGGACTCCTAGGACTATATATCTATAATACATAGTGTATGACACTGTCAGGACTCTCCTAGGACTATATATCTATAATACATAGTGTATGACGCTGTCAGGACTCCTAGGACTATATATCTATAATACATAGTG
Source organism: Leptodactylus fallax (assembly GCA_947044405.1). Classification (NCBI taxonomy): domain Eukaryota; kingdom Metazoa; phylum Chordata; class Amphibia; order Anura; family Leptodactylidae; genus Leptodactylus; species Leptodactylus fallax. The sequence goes on along the minus strand of CAMRHE010000749.1, from coordinate 495,187 downwards.
TATGACACTGTCAGGGCTCCTAGGACTATATATCTATAATACATAGTGTATGACACTGTCAGGACTCCTAGTACTATATATCTATAATACATAGTGTATGACACTGTCAGGGCTCCTAGTACTATATATCTATAATGCATAGTGTATGACACTGTCAGGGCTCCTAGGACTATATATCTATAATACATAGTGTATGACACTGTCAGGACTCCTAGGACTATATATCTATAATACATAGTGTATGACACTGTCAGGACTCCTAGGACTATATATCTATAATACATAGTGTATGACACTGTCAGGACTCCTAGGACTATATATCTATAACACATAGTGTATGACACTGTCAGGGATCCTAGGACTATATATCTATAATACATAGTGTATGACACTGTCAGGGATCCTAGGACTATATATCTATAATACATAGTGTATGACACTGTCAGGGCTCCTAGGACTATATATCTATAACACATAGTGTATGACACTGTCAGGGATCCTAGGACTATATATCTATAATACATAGTGTATGACACTGTCAGGACTCCTAGGACTATATATCTATAATACATAGTGTATGACACTGTCAGGACTCCTAGGACTATATATCTATAATACATAGTGTATGACACTGTCAGGACTCCTAGGACTATATATCTATAATACATAGTGTATGACACTGTCAGGATGTAACAATGCTAGTTATCAGATCTGGAGTCCAATTGCTGAGGCAAACAGTACAGTACTTAAACAGTAAGAGATATAGGAATAGTACCTCAGGAGTAGAAGTAACCATGATCAGACGTATGCAGAGTTCGGTACACAGGAGCAGTAGATCAGCCATAGTCAGACGTATGCAGGATTCGGTACACAGGATCAGTAGAGTAATGGTGAGGCTCAGGACAAACAGGAAGCAGACAGCCAGAATAATCAGGCACAGGATGGAGTAAGCTGTGGGTTATATAGGGATTGCTATACTGTGATTGGCCACAGAGCAGGTGAGATCCCTAAACTAATCATTCCAATAGAAAAGTCCAGGCTAAGCAAGGCAAAGAACAAACAGGCTTCTTCAATGGCATAATGGTCAAGGCTGCAGAACATGGCTGGGAAGTTAAGGGTTCAAGACCCAGTGAGCTCAGTTCCTGACACAGGACTCCTAGGACTATATATCTATAATACATAGTGTATGACACTGTCAGGGCTCCTCGGACTATATATCTATAACACATAGTGTATGACACTGTCAGGGCTCCTAGGACTATATATCTATAACACATAGTGTATGACACTGTCAGGGCTCCTAGGACTCTATATATATATAACACATAGTGTATGACACTGTCAGGGCTCCTAGGACTGTATATCTATAATACATAGTGTATGACACTGTCAGCACTCCTAGGACTATATATCTATAATACATAGTGAATAACACTGTCAGGACTCCTAGGACTATATATATATAATACATAGTGAATAACACTGTCAGGACTCCTAGGACTATATATATATAATACATAGTGTATGACACTGTCAGGACTCCTAGGACTATATATCTATAATACATAGTGTATGACACTGTCAGGACTCTGAGGACTATATATCTATAATACATAGTGTATGACACTGTCAGGACTCCTAGGACTATATATCTATAATATATAGTGTATGACACTGTCAGGACTCCTAGGACTATATATCTATAATACATAGTGTATGACACTGTCAGGGCTCCTAGGACTATATATCTATAATACATAGTGTATGACACTGTCAGGACTCCTAGGACTATATGTCTATAGTACATAGTGTATGACATTGTCAGGGCTCCTAGGACTATATATCTATAATGCATAGTGTATGACACTGTCAGGGCTCCTAGGACTGTATATCTATAATACATAGTGTATGACACTGTCAGCACTCCTAGGACTATATATCTATAATACATAGTGAATAACACTGTCAGGACTCCTAGGACTATATATATATAATACATAGTGAATAACACTGTCAGGACTCCTAGGACTATATATATATAATACATAGTGTATGACACTGTCAGGACTCCTAGGACTATATATCTATAATACATAGTGTATGACACTGTCAGGACTCTGAGGACTATATATCTATAATACATAGTGTATGACACTGTCAGGACTGTGGGATAAAGGGCCCTGCCCGCAAGGGCTTACAATCTATTAGGGAAGAGGGATAGAGACAGAAGGTGGGGTAGAGGCTGTACAGGTGGTGGTGTGGTGACAGTAGTGTTATTGGAGGTTGTACAGATGGTGGTGTGGTGACAGTAGTGTTATTGGAGCTTGTAGGCCTTCCTGAATAGGTGAGTCTTCCAGGCCTTCTTGAAGCTTGTGATTGTGGGGGTCAGTCTTATGTGTCTTGGTAATGAGTTCCAGAGTATGGGGGATGCCCGGGAGAAGTCTTGGAGACGGTTGTGTGAGGAGCGGATGAGAGCAGAGCGGAGTAGGAGGTCTTTAGAGGATCGGAGGTTACGTGCGGGTAGGTAGTAGGAGATTAGGTCGGAGATATATGGAGGGGACAGACTGTGGATGGCTTTGTATGTCAGTGTTAGTAGTTTGATCTCTATTCGCTGGGTGATGGGTAGCCAGTGAAGGGATTGGCAGAGGGGAGCGGCCGATGAAGAACGGGGGAGAGGTGTATTAGGCGAGCAGCACAGTATGAGGGGGGAGAGAGTGTTAGCTGGGAGGCCATGGAGAAGGGTGTTACAGTAGTCTAGGCGGGAGATTATGAGAGCGTGAATTAGCATCTTTGTGGTTTCAGGGGTGAGGAAGGAGCGGATTCGATGGATGTTCTTGAGTTGCAGGAGGCAGAGGTGTTGAGAGTTTGAATATGCGGCTTGAAGGATAGGTCAGAGTCTAAGGTTATCCCAAGGCAGTGGCCCGTGGGCCTGGGGTGAGAGTGGTTCCATTAATTTTGATAGATGAGTCAGGTAGGGGGGTTGTGCGAGGAGGGGTGAAGATTATGAACTCCGTTTTCTCCATGTTGAGTTTAAGAAAGCGGGAGGAGAGAAAGGAGGCTACGGCTGCGAGACATTCTGGGACTCTGGACAACAGGGAGGTAATGTCTGGTCCAGAGAGATATATTTGGGTATCATCAGTATAGCAATGGTAATGAAAACCATGGGATTCTACACTGTCCTAGGAGCCCTGACAGTGTCATACACTATGTATTATAGATATATAGTCCTAGGATCCCTGACAGTGTCATACACTATGTATTATAGATATATAGTCCTAGGAGCCCTGACAGTGTCATACACCATGTCATATAGATATATAGTCCTAGGAGTCCTGACAGTGTCATACACCATGTATTATAGATATATAGTCCTAGGTGCCCTGACAGTGTCATACACCATGTATTATAGATATATAGTCCTAGGAGTCCTGACAGTGTCATACACTATGTATTATAGATATATAGTCCTAGGAACCATGACAGTGTCATACACTATGTATTATAGATATATAGTCCTAGGAGCCCTGACAGTGTCAGACACTATGTATTATACATATATAGTCCTAGGAGCCCTGACAGTGTCATACACTATGTATTATAGATATATAGTCCTAGGAGTCCTGACAGTGTCATACACTATATATTATAGATATATAGCCCTAGGAGCCCTGACAGTGTCATACACTATGTAATATATATATATATATATATATATATATATATATATATAGTCCTAGGAGCCCTGACAGTGTCATACACTATGTATTATATATATATAGTCCTAGGAGTCCTGACAGTGTCATACACTATGTATTATAGATACATAGTCCTAGGAGTTCCAACAATTTCATACACTATGTTTTATAGATATATAGTCCTAGAAGTCCTGACAGTGTCATACAGTATATATTATAGGTATATAGTCCTAGGAGCCCTGACAGTGTCATACACTATGTATTATAGATATATAGTCCTAGGAGTCCTGACAGTGTCATACACTATATATTATAGATACATAGCCCTAGGAGCCCTGACAGTGTCATACACTATGTATTATAGATATATAGTCCTAGGAGCCCTGACAATGTCATACACTATGCCTTATATTTATATAGTCCTAGGAGTCCTGACAGTGTCATACACTAGGTATTATAGATATATAGTCCTAGGAGTCCTGACAGTGTCATACACTATGTATGATAGATATATAGTCCTAGGAGCCCTGACAGTGTCATACACTATGTATTATAGATATATAGTCCTAGGAGCCCTGACAGTGTCATACACTATGTATTATAGATATATAGTCCTAGGATTCCAGACAGTGTCATACACTATGTATTATAGATATATAGTCCTAGGAGCCCTGACAGTGTCATACACTATGTATTATAGATATATAGTCCTAGGAGCCCTGACAGTGTCATACACCATGTAATATAGATATATAGTCCTAGGAGTCCTGACAGTGTCATACACCATGTATTATAGATATATAGTCCTAGGTGCCCTGACAGTGTCATACACCATGTATTATAGATATATAGTCCTAGGAGTCCTGACAGTGTCATACACTATGTATTATAGATATATAGTCCTAGGAGCATTGACAGTGTCATACACTATGTATTATAGATATATAGTCCTAGGAGCCCTGACAGTGTCAGACACTATGTATTATACATATATAGTCCTAGGAGCCCTGACAGTGTCATACACTATGTATTATAGATATATAGTCCTAGGAGTCCTGACAGTGTCATACACTATATATTATAGATATATAGCCCTAGGAGCCCTGACAGTGTCATACACTATGTAATATATATATATATATATATATATATATATATATATATATATATAGTCCTAGGAGCCCTGACAGTGTCATACACTATGTATTATATATATATATAGTCCTAGGAGTCCTGACAGTGTCATACACTATGTATTATAGATATATAGTCCTAGGAGTTCCAACAATTTCATACACTATGTTTTATAGATATATAGTCCTAGGATTTCAGACAGTGTCATACACTATGTATTATAGATATATAGTCCTAGGAGTCCTGACAGTGTCATACACTATATATTATAGATATATAGCCCTAGGAGCCCTGACAGTGTCATACACTATGTATTATAGATATATAGTCCTAGGAGCCCTGACAATGTCATACACTATGCCTTATATTTATATAGTCCTAGGAGTCCTGACAGTGTCATACACTAGGTATTATAGATATATAGTCCTAGGAGTCCTGACAGTGTCATACACTATGTATGATAGATATATAGTCCTAGGAGCCCTGACAGTGTCATACACTATGTATTATAGATATATAGTCCTAGGAGCCCTGACAGTGTCATACACTATGTATTATAGATATATAGCCCTAGGAGTCCCAACAATGTCATACACTATGTATTATAGATATATAGTCCTAGGATTCCAGACAGTGTCATACACTATGTATTATAGATATATAGTCCTAGGAGCCCTGACAGTGTCATACACTATGTATTATAGATATATAGCCCTAGGAGTCCCAACAATGTCATACACTATGAATTATAGATATATAGTCCTAGGATTCCTGACAGTGTCATACACTATGTATTATAGATATATAGTCCTAGGAGCCCTGACAGTGTCATACAAAATGTATTATAGATATATAGTCCTAGGAGTCCTGACAGTGTCATACGCTATGTATTATAGATATATAGTCCTAGGAGTCCTGACAGTGTCATACACTGTGTATTATAGATATATAGTCCTAGGAGTCCCAACAATGTCATACACTAGTCAATTTAAGTTGTGCTTCTATCAAAACTTATTCTACCTGAAATGAATCTGAGATCTGTGCCATCTGAAGTTGTAAACACAGTGTGACGGAGTGTTATTAATCTGAAAAAAATATTAATTGCTTAATCTTTTGTTTTTTGTTGCACAAGTCCACATGTTTACACAGTAGTGCAGACTCTTCTTATCTATAAAATAGTATCTCCATTATTTAAGCAGTTTTTTTGGTTTGATTCCCCAATATAAAGTATAACCTGAAATAATCTGAATAGTCACACCTTTTTAGTGTTTTGTTTTTTTTCTTCCAATTTGTTTTGTTAAAATAAAACAATAAATAAATAAATAAAATATACAGTGCCAAAAATTATTCCAAATCACTAAGTAGTGTGCAGTACAATAACTGGAAAATAAAGGGCTGGGGATCGGTAGGAAGAGGCAGAATAGGAAACACCCATTCAAGTACTACTAACATTAAGAGTGTGGTTGGCAACAGCAACATTACTTCTAGTTTTAATAGCCCTGCCAGTAGCCGCAGTGTTGTTGCACTTCTTGAGGATAAAGACTTTTTTGAAATCAGTGAATCCCAAATATCGAGTCAGAGTTCAGTGTTTTTCTACACTGTAACATGAACTTGACCATGCTGTCTTTCTGTACCAGCACCCATATCTTCTCCTTTATCTTCACAAAAACGTGTGGATGGTGATGACATTACTGAATCCAATGATTATTCTATTGCAGATAAGATCTAGCAACTGAGTCAGGGTGACATCACAGGAAGAGGGTGGTGGCAGCTTCAATAGTAAGAATTCCACCTGATGAGCAGCCCCAATATCCACAAGACCTGCCTGGAGTAAATCTAAGGCAAGCACAAGTGGTGGTGGCACTGGCACACACGAATCTGGTTTTGGCAGCAGCAGGTGCAAAAGGCACTGTTTTGTTTCTGAAAATTGAGCAGGGTATTTTTTGCGAAGTAATAATGGTTGAAACGTGCAGAGATTTTTATGGCCATGAGGACACCTCTTTTAAGCCCCTGTACAGATTAATAAAGTGGTGAAACATCAGATTAAGGACATCACCATACAGGGACAATGTGCTACTCGTACTAACTGCAGCACAGCAACAATATTGGTGCAGTTGCCACTGGCAACGCTGGCCAGTTGGATTTGGTGAGGAGCCATCCAGCGGGATATTTGCTACAGGAAACAGTGAATCAGCTCCTCTGCTGTGTGGCTCCTCTGATCCAGGCTCATTAATTGTATCACCACATGGCAGCTCTCCACCTTGCACCCATGAGGGGAGGAGGAGGAAGAGGAGTGGAAGCAACGGCTTGACCTGGTGAAGATTGTGGTGGGAATCAGTCCAAAGAGGAGGATCCAGAGAAGGAGGATGAGCCCTGCATAGTGTTTGAACTGGGCTACATAATCAGGGTGGAACTAACACCTGGCCTTGCTACATTTTTGGATTGTGGCCACTGCCGCTCACAATATTGACCCAGTGGGCCGTGAAAGCCAGGTATTGTCCTTGGCCATAATTGCTGCTCCACGTGTTAATGGTGGTCTGCGCCTTTCCCCAGACAGACATATTCAAGGAAAGGCCCATGTTCTCCAACACATGACAATATAAAACAGGGACAGCTTTCATAGACAAATAATGGCGGCCAGGTATCTTTCATCGATGTTGCACACGTCATCAGTTGGAGAGACGCAGTGGAATCCACTAAGTGGTATGGCAGTGACTGCACCACCAGCAGCTTGGCCAGGTGTGAGTTAAGTAAACAACCGCCAGATGACTGGACACATATTGCTGTCTCCTGGCCATACATTCCCTTATGGATGATTGATGTTAGTTTGGAAGAGGAGGAGAAGCAGATGGAGATGATAATGATGATGATAATGATGATGACCATGTGCTAGGTATAGATGTGGTCTGCCTACCAGCAAGATCACGGGGAGGAGGAGGAGAAGGAGGAGAACAGTCTCGATGACTTCCCCTGCCACTGTCAAGTCTATTTCCCAATAAGACAGTGATGTCCTTTCATGTGAGTAGTTAGAGAAGTTGTTCTTACATTTGTTCTTGCATGGCCATGGCTAAGCCTCTTCTTGCAGATCTTGCACATCTCCATGGATTTATCATTTGCCAACGTACAAAAAAAATTCCCACATGGGAGATGACCAGTAGCAGCCGAAACAAGTCTGCCACTTCAGGGCAAAAACTGACAAACTTGGACCCTGGGCAAAAAAAAAATGCTGATATACCAACAATGGCCGTATCAGTAATAGCCCCTGCTATATGTCATAGTTCATCTCTTATAATAACCTCCCTTATAAATAATTTTTCGAAGGATACCGCTTTGCCAAGCCACTGGCCTACCTGCGATCACCCCTCTTACCTTCCTCTCACCACCCGTGTGTACCTGGGTTCATAGGATTTATTATTAACCCGAGTGGGTCGTACTAGCGGCAAACGTATACAGAATACCCATCAGAGGATGGTCAAGCAAATACAGGTAAAAACAAGGAATACAGTACATTAAAAAATAAAAGGGGATTAAAAGAGAAAATGAGTACCAAGACGAGTGTGCAGTCTGGTTCACTGAGGCATCCGCTGTTTAGCCTCAGGGCAATTCCTTACATCAACAACAACACATATGTGACCTCACATCATTCCCAGGATAAGAGCTACCTGGGCTAGTCTCCTCTCTGTGTGATGTCACCGGGAGAGGAGGCCCAGCCCTAAATCCTTGGACCAGAAAACCATGTACAATAATAACTCCTCACCGGACGACTATAGTATCAAGCGAGGGGTATGACAGGGTTTGTGGCGATGTTTACACCATGTAGACACCAAGATTGACCCCCCAGATCCCCTTGGGTAAGAAGTTGAGTATCTGGGCCTTTTCCGTGCTTCCAACAGTGCAGTGTTTGGATTTGATGTGTCCGTTCAAGTCTTGTGCATCTGAGGAATTTTTCGGTGCAACTGTAGGATGCTCCCCTCGTGAAATATCATCATAATACTATATTTCCTTTGATGATCTGCTGGGGACATCCTCTCTGCTAGAAAAGGGGGATTGTCTGCAGACATCAAGTCTGCCTGGGTCTGAGGGGTAAAGGTGTAACATCAATCAGCCACAAATGAAATCCATATCTAAGATTAATCCCCCTTGGCCGATCTGGCACCCACCTTTTAGGGGGAGGACCCTATGTCCATCTTCCTCACGCACCTCTGCAGCCTTACCCCGCCGGGACAGGCCATCTGCATGGCCATGGACCCGGCCGGGCTTGTGCCAGATGTTATAGTTGTATTGCTGAAGCCCCAGGCTCCAACTCAACAACCGTCCATTCTGGCCTGCTACACGTTTTATCCAGATCAGAGGATTCTGATCCATCACCACAGTGAAGTCGCGCCCATACAAGTAAGGCTGCAGATGCTGCAGGGCCCAAACAATTGCCAGGCATTCCTTCTCCACCGTGGCGTAGGCCACTTCCTGCAGCAGAAGTTTCCAGCTGAGGTATTGCACCGGGTGCTTTTGGCCTGCTGAGTCAAGCTGGTTCAGCACCGCACCGAGACCATAGGTGCTGGAGTCTGTCTGTAGTACAAGCGATTGTGACTCATCGTACGCTTGAAGTACAGGTGCGTTCGCCAGGGCCACTTTCAGGGCCTGGAAGGAGTGCTCGCAGACAGTCGTCCACTGGCCGTCTTACGGCAACTTTTTCTTAGTGAGGTCTGTCAAGGGAGCTGCCAGAGCACTATAGTTCAGTACAAACTTCCTATAGTACCCTGCCATGCCCAGGAAAGAAATCACCTGTCGCTTGGACCGGGGTGTTGGTCATAACGTGATTACGTCCAACTTTTCTGGCTCTGGTTTCAGAGTTCCCCTACCTACCCAGTGTCCCAGGTATTGGACCTCGCGCATGCCCAGCTGACACTTTTCCGGTTTGATGGTCAAGCCCACTTGGTGGATCCGCCCCAGTACCTGCGCCAGATGCTGAAGGTGTTCCTCCCAAGTGGAACTGAAGATGGTGATGTCATCCAGGTACGCAGCGGCGAACCCTATGCATCCCAACGGCAGGGAGTTGACCATCCGCTGGAAAGGGACAGGGGCATTCTTCATGCCGAATGGCATGACAGTGGACTCGTACAATCCAAAAGGGGTGATAAAGACCGATCACTCCTGTGCCTGTGGGGACAGGGGAATCTGCCAGTATTCTCGGCTCAAGTCTATGATGAACAAGTACTGAACCTTGCCTAACCTATCGAGCAGGACGTCGATGCACGGCATCGGATACGTGTCATCGGTGGTGACCTCGTTAAGATCCCTGTAGTCTACACAGAACCGGGTGGTCTGGTCCTTTTTGCGTGCAAGATTACAGGTGTAGCCCACGCACTGTGAGAGGGCTGAATCACCCCCAGTTCCAGCATCTCGTCAATCTCCCTGCACATCTGGACCTGTACCTCTGAGGAGATGCGATATGGTGATCACAGGATAGGGGTATGATTCCCAGTATCCACGTGGTGGATGGCCTGGTCAGCTCTCCTGGGCTTCCCAGAGAACATACCGGGGAGGGAGCACAGGACCTCTTTCAGATGGGGCCGCGGGGTCTCAGGCAGCAGGGGGTTCACCTGGACCTCCTTGTTGGAACCCACCTCTCTAAAATGAGCGAGCAGGTCAACAAGGTCTTCCTCATCCCCTTCCTCTAGCAGACTGCACACCGGAAAGGCACCAGCTTCCCAGTCATGATGAGCCTTCATCATATTGACATGGAAGACCTTAGGCCTGTTCCAGCCTGGATCAATCGTGACCAGGTAATTGACGCTGTTGATCAGCTGGTGCACGATATATGGACCAGTCCATTTCACCTGAAGCTTGTCCTGGGGCTCAGGGACTAGGACCCATATTTTTTGCCCCGGCTGGTATGTTCTCTCACGGGCATTCTGATGATACCAGTGCTTCTGGCTGGCCTGAGCCTGGACCATGTTGTCATGCACCAGCTGCGCCATAGTCTGCATTCGGTCACGAAATCGTAGGACATACTCCATGACTGGCACACCTTGGATGGCTGTTTCTCCTTCCCAGGACTCTTTCATGAGAACTAGGGGCCCACGTACATGCCTCCCATACAAGAGCTTGAAGGAGGAGATCCCCGCCGATGCTTGAGGCACTTCCCGGTAAGCAAACAGCAGGTGCAGGAGGTAAGGCTCTTAATCGCATCTGTGGGACTTCACTAGCATCCTGAGCATCTGCTTCAGGGTGCCATTGAACTGTTCACACAGTCCATTGGTCTGTTAGTGATACGGGCTGGACACCAGATGTTGTACCTCTGTTACCTTACACAGGCCTTGCATCAAGGCAGACATGAACTGGGTACCTTGGTCTGTGAGCATGTCTCTGGGAAATCCAAGATGGGAGAAGATGCCTACCAGAGCCTTGGCCACTACATCAGCCCGGGTGGAAGACAGAGCGACAGCTTCCAGGTACCTAGTAGCGTAGTCTACTACCATTAATATGAAGCGTTTCCCGATGCGTCTGGGAATGGACAGGGGTACAATGAGATACACAGCGACCCGATGGAAAGGCTCGGTTATGATGGGCATAGATATCATTGGGGTTTTGGAGCCTTGCCTCGCCTTGCCTATCTTCTGACAGGTGACACATGAACGGCAGTATCTAGCTACATCTGTCCCCATCTTAGGCCAATAGAATAAGTGGTTGAGGCGAGCCTTGGTCTTAGCGATCCCCAGGTGGCCTGCCAGTGAAATATCATGACCAATCTGCAATAATTTCACCCGATAGGGTTGGGGTACCACTAAGTGTTTCTCCCGGCGCCAAACTTCATGTCCCTCAGTGGGGAACGTTTCCCGGTACTGCCTCCCTTGCTCTCAGTCCTTGTCTGACTCCAAGGGAGGTTGATCAGCACGCTCCTTCAACGTGTCCAGACTGCGGTCAGCTTGGACAGCGTCCCAGAATGCTGACTGACTGGAACTAGACAGAAGAGATGTGTATGTCTCATACTCGCCGGATCCATCCGGCTCCTGGGCTGTAAGGCTAGTCACGACGGTCTCAGTACCGTCTCCGGATGATAGAGGGATCAAGGATCGGAACGCCTTCCACCCTTTTTGCACTCTGGCTGCGTGTGACCACTGCGATAGCAGTCCGTTCCCCACCTGGATCGGCCCTGAGATCCCCGTGAGCTACTTGATCACCTTGCACATAGTCAGCAGTTGGATGCTGGTCTGAGGTACTGGGTGAAGTAGGCAGGGTTGCCCTCAGTATCTCAGAGGAGCTTTTCACAGTAAGCATTAGCGATTACATTGTCAGTATAGTCATTAGCAATTGTAGGTTCACAGTGAGCTACAGTGGTGAACTGCTCAGACAGGGTCACACTGAGGGGGTCAGTCTTCCCCGCAGCTGTGGGCCGGCCTACAGCCAGGTCAGCACTAGTAGCTTTCACAGGAGTAAACAGAACATCATTATCATTCTCATTGTACTCTTCAGCTGTGGACACACCAGAGGGGGGTGACTGACTTCCCCCTCTGCCTGCGTGACAGGCTGTAGTACGACAGGGACATCAGATTCATCATCATTTGTAGACAATTTAACACAGCAAGTTGGGGTTCCTCTCACCCCATTTTAGGACACAAAGGGCCCCAAGTTCGTCCCCAACAGTACATTAGCAGGGAGATTCGACATAAGCCCCACATCCTGTATTCCTTTTCCCACACCCCAATCCAGATGGGCACAAGCCATGGGCACAGTTAAGCGTTCTTGTCTAATTCCCCTAGGGTCACAGTTTTCCCAGGTATAATACTTTCCCGAGGGACCAAATCAGGTTGTACCAGAGTAACATCTGCCACAGTGTCCCGAAATCCCATGACCACTTTATCCCCCACAGTGACCTGTTGACGGTTGGCATTGGATTGGGCCCCCACCCTCCCAACCAAATACACAGATGAGCCAGCTGCCATGGCCTGGGAAGCAGGGGGGTTCTTAGTGTGGCTAGGGCACTCCACCTTGAAATGTCCTGGCTGGTTACAGGCGTGATACCACCGGACCTCTCCGTGGGGCTTGGAGGGGTTGCAGGGGCGCCCAGAGTTCTTGGGACAGGGGAAATAGAGGGGTGGGCCACCTGGAACAGACTTTATCTTACCCCCCCTCCAGCCATTGCTGGCAGGTTTCTGAGACATCGGGTTGGCGATGTAACAATCCGCCATCATTGCTACAGTTTGAGCCTCCTTGGATTCCTGATCCGGGATGTACCACTGCACCTCCTTCGCACAGATATTTAAGAACCGTTCCTGGAGGATGAGGGCTGTGAGATCCTCTTTGGTGGTGACAGACACACCATCTATCCTTTGCCGGAGCCTCAAGCGCAGATGGGCCACCGCCTCCTCATGGCTCTCCATAGGTTTTTTTCTGCAGGCCCCGGAACTTCAGGCCATACACCTCAGATGCGAGCTGGTATCTCCAGATCAGTACTTTGACGGACACATAGTCTTGGTCCTGTCCAGCCGGTAGTTCCATATATACATCCAGAGCTTTTCCCCTTAGCCGGGGAGTCAGGTAGCATACCCAGTCTGCCTTTGGTAGCTGGTGTTGTTTGCACACCTTTTTAAATCCCCGCAGAACGTGTTCAAGTCCCGATTTAGCTCCAAGACCGGAAATTCCTTGCATCAGTACTTTGGTGTTTGTGTTCTGGGAGTCTGCGCAGGGGTAGATTACACCTGCTATGAGCCCTCCAGCCTGGTTAGCTCAAGCTGCTGCTCCTGCTCTGCCTGCCATTCACAGGCCTCCCGCTCTGCCTGCCGTTCACGTTACGTGCCTCCTGCTCTGCCTGCCGTTCACGGGCTTCCCACTCTACCTTTGCCTGCCATTCATGGACCTCCTGCTCTGCCTGCTGTTCACGTTCACTCTTGTTCCTCCTGCCACATCTGGAGGAAGACTTCACCTAGTTCCTGGTTCCCCTCCTTCATAGCTTGGATGTACTGCCATATGAAGGATTCGTGGGGAGAGCCGGGGTTGCTGGCTTCCCCAGTATCTGCTATGTCCTCCACATCAGCCATCTGCTCAACGTCTCTAGAAGCAAGTTGTTGAAGTTCTTTGGTTCTGCTCCGCAGACCTCCAGTCATCCGCTGGAAACCGTTGCCAAATAAAAGATAGGACAGAAAACAAAGAAAAAAGCGAGGGGACAGCACCGTACCAAACTTTCACTGTATTATTATGCCTGATCTAGTACCGAGCTTGATTCATAGGATTACACCAATCCTCAGCGTCTGAGTGATCCTGCACCCACACGCTGTTATCCTAGATCCCACCGCGCTGCCACCACTGTGAAGGATACTGCTTTGCCAAGCTGCTTGGCCTACCTGTGATCACCACTTGTACCTTACACTCACCACCTGTGAGTGCCTGGGTTTGTAGGATAACATGAAACGAGCTTTATAAATTTTTTATATTTATTAACCTGAGTGGGTCGGTACTAGCCACTAACATATACAGAATACACATCAGAGGATGATCAAGCAAAGACAAGTAAGAATACAGTATATTAAAAATAAATGGGATGAAAAAATAGAAAAGAATACCAAACAGATCTGTTTGGACTTGGTGTGTTCGGTCTAGCCTTGCGCACCCGAGGAATTTATCGGTGCGACTGTAGGAGGCTCCCCTCAGGAAATATCATCATAAAACCATATTTCATTTTAAGTTCTTATCCGGAGCCAGTTCATCTACTCAGAGACTTCCCAATCCACATACTCAAGGATCTCCCCTGCTGAGTTACCGAGTTTTACACTTTTATGCAAAGTGGATTGGGTATGGGACTGTAGACATTAAGTCTGTGAGGATCTAAAGATCAAAGGGTGTGATTACAAAGCCTAAACACCACATTCCTAAAGGTATATGTTGGACTAATATGAGCAATTAAAAATACATAACTGGGTGTCTCTACTCATCACACCCCCTTATCAGGTCCCTTCCCTTACCAGACAACAAGAAAACTTTTACTCCCCTTACTGTGCTCCCACGATAAATTGGGCACCCGAAGTCTCTCCCTGTAGGACTGGCATAGGTGGCTCAATGCAGTGATGTCATCGCACCACCTGTGCCGTGACATCCTGTGAGTTACCGTCAGTCCTCTATGGCAAAGCAGAGACTTTTCAGCTCCCTGCTCTGTCATAGGATTAAACAGTATCAGCGTGCACAGCAGAACACAACACAACATAGCACAACACAGGACAGCATAGCACAACACAACACAGCACAACACAGCATAGCACAACACAGGACAGCATAGCACAACACAACACAACACAGCACAACACAACATAGCACAACATAGCACAATACAGGACAGCATAGCACAACACAACACAGCACAGCACAACACAACATAGCACAACATAGCACAATACAGGACAGCATAGCACAACACAACACAGCACAACACAACATAGCACAATACAGGACAGCACAGCACAACACAACACAGCACAACACAGCACAGCACAACATAGCACATTTTTTTAATCGGAAACAAAGTCCTGCATGTCTGACTTTGTTTCCAGCAAAAAAACGGCTTTGCGGCGCAGAGGGTGTAAGCACACACCCGCGCATTGCTTTAAAACCCTATTCAAGTGAATGGGGTTTTAAGCAATGCATCACAAACCTTCCCCTATCCAGTGCCTATACAATTTTCCGACATTTAGGTCGGATTTGCAGTGGACAGAGTTCTGGCGCAAGTGTGAACCCACCCATAGCATAGTACAGGACAGCACAGCATAGCATAGCACAGCACAGTATAGCACAGCACAGCACAGTATAGTACAGGAAAGCACAGCACAGGACAGTACAGCGCAGCATAGCACAGCACAGCATAGCACAGCACAATACAGCACAGCACAGGACAGGACAACACAGGACAGGACAACATAGCACAGGACAGCACAGCACAGGACAGCACAGCACAGGACAGGACAGCACAGCACAGCACAGGACAACATAGCACAGGACAGCACAGCACAGGACAGGACAGCACAGGACAGTATAGTACAGGACAACATAGCACAGGACAGCACAGCACAGGACAGCACAGAACAGGACAGGACAGCACAGGACAGCACAGGACAGGACAACATAGCACAGGACAGCACAGCACAGGACAGCACAACACACGACAGGACAGCACAGGACAGTATAGTACAGGACAACATAGCACAGGACAGCACAGCACAGGACAGCACAGAACAGGACAGGACAGCACAGGACAGCACAGGACAGGACAACATAGCACAGGACAGCACAGCACAGGACAGCACAGCACAGGACAGGACAGCACAGGACAGCACAGCACAGGACAGTATAGTACAGGACAACATAGCACAGCACATTATAGTACAGGAAAGCACAGCACAGGACAGTACAGCGCAGCATAGCACAGCACAATACAGCACAGCACAGGACAGGACAGCACAGGACAGCACAGGACAGGACAACATAGCACAGGACAGCACAGCACAGGACAGCACAGCACAGGACAGGACAGCACAGGACAGCACAGCACAGGACAGTATAGTACAGGACAACATAGCACAGCACATTATAGTACAGGAAAGCACAGCACAGGACAGTACAGCGCAGCATAGCACAGCACAATACAGCACAGCACAGGACAGGACAGCACAGGACAGCACAGGACAGGACAACATAGCACAGGACAGCACAGCACAGGACAGCACAGCACAGGACAGGACAGCACAGGACAGCACAGGACAGGACAACATAGCACAGCACAGGACAGCACAGCATAGCACAGGACAGCACAGGACAGTATAGCGCAGCATAGGACAGCACAGCACGCCACTACAGCTGTGGAGCTCCCTGGATTCACATCATCTGGCTGAAAGTCTGATGTTCAGGATCCCGGGGGCGCCTTTGGGGATGGAGGCCCTGGGCAATTGCCCAGTCTGCCCCCACTAATGTTGACTCTGTGCCATTTCCACCAACACCCTGAGAGGTTTCCCTCGCTCTTCCTGGGCAGGCTTTCTGTAAGTTGAACCTACACAATGGCTAGAATGACTACCACCGCTGCCACCACCCTCTTCATCTGATTTCACCTTGTCACCCTGACAAAAAAAACACTGAAATAATAGAGATTCTGTGTTTTCTTACATTAGTGAAGGCTGCACTACTAGTACCACAGCCCCCACAGCACTTGCACATATAGAGAAACACTTTATATTTTGTTCACATTTATAACAATTATGTGTATAGAGAAGAGATGAAATTGTTCTATTACATGTACTGTAAGACAATATAGATTAATGCCTGGCAATGAGGGTTACCTGTCTGCTCTGCAGACTCACTGACTGAACCTGTCCTATGCCTGTATATTCTATTCTAGCACTGCACTACTAATTTATCTGTGTACATTGCTGATTCTCTCCTATATCTATTGTAGAGTTTTTTGACTTGCGCTGCCTATAGCCTAGATAATAGCTATGAGATAGATCACAGATGTGTGTGAATGTCCACCATTACAGCAAGTAAAGGCTGGTCACTAGTATATAAGCTTATATAGTCCTATATGAATGACATCAGCACTGTAAGGTCCACCTACAACTGTCTATTGGCTGAGACTGTCAGATGTTGCTATCTCATGATTTGTGAGTCACTGCACACAAGACATTATCTTCTCTGTATTTCCCAGTCTAACACGTGGCAGCCGCCATTTTCTTGTATCGTGGCCATTTTTGTTTATCCAAAGAGAATTGCCATTTGCTTGGTTTTGTTAAAATCTGAACAATTTGGAATATTCGGGACGAACCCTGCTCGCTGCAAACCAATTAGCTCATTTCTACTCAATATCCTACTGGTTATCCTTCTAGCTATACAGCCCAGCATCCTACTGGTTATATCTCTGGCTATATAGCCCAGCCTCATGAGTATATCTCTTTCTATACAGCCCAGCATCCTACTGGTTATACCTCTAGCTGTACAGCCCAGCATCCTACTGGTTATTCCTCTAGCTATACAGCCCAGCATCCTAGTTGTTATATCTCTAGCTATATAGTCCAGCATCCTACTGGTGATACCTCTAGCTGTACAGCCCAGCATCCTACTGGTAATACCTCTAGCTATACAGCCCAGCATCCTACTGGTTATACCTCTAGCTATACAGCCCAGCATCCTAGTGGTTATATCTCTGGCTATATAGTACAGCATACTACTGGTTATACCTCTAGCTATACAGCCCAGCATCCTAGTGGTTATATCTCTGGCTATATAGTACAGCATACTACTGGTTATACTTCTAGCTATACAGCCCAGCATCCTAGTGGTTATATCTCTGGCTATATAGTACAGCATACTACTGGTTATACCTCTAGCTATACAGCCCAGCATCCTAGTTGTTATATCTCGAGCTATATAGTCCAGCATCCTACTGGTTATACCTCTAGCTATACAGCCCAGCATCCTACTGGTTATACCTCTAGTTATACAGTCCAGCATCCTACTGGTTATATCTCTAGCTTTACAGCCCATCATCCTACTGGTCATACATCTAGCTATACAGCCCAGCATCCTACTGGTTATTCCTCTAGCTATACAGCCCAGCATCCTACTGGTTATACCTCTAGCTATACAGCCCAGCATCCTACTGGTTATACCTCTAGCTATACAGCCCAGCATCCTAGTGGTTATATCTCGGGCTATACATTACAGCATACTACTGGTTATACCTCTAGCTATACAGCCCAGCATCCTAGTGTTTATATCTCTGGCTATATAGTACAGCATACTACTGGTTATACCTCTAGCTATACAGCCCAGCATCCTAGTTGTTATATCTCTAGCTATATAGTCCAGCATCCTACTGGTTATACCTCTAGCTATACAGCCCAGCGTCCTACTGGTTATACCTCTAGCTATACAGCCCAGCATCCTACTGGTTATACCTCTAGCTATACAGCCCAGCATCCTACTGGTTATACCTCTAGCTATACAGCCCAGCATCCTACTGGTTATACCTCTAGCTATACAGCCCAGCATCCTAGTGGTTATATCTCGGGCTATATAGTACAGCATACTACTGGTTATACCTCTAGCTATACAGCCCAGCATCCTACTGGTTATATCTCTGGCTATATAGTCCAGCCTCATGAGTATATCTCTTTCTATACAGCCCAGCATCCTAGTTGTTATATCTCTAGCTATATAGTCCAGCATCCTACTGGTTATACCTCTAGCTATACAGCCCAGCATCCTACTGGTTATACCTCTAGCTATACATCCCAGCATCCTAGTGGTTATACCTCTAGCTATACAGCCCAGCATCCTACTGGTTATACCTCTAGCTATACAGCCCAGCATCCTAGTGGTTATATCTCTGGCTATATAGTACAGCATACTACTGGTTATACCTCTAGCTATACAGCCCAGCATCCTAGTGGTTATATCTCTGGCTATATAGTACAGCATACTACTGGTTATACTTCTAGCTATACAGCCCAGCATCCTAGTGGTTATATCTCTGGCTATATAGTACAGCATACTACTGGTTATACCTCTAGCTATACAGCCCAGCATCCTAGTTGTTATATCTCTAGCTATATAGTCCAGCATCCTACTGGTTATACCTCTAGCTATACAGCCCAGCATCCTACTGGTTATAACTCTAGCTATACAGCCCAGCATCCTACTGGTTATATCTCTAGTTATACAGTCCAGCATCCTACTGGTTATACCTCTAGCTATACAGCCCAGCATCCTACTGGTTATACCTCTAGCTATACAGCCCAGCATCCTACTGGTGATACCTCTAGCTATACAGCCCAGCATCCTACTGGTTATATCTCTGGCTATATAGTACAGCATCCTACTGGTTATACCTCTAGCTATACAGCCCAGCATCCTACTGGTTATACCTCTAGCTATATAGTACAGCATCCTACTGGTTATATCTCTAGCTATACAGCCCAGCATCCTACTGGTTATACCTCTATCTATACAGCCCAGCATCCTACTGGTTATACCTCTAGCTATACAGCCCAGCATCCTACTGGTTATACCACTAGCTATACAGCCCAGCGTCCTACTGGTTATACCTCTAGCTATACAGCCCAGCATCCTACTGGTTATACCTCTAGCTATATAGTACAGCATCCTACTGGTTATATCTCTAGCTATACAGCCCAGCATCCTACTGGTTATTCCTCTAGCTATACAGCCCAGCATCCTACTGGTTATACCTCTAGCTATACAGCCCAGCATCCTAGTGGTTATATCTCTGGCTATATAGTACAGCATACTACTGGTTATACCTCTAGCTATACAGCCCAGCATCCTAGTGGTTATATCTCTGGCTATATAGTACAGCATACTACTGGTTATACCTCTAGCTATACAGCCCAGCATCCTAGTGGTTATACCTCTGGCTATATAGTACAGCATACTACTGGTTATACCTCTAGCTATACAGCCCAGCATCCTACTGGTTATACCTCTAGCTATATAGCCCAGCATCCTACTGGTTATACCTCTAGCTATACAGCCCAGCGTCCTACTGGTTATACCTCTAGCTATACAGCCCAGCGTCCTACTGGTTATACCTCTAGCTATACAGCCCAGCGTCCTACTGGTTATACCTCTAGCTATACAGCCCAGCATCCTACTGGTTATACCTCTAGCTATACAGCCCAGCATCCTACTGGTTATACCTCTAGCTATACAGCCCAGCATCCTACTGGTTACACCTCTAGCTATACAGCCCAGCATCTTACTGGTTATACCTCTAGCTATACAGCCCAGCATCCTACTGGTTATACCTCTAGCTATACAGCCCAGCATCCTACTGGTTATACCTCTAGCTATACAGCCCAGCATCCTACTGGTTATACCTCTAGCTATACAGCCCAGCATCCTACTGGTTATACCTCTAGCTATATAGCCCAGCATCCTACTGGTTATACCTCTAGCTATACAGCCCAGCATCCTACTGGTTATACCTCTAGCTATACAGCCCAGCATCCTACTGGTTATACCTCTAGCTATACAGCCCAGCATCCTACTGGTGATATCTCTAGCTATATAGCCCAGCATCCTACTGGTTATACCTCTAGCTATACAGCCCAGGATCCTACTGGTTATACCTCTAGCTATACAGCCCAGCATCCTACTGGTGATACCTCTAGCTATACAGCCCAGCATCCTACTGGTGATACCTCTAGCTATACAGTCCAGCATCCTACTGGTTATACCTCTAGCTATATAGTACAGCATCCTACTGGTTATACCTCTAGTTATACAGCCCAGCATCCTACTGGTTATACCTCTAGCTATACAGCCCAGCATCCTACTGGTTATTCCTCTAGCTATACAGTCCAGCATCCTACTGGTGATACCTCTAGCTATACAACCCAGCATCCTACTGGTTATTCCTCTAGCTATACAGTCCAGCATCCTACTGGTGATACCTCTAGCTATACAACCCAGCATCCTACTGGTTATACCTCTAGCTATACAGCCCAGCATCCTACTGGTGATACCTCTAGCTATACAGTCCAGCATCCTACTGGTGATACCTCTAGCTATACAGCCCAGCATCCTACTGGTGATACCTCTAGCTATATAGTCCAGCATCTTACTGGTTATACCTCTAGCTATACAGCCCAGCGTCCTACTGGTTATATCTCTGGCTATACAGATGAGAATCCTACTGGTTATACCTCTAGCTATACAGCCCAGCATCCTACTGGTGATATCTCTAGCTATATAGCCCAGCATCCTACTGGTTATACCTCTAGCTATACAGCCCAGGATCCTACTGGTTATACCTCTAGCTATACAGCCCAGCATCCTACTGGTGATACCTCTAGCTATACAGCCCAGCATCCTACTGGTGATACCTCTAGCTATACAGTCCAGCATCCTACTGGTTATACCTCTAGCTATATAGTACAGCATCCTACTGGTTATACCTCTAGTTATACAGCCCAGCATCCTACTGGTTATACCTCTAGCTATACAGCCCAGCATCCTACTGGTTATTCCTCTAGCTATACAGTCCAGCATCCTACTGGTGATACCTCTAGCTATACAACCCAGCATCCTACTGGTTATTCCTATAGCTATACAGTCCAGCATCCTACTGGTGATACCTCTAGCTATACAACCCAGCATCCTACTGGTTATACCTCTAGCTATACAGCCCAGCATCCTACTGGTGATACCTCTAGCTATACAGTCCAGCATCCTACTGGTGATACCTCTAGCTATACAGCCCAGCATCCTACTGGTGATACCTCTAGCTATATAGTCCAGCATCCTACTGGTTATACCTCTAGCTATACAGACCAGCATCCTGCTGGCTATACCTCTATCTATACAGCCCAGCATCCTACTGGTTATACCTCTAGCTATACAGATGAGAATCCTACTGGTTATACCTCTAGCTATACAGCCCAGCATCCTACTGGTTATTCCTCTAGCTATACAGCCCAGCATCCTACTGGTTATACCTCTAGCTATATAGCCCAGCATCCTACTGGTTATACCTCTAGGTATACAGCCCAGCATCCTACTGGTTATACCTCTAGCTATACAGCCCAGCATCCTACTGGTTATACCTCTAGCTATACAGCCCAGCATCCTACTGGTTATACCTCTAGCTATACAGCCCAGCATCCTACTGGTTATACCTCTAGCTATACAGCCCAGCATCCTACTGGTTATACCTCTAGATATACAGCCCAGCATCCTACTGGTGATACCTCTAGCTATACAGCCCAGCATCCTACTGGTTATACCTCTAGCTATACAGCCCAGCATCCTACTGGTTATACCTCTAGCTATACAGTCCAGCATCCTACTGGTTATACCTCTAGCTATATAGTACAGCATCCTACTGGTTATACCTCTAGTTATACAGCCCAGCATCCTACTGGTTATATCTCTAGCTATATAGCCCAGCATCCTACTGGTTATACCTCTAGCTGTACAGCCCAGCATCCTACTGGTTATTCCTCTAGCTATATAGTACAGCATCCTACTGGTTATACCTCTAGCTATACAGCCCAGCATCCTACTGGTGATACCTCTAGCTATACAGCCCAGCATCCTACTGGTTATACCTCTAGCTATACAGCCCAGCATCCTACTGGTTATATCTCTGGCTATATAGTACAGCATCCTACTGGTTATACCTCTAGCTATACAGCCCAGCATCCTACTGGTTATATCTCTAGCTATACATCCCAGCATCCTACTGGTGATACCTCTAGCTATACAGCCCAGCATCCTACTGGTTATTCCTCTAGCTATATAGTACAGCATCCTACTGGTTATACCTCTAGCTATACAGCCCAGCATCCTACTGGTGATACCTCTAGCTATACAGCCCAGCATCCTACTGGTTATACCTCTAGCTATACAGCCCAGCATCCTACTGGTTATATCTCTGGCTATATAGTACAGCATCCTACTGGTTATACCTCTAGCTATACAGCCCAGCATCCTACTGGTTATATCTCTAGCTATACATCCCAGCATCCTACTGGTGATACCTCTAGCTATACAGCCCAGCATCCTACTGGTGATACCTCTAGCTATAGAGCCCAGCATCCTACTGGTTATACCTCTAGCTATACAGCCCAGCATCCTACTGGTTATACCTCTAGCTATACAGCCCAGCATCCTACTGGTGATACCTCTAGCTATACAGCCCAGCATCCTACTGGTTATACCTCTAGCTATACAGCCCAACATCCTACTGGTTATATCTCTGGCTATATAGTACAGCATACTACTGGTTATACCTCTAGCTATACAGCCCAGCATCCTACTGGTTATACCTCTAGCTATACAGCCCAGCATCCTACTGGTTATTCCTCTAGCTATACAGTCCAGCATCCTACTGGTGATACCTCTAGCTATACAACCCAGCATCCTACTGGTGATACCTCTAGCTATACAGCCCAGCATCCTACTGGTTATTCCTCTAGCTATACAGTCCAGCATCCTACTGGTTATACCTCTAGCTATACTGCCCAGCGTCCTACTGGTTATACCTCTAGCTATACAGCCCAGCATCCTACTGGTTATATCTCTAGCTATACAGCCCAGCATCCTACTGGTTATACCTCTAGCTATACAGCCCAGCATCCTACTGGTTATATCTCTAGCTATACAGCCCAGCATCCTACTGGTTATACCTCTAGCTATACAGCCCAGCATCCTACTGGTTATATCTCTAGCTATACAGCCCAGAATCCTACTGGTTATACCTCTAGCTATACAGCCCAGCATCCTACTGGTGATACCTCTAGCTATACAGCCCAGCATCCTACTGGTTATATCTCTAGCTATACAGCCCAGCATCCTACTGTTTATTCCTCTAGCTATACAGTCCAGCATCCTACTGGTTATACCTCTAGCTATACAGCCCAGCATCCTACTGGTTATTCCTCTAGCTATACAGTCCAGCATCCTACTGGTTATACCTCTAGCTATACAGCCCAGCATCCTACTGGTTATACCTCTAGCTATACAGTCCAGCATCCTACTGGTTATACCTCTAGCTATACAGTCCAGCATCCTACTGGTTATATCTCTAGCTATACAACCCAGCATCCTACTGGTGATACCTCTAGCTATACAACCCAGCATCCTACTGGTTATTCCTCTAGCTATACAGTCCAGCATCCTACTGGTTATACCTCTAGCTATATAGTACAGCATCCTACTAGTGATACTTCTAGCTATACAGCCCAGCATCCTACTGGTTATTCCTCTAGCTATACAGCCCAGCGTCCTACTGGTTAT
The DNA here is from genome assembly GCA_947044405.1 of Leptodactylus fallax. NCBI lineage: Eukaryota > Metazoa > Chordata > Amphibia > Anura > Leptodactylidae > Leptodactylus > Leptodactylus fallax. The sequence goes on along the minus strand of CAMRHE010000749.1, from coordinate 470,564 downwards.
ACCTCTAGCTATACAGCCCAGCATCCTACTGGTTATATCTCTAGCTATATAGTACAGCATCCTACTGGTTATACCTTTAACAATTCAGCCCAGTATCCTACTAGTTATATCTCTAGCTATATAGTCCAGCATCCAACTGGTTATACCTCGAGCTATATAGTCCAGCATCCTATTGGTTATACAGCTGAGCATCTTAATGTTTCCAGTATGATGACCTGTGGATGATAGTGTCCAGTAGAATGCTGCAGTGCTGGTAGTATCCAATATCATGCTGTGGTGCTGGTGGTGTCCAGTATGATGTTCTGCTGATGGTGCTGTCCAGTGTGTACTTGTAATATGTATGAATTCCTCTGCACAGTGAGTGATCGGACACTGCCCGTTCTATTCCACCAGCCTTCTGTGTGCGAGTTCCATTATTGAGCACACGCCTCACTGACTCCCTGTCTCTGTCTTTCCCTGCAGACATTGTAAGGAGAGCATCCAGGGATGTTGCTCCTCAGCGTATTCCTGCTGTTCCTCACATCTACAGATGCCTTCATCTTCCCCAGAGCCTGCATATACAGCAGGACGAATATGACCTTTCCCGTACCATGTTGTCCTTTCTTCCTTGGTACAGAATGTGGATCTGGCTTGGGTAGGGGATATTGCGTACTTACACCAACTAGAAACCCGAAGCCCACTGAAAATGTGAAAATGGACGACAGAAGTGATTTTCCTTCATTTTATTTTAGTTATATATGTAAATGTAATGGATTCTACGCTGGATACAACTGCGGAAAATGCAAGTTCAATCGCTATGGACAATACTGTGAGAAACTACAGCCGATTGTTAGAGTTGAAGTGCGGCTGCTGACCATCCCTCAGCGCAGGAAGCTTTTTGCCAGGCTTCATTATTGTAAACTACAGATTGATCTGGAGTATTACATCCTGAGTACCAATAATAGATTCAAAATGTCAAACTACAAGTTCTTGGAGGCCTCCTATGTCGACTTATGGTGTTTCAACCATTATTATGCCACAAAGTCATACCTGAGCGGTGGGAGGGAAATTCCATTCACAAACTTCGCCCATGGCAGCACCGGCTTCTTGTCCTGGCATCGACTGTTCATGCATTATCTGGAAAATCAAATGCAACGATGCCTCAACGACAATACATTTGGTCTTGTGTACTATGACTGGCAGGACGACTCCGGATGTGCCATCTGCAACGAAGACTTCCTGGGAAGTAACAATGAACTAGGGTTCCTGACTTCAGGAACGGTCTTCTATTCCTGGAGGGTGAGTACCATGGTATTAGATGTCAGCCTCACAGGCTCCTTTCCTCTAGGAGGTAACACTAGGCACTCCAGTGGTCACTGGTAACGTGCCACCATAGTTGGTGTGCATATAGCACATCAATGATCAAAGGGGTTATTAAGAATTAGTAAAACAAAGCAGCATTAGACTAGAACCAGAGCCACACCTGGTAATGCAGAGAATAACGCATAGCTGCAATACCACACACAATCTGTTCTCAAGTGAGGCACTGTCATCGAAAGAAAGAATCCTTGACTATATTATTAAAATAAAAACAAATTAGTCCCAGAAAAATAAAAAAATAGTCCATATAGTAAAATCCTCATACACCACGAGGTCCTGTATAGCCTATATCCTTCAAATATGTGCTAAAAGGGATACAGAACAGTGTAGATACAAGGCAAACAAAAATCATAGACAAGTCTATATCGTAGATTTGACATGTAGAGATGGGTGAACATCTCAACATTCATTTTGTTTTGTGTTTGGGTGGTTAAAGACCAACTTCAGTACAAATCACACCTTAAATTAGCTTAAAACAGTGTATGACACTGTCAGGGCTCCTAGGACTATATATATATAATACATAGTGTATGACACTGTCAGGGCTCCTAGGACTATATGTCTATAATACATAGTGTATGACACTGTCAGGACTCCTGGGACTATATATCTATAATACATAGTGTATGACACTGTCAGGACTTCTAGGACTATATATAATACATAGTGTATGACACTGTCAGGACTTCTAGGACTATCTATAATACATAGTGTATGACACTGTCAGGGCTCCTAGGACTATATATATATATATAATACATAGTGTATGACACTGTCAGGACTCCTAGGACTATATATCTATAATACATAGTGTATGACACTGTCAGGACTTCTAGGACTATATATAATACATAGTGTATGACACTGTCAGGGCTCCTAGGACTATATATATATAATACATAGTGTATGACACTGTCAGGGCTCCTAGGACTATATATCTATAATACATAGTGTATGACACTGTCAGGACTCCTGGGACTATATATCTATAATACATAGTGTATGACACTGTCAGGACTCCTAGGACTAAATATCTATAATACATAGTGTATGACACTGTCAGGGCTCCTAGGACTATATATCTATAATACATAGTGTATGACACTGTCAGGGCTCCTAGGACTATATATATATATATAATACATAGTGTATGACACTGTCAGGGCTCCTAGGACTATATATCTATAATACATAGTGTATGACACTGTCAGGACTCCTAGGACTATATATCTATAATACATAGTGTATGACACTGTCAGGGCTTCTAGGACTATATATCTATAATACATAGTGTATGACACTGTCAGGGCTCCTAGGACTATATATATATATATATATATATATATATATATATAATACATAGTGTATGACACTGTCAGGGCTCCTAGGACTATATATCTATAATACATAGTGTATGACACTGTCAGGACTCCTAGGACTATATATCTATAATACATAGTGTATGACACTGTCAGGACTCCTAGGACTATATATATATATATATATATATATATATATATATATATATATATAATACATAGTGTATGACACTGTCAGGACTACTAGGACTGTATATCTATAATAAATAGTGTATGACACTGTCAGGGCTCCTAGGACTATATATATATACATATATATATATATATATATATATATATATATATATAATACATAGTGTATGACACTGTCAGGGCGTCTAGGACTATATGTCTATAATACATAGTGTATGACACTGTCAGGACTCCTAGGACTATATATCTATAATACATAGTGTATGACACTGTCAGGACTCCTAGGACTAAATATCTATAATACATAGTGTATGACACTGTCAGGGCTCCTAGGACTAGATATCTATAATACATAGTGTATGACACTGTCAGGGCTCCTAGAACTATATATCTATAATACATAGTGTATGACACTGTCAGGGCTCCTAGAACTATATATCTATAATACATAGTGTATGACACTGTCACGGCTCCTAGTACTATATATCTATATTACATAGTGTATGACACTGTCAGGGCTCTTAGGATTATATATATCTATAATACATAGTGTATGACACTGTCAGGGCTCCTAGGACTATATATCTATAATACATAGTGTATGACGCTGTCAGGGCTCCTAGGACTATATATCTATAATACATAGTGTGTGACACCGTCAGGACTCCTAGGACTGTATATCTATAACACATAGTGTATGACACTGTCAGGACTCCTAGTACTATATATCTATAATACATAGTGTATGACACTGTCAGGGCTCCTAGGATTATATATATCTATAATACATAGTGTATGACACTGTCAGGGCTCCTAGGACTATATATCTATAATACATAGTGTATGACGCTGTCAGGGCTCCTAGGACTATATATCTATAATAAATAGTGTATGACACTGTCAGGGCTCCTAGGACTATATATATATATACATATATATATATATATATATATATATATATATATACTATAATACATAGTGTATGACACTGTCAGGGCGTCTAGGACTATATGTCTATAATACATAGTGTATGACACTGTCAGGACTCCTAGGACTATATATCTATAATACATAGTGTATGACACTGTCAGGACTCCTAGGACTATATATCTATAATACATAGTGTATGACACTGTCAGGACTCCTAGGACTAAATATCTATAATACATAGTGTATGACACTGTCAGGGCTCCTAGGACGAGATATCTATAATACATAGTGTATGACACTGTCAGGGCTCCTAGAACTATATATCTATAATACATAGTGTATGACACTGTCAGGGCTCCTAGAACTATATATCTATAATACATAGTGTATGACACTGTCAGGGCTCCTAGTACTATATATCTATAATACATAGTGTATGACACTGTCAGGGCTCCTAGGATTATATATATCTATAATACATAGTGTATGACGCTGTCAGGGCTCCTAGGACTATATATCTATAATACAGAGTGTGTGACACCGTCAGGACTCCTAGGACTGTATATCTATAACACATAGTGTATGACACTGTCAGGACTCCTAGGACTATATATCTATAATACATAGTGTATGACACTGTCAGGGCTCCTAGGACTATATATCTATAATACATAGTGTATGACACTGTCAGGGCTCCTAGTACTATATATCTATAATATATAGTGTATGACACTGTCAGGGCTCCTAGGTCTATATATCTATAAATAATAATAATAATAAATTTTATTTATACAGCGTCAACATATTCCACAGCTCTGTACAACTTGTAGGGTTCAAGTACTGACAAAAAAGATACATTACAAAGAAATAGTCAATTCACACACTGGGACTGAGGGCCCTGCTCGCAAGAGCTTACAATCTATGAGGTAGAGGTGACACAAGAGCTTACACTCTATGAGGTAGAGGAGGTGACACAAGAGCTTACAATCTATGAGGTAGAGGTGACACAAGAGCTTACAATCTATGAGGTAGAGGGGGTGACACAAGAGCTTACAATCTATGAGGTAGAGGTGACACAAGAGCTTACAATCTATGAGGTAGAGGTGACACAAGAGCTTACAATCTATGAGGTAGAGGTGACACAAGAGCTTACAATCTATGAGGTAGAGGGGGTGACACAAGAGCTTACAATCTATGAGGTAGAGGGGGTGACACAAGAGCTTACAATCTATGAGGTAGAGGAGGTGACACAAGAGCTTACAATCTATGAGGTAGAGGAGGTGACACAAGAGCTTACAATCTATGAGGTAGAGGAGGTGACACAAGAGCTTACAATCTATGAGGTAGAGAAGACACAAGAGCTTACAATCTATGAGGTAGAGGTGACACAAGAGCTTACAATCTATGAGGTAGAGGAGACACAAGAGCTTACAATCTATGAAGTAGAGGAGGTGACACAAGAGCTTACAATCTATGAGGTAGAGGAGGTGACACAAGAGCTTACAATCTATGAGGTAGAGGTGACACAAGAGCTTACAATCTATGAGGTAGAGGTGACACAAGAGCTTACAATCTATGAGGTAGAGGAGGTGACACAAGAGCTTACAATCCATGAGGTAGAGGTGACACAAGAGCTTACAATCCATGAGGTAGAGGTGACACAAGAGCTTACAATCTATGAGGTAGAGGAGGTGACACAAGAGCTTACAATCTATGAGGTAGAGGAGGTGACACAAGAGCTTACAATCTATGAGGTAGAGGGGGTGACACAAGAGCTTACAATCTATGAGGTAGAGGTGACACATGAGCTTACAATCTATGAGGTAGAGGTGACACAAGAGCTTACAATCTATGAGGTAGAGGAGGTGACACAAGAGCTTACATTCTATGAGGTAGAGGGGGTGACACAAGAGCTTACAATCTATGAGGTAGAGGAGGTGACACAAGAGCTTACAATCTATGAGGTAGAGGAGGTGACACAAGAGCTTACATTCTATGAGGTAGAGGGGGTGACACAAGAGCTTACAATCTATGAGGTAGAGGAGGTGACACAAGAGCTTACAATCTATGAGGTAGAGGTGACACAAGAGCTTACAATCTATGAGGTAGAGGAGGTGACACAAGAGCTTACAATCTATGAGGTAGAGGTGACACAAGAGCTTACAATCTATGAGGTAGAGGAGGTGACACAAGAGCTTACAATCTATGAGGTAGAGGAGGTGACACAAGAGCTTACAATCTATGAGGTAGAGGTGACACAAGAGCTTACAATCTATGAGGTAGAGGTGACACAAGAGCTTACAATCTATGAGGTAGAGGTGACACAAGAGCTTACAATCTATGAGGTAGAGGGTGTGACACAAGAGCTTACAATCTATGAGGTAGAGGAGGTGACACAAGAGCTTACAATCTATGAGGTAGAGGAGACACAAGAGCTTACAATCTATGAAGTAGAGGAGGTGACACAAGAGCTTACAATCTATGAGGTAGAGGGGGTGACACAAGAGCTTACAATCTATGAGGTAGAGGAGGTGACACAAGAGCTTACAATCTATGAGGTAGAGGTGACACAAGAGCTTACAATCTATGAGGTAGAGGTGACACAAGAGCTTACAATCTATGAGGTAGAGGAGGTGACACAAGAGCTTACATTCTATGAGGTAGAGGGGGTGACACAAGAGCTTACAATCTATGAGGTAGAGGAGGTGACACAAGAGCTTACAATCTATGAGGTAGAGGGGGTGACACAAGAGCTTACAATCTATGAGGTAGAGGAGGTGACACAAGAGCTTACAATCTATGAGGTAGAGGTGACACAAGAGCTTACAATCTATGAGGTAGAGGAGGTGACACAAGAGCTTACAATCTATGAGGTAGAGGAGGTGACACAAGAGCTTACAATCTATGAGGTAGAGGAGGTGACACAAGAGCTTACAATCTATGAGGTAGAGGAGGTGACACAAGAGCTTACAATCTATGAGGTAGAAGAGGTGACACAAGAGCTTACAATCTATGAGGTAGAGGAGGTGACACAAGAGCTTACAATCTATGAGGTAGAGGTGACACAAGAGCTTACAATCTATGAGGTAGAGGTGACACAAGAGCTTACACTCTATGAGGTAGAGGGAGGTGACACAAGAGCTTACAATCTATGAGGTAGAGGTGACACAAGAGCTTACAATCTATGAGGTAGAGGAGGTGACACAAGAGCTTACAATCTATGAGGTAGAGGGGGTGACACAAGAGCTTACAATCTATGAGGTAGAGGTGACACAAGAGCTTACAATCTATGAGGTAGAGGAGGTGACACAAGAGCTTACACTCTATGAGGTAGAGGAGGTGACACAAGAGCTTATAATCTATGAGGTAGAGGAGGTGACACAAGAGCTTACAATCTATGAGGTAGAGGTGACACAAGAGCTTGCAATCTATGAGGTAGAGGAGGTGACACAAGAGCTTACAATCTATGAGGTAGAGGAGGTGACACAAGAGCTTACAATCTATGAGGTAGAGGTGACACAAGAGCTTACAATCTATGAGGTAGAGGGGGTGACACAAGAGCTTTCAATCTATGAGGTAGAGGTGACACAAGAGCTTATAATCTATGAGGTAGAGGAGGTGATACAAGACCTTACAATCTATGAGGTAGAGGAGGTGACACAAGAGCTTACAATCTATGAGGTAGAGGTGACACAAGAGCTTACAATCTATGAGGTAGAGGAGGTGACACAAGAGCTTACAATCTATGAGGTAGAGGAGGTGACACAAGAGCTTACAATCTATGAGGTAGAGGTGACACAAGAGCTTACAATCTATGAGGTAGAGGTGACACAAGAGCTTACAATCTATGAGGTAGAGGAGGTGACACAGGAGGTAGCAGGGGTGACATCGGAGGTAGCATTGCTTATACAATGGTCAGACAGTTGTGTAATAGAGGTTACTGCCATTACACATATATAAAGCTGTAGGAGCCGTCACCAGTCGTGTCCTGTAACGTGCAGACGGTGCCCGGACATATAAAGTTAGTCTGATACGGCCTCATATCCTGTGAGGTAATGCGGGAGCGTGAACAGAGGAGGGGACGTTTTAGGGATTCTCACTACGGAAGGGTTTACATTAGGAGTTGTGATCGGCCTGTCTGATAAGATGTGTCTTTAGTTTGCGCTCGAAGCTGTGGAAATTGGGGGTTAATCTGATAGTCCAGGATAGAACATTCCAGAGAAGTGGTGCAACTCGGGAGAAGTCTTGTATACGAGCGTGGGAGGTTCTGATAATAGAGGATGTTAGTCTTAGGTCATTGAGTGAGCGGAGAGCACGGGTTGTGTGATAGACAGAGATGATGGAGGAAATGTAGGGAGGTGCAGCATTATGGAGAGCCTTGTGGAGGAGGGGGAGAAGTTTATACTGTATTGAATAGGCAGCCAATATAGAGGCCTCGCTGTAGTGACCGGCACAGACCGGAGGCCTCGCTGTAGTGACCGGCACAGACCGGAGGCCTCGCTGCATTGACCGGAGGCCTCGCTGTAGTGACCGGCACAGACCGGAGGCCTCGCTGTAGTGACCGGCACAGACCAGAGGCCTCGCTGTAGTGACCGGCACAGACCGGAGGCCTCGCTGTAGTGACCGGCACAGATCGGAGGCCTCGCTGTAGTGTCCGGCACAGAGCGGAGGCCTCGCTGCATTGACCGGCACAGACCGGAGGCCTCGCTGCATTGACCGGCACAGACCGGAGGCCTCGCTGCATTGACCGGAGGCCTCACTGTAGTGACCGGCACAGACCGGAAGCCTCACTGTAGTGACCGGCACAGACCAGAGGCCTCGCTGTAGTGACCGGCACAGACCGGAGGCCTCGTTGTAATGACCGGCGCAGACCGGAGGCCTCGTTGTAGTGACCGGCGCAGACCGGAGGCCTCGCTGTAGTGACCGGCACAGACCGGAGACCTCGCTGTAGTGACCTTCACAGACCGGAGGCCTCGCTGTAGTGACCGGCACAGACCGGAGGCCTCGCTGTAGTGACCGGCACAGACTGGAGGCCTCGCTGTAGTGACCGGCACAGACCGGAGGCCTCGCTGTAGTGACCGGCACAGACTGGAGGCCTCGCTGTAGTGACCGGCACAGACCGGAGGCCTCGCTGTTGTGACCGGCGCAGACCGGAGGCCTCGCTGTAGTGACCGGCACAGACCGGAGGCCTCGCTGTAGCGTCTAGACTGATAGATGAGCCTGGCCACCGCATTCAGAATAGATTGTAGAGGGGAGAGTTTAGTAAGGGGATGACGGATTAGTAAGGAGTTACAGTAGTCAAGGCGAGAGTGAATCAGGGCAACAATAAGTGTCTTTAGTGTATCTGTGGTAAGGAAAGGGCGGATTCTGGAGATGTCTTTGAGGTGGAGATGACATGAGCGTGCGAGTGATTGGATACGGGGGGTGAAGGAAAGGTCTGAGTCAGACATAACCCCGAGGCAGCGGGCATACTGCCTAGGAGTTATGGTAAGGCCGGAGACTGCAATGGAGATATCAGGGACAGATCTATTAGATGGAGGAAACAGCAGTAGTTCAGTCTGTGAGAGATTCAGTATCAGATAGAGAGAAGACATGATATTAGAGACAGCAGAGAGACAGTCACTGGTGTTCTGTATTAGTACAGGGGTGATGTCACAGGATGACGTATATAATTGGGTGTCATCAGCATAAAGATGGTACCGGAAGCCAAATCTAGTGATGGTTTGTCCAATGGGTGCTGTGTAGAGGGAGAAGAGCAGAGGACCTAGGACCGAGCCCTGAGGAACCCCAACGGCAAGGGGAAGAGGGGAAGAGACAGAGTCTGCAAATGATACACAGAAAGTGCGGTCAGAGATAAGAGGAGAACCAGGAGAGAGCGGTGTCTGTGAGGCCGCCGGTGTACTGTGATGCCTCGTGTTCCATCTTACAGCACCTTATATAGTATATATGACATCAGCACTGTAAGGTCTCCACCTACCACTGTCTATTGGCTGACAGGTTGTCATGTTATGTCAGGTGGGGCTAGAACGTCACAGTCTGGGTCACACACACGTGTCTTCTGTATTTTCTGCTCAAACACATGATAGCAGACATTTTACTTCATCCAAGATGAATCAGTATTTGTTCGGTTTCATTAAAAACTGAACAATTTGCAATATTCTGGTTGAATCCAGTTTGTGACGAATCGGTTCACCCCTATCTATATAATGCTTTAAAAAAAAAAATTAAAGATGAAAAAACTCCAAGTGTCATTTTGTGAGCTGGGGATACCTAATGTTCATTACTGTTTAATTTTTTGGATATGTCTTGAAGGGGAAGGGCTAGGGAGGAATTAGGGACCCCTGCAATGGGACCCGTATCATAGATTACAATACAGTGGTATCAGGAATATTCTTAAGGCAGGTCTGGAAGCCATCAGGGGCTGCAATGTCAAGTAATATTTGACTACATTCTGCAGATCATCTTTTATACTTTAGAATGAGACTACCAGAGTGGAGTAACCAGCTGTGACCGCCCACCCACTGGCCTATGCTTAATGGTAGGAACATGACCATAGAGGTGGCAAGTCCAAGCTCTACTGGGGCCTGTGAACCGTCTGTTATAGCATGTCAGGATGGTCAGATATACTGTACCTCCAGTCAGAGCCTCTCTAAGGTTCAGCCACTTGTGCTGCAGACCTTTCTTTCCTTCTAATTCTCTAACACATAGTTGTGTTCAATGTTGTCCATGTCACACATACAGTGAAGTTACAGCCTGGTCATAGTCTCTACAAGCCTGCTAGCTTACATTACGCTCCACTGTTATTTATAATGCTAGGTTCAGTGTAGAGGCTGCTGTGATCACAGGACCTTATTAAATGTAAGATCCCTCAGGCTTCTTGTCTCATCCATTGTTTGTGTGTGACATTCAGATAACGTATCATTTTATTTAGGCTTGCTTACTTGTATAGCGCCATCATATTCCACAGTGCTTTACAGACATTGTCAGTCACTGTCCCATACAAAAGATCACATTTATTCATAGACTCCTAAAATGTAAATCATATCCATATACAGTGGAACTGTAGCCTGGTCACTGTTCACTGTCTCTACAAGCCTTTTAGCTTACATTACGCTCCACTGTTATATATACTGCTGAGATCAGTGTAGAGGCTGCTGTGATCACAGGACCTTATTAAATGTAAGATCCTCAGGCTTCTTGTCTCATCCCTTGTTTGTGTATGACATTCAGATAACGTGTCATACAATAGATCACATTTATTCATAGACTCCAACCATGTAAATCACATCTATATACAGTGGAACTGTAGCCTACTCACCAGTCACTGTCTCTACAAGCCTGCTAGCTTACATTATGCTCCCCCTGCTATATACAGTATATATATATATATATATATATATATGGGTTCAGTGCAGAGACTGCTGTGATCACAGGACTTTATTGATCGACATTTCTCTCTGAAAACACTCAGGCTTCCTGTCTTTCCAGTTTAAAGAATTCAACAAGTTTTCTTGTCCTTACCCTCATGGGATAAAAAAAATCACAAAAAGTTGATTAAAAAAATCCTTAATGATGAAAAGCCTGAGAGATCTCTGGTAAAATTTTCAGAGATGACAAAAAGATCTGATCTGTTTTCTAGATGGTTTGTGGAAATAGCGACCATGAAGCGACCTACTGTTTAATGTCCGATTGCAGCTGTGAACGTCCGAAGATTGTACGTCAACCTGGCCTGGGAGGTGTGAGCAAACCGACCAGAAGGGATATGGATTTCTGCATGAAGCTTCCAAACCTGGACGTTAAGCCATACGGTAGAAGCTCTATCAACAGTTTCCGAAACTGCTTAGAAGGTAAGAAGAAGCGTCCAGAGTCTTGTAACGTCTCTGTAGGTGGCGATTACATGACAAATACTACATAGATGGCGGTTACATCATGTCCTCCTATATTTATGGTCACTATGTAAGAAATAGCAGCAGGATGCATAGAACAAGCCCAGATTACCCACAAACTGAGCCACAGTCAGCAGAGGACAGCACTCACAGGGTTAAAACTGACAGAGCTGCCGCGACATCCAAGAAACTACATAGGTAATAACTATAGGAGAAATCCACATTATACAGGAGCTCTCTCCTTACTGTCATCTCCTCTCCCTCCATAGTCTTCCTCCTTCTCCTTCTCTCCCCCACTTCTAACTCTCTTTACCCCTTCTATCTCGATCTCTCTCCCAATTCTCTCTTTCTCCCCTTTTATCTCTTTTCCCTTAAAGCTCTCTTTTTCTTCACATATCTACAGGTTATAGAGCAGATTGTACATAGTGTCCTATCTATAGGTTATAGAGCAGATTGTACATAGTGTCCTATCTACAGGTTATAGAGCAGATTGTACATAGTGTCCTATCTACAGGTTATAGAGCAGATTGTACATAGTGTCCTATATACAGGTTATAGAGCAGATTGTACATAGTGTCCTATCTACAGGTTATAGAGCAGATTGTACATAGTGTCCTATCTACAGGTTATAGAGCGGATTGTACATAGTGTCCTATCTACAGGTTATAGAGCGGATTGTACATAGTGTCCTATCTACAGGTTATAGAGCAGATTGTACATAGTATCCTATCTACAGGTTATAGAGCAGATTGTACATAGTGTCCTATCTACAGGTTATAGAGCAGATTGTACATAGTGTCCTATCTACAGGTTATAGAGCAGATTGTACATAATGTCCTATCTACAGGTTATAGAGCAGATTGTACATAGTGTCCTATCTACAGGTTATAGAGCAGATTGTACATAGTGTCCTATCTACAGGTTATAGAGCAGATTGTACATAGTGTCCTATCTACAGGTTATAGAGCAGATTGTACAGTACATAGTGTCCTATCTACAGGTTATAGAGCAGATTGTACATAGTGTCCTATCTACAGGTTATAGAGCAGATTGTACATAGTGTCCTATCTACAGGTAATAGAGCAGATTGTACATAGTGTCCTATCTACAGGTTATAGAGCAGATTGTACATAGTGTCCTATCTGCAGGTTAAAGAGCAGATTGTACATAATTTCCTATCTACAGGTTATAGAGCAGATAGTACATAGTGTCCTATCTACAGGTTATAGAGCAGATTGTACATAATGTCCTATCTACAGGTTATAGAGCGGATTGTACAGTACATAGTGTCCTATCTACAGGTTATAGAGCAGATTGTACATAATTTCCTATCTACAGGTTATAGAGCAGATTGTACATAATGTCCTATCTACAGGTTATAGAGCGGATGGTACAGTACATAGTGTCCTATCTACAGGTTATAGAGCAGATTGTACATAGTGTCCTATCTACAGGTTATAGAGCAGATTGTACAGAGTGTCCTATCTACAGGTTATAGAGCAGATTGTACATGGTGTCCTATCTACAGGTTATAGAGCAGATTGTACATAATGTCCTATCTACAGGTTATAGAGCGGATTGTACATAGTGTCCTATCTACAGGTTATAGAGCAGATTGTACATAGTGTCCTATCTACAGGTTATAGAGCAGATTGTACATAGTGTCCTATCTACAGGTTATAGAGCAGATTGTACACAGTGTCCTATCTACAGGTTATAGAGCAGATTGTACATAGCGTCCTATCTACAGGTTATAGAGCAGATTGTACATAGTGTCCTATCTACAGGTTATAGAGCAGATTGTACATAGTGTCCTATCTACAGGTTATAGAGCAGATTGTACATAGTGTCCTATCTACAGGTTATAGAGCAGATTGTACACAGAGTCCTATCTACAGGTTATAGAGCAGATTGTACATAGTGTCCTATCTAGAGGTTATAGAGCAGATTGTACATAGTGTCCTATCTACAGGTTATAGAGCAGGAGGAGCAGATTGTACATAGTGTCCTATCTAGAGGTTATAGAGCAGATTGTACATAGTGTCCTATCTACAGGTTATAGAGCAGGAGGAGCAGATTGTACATAGTGTCCTATCTACAGGTTATAGAGCAGATTGTACATAGTGTCCTATCTACAGGTTATAGAGCGGATTGTACATAGTGTCCTATCTACAGGTTATAGAGCAGATTGTACATAGTGTCCTAAATACAGGTTATAGAGCAGATTGTACATAGTGTCCTATCTACAGGTTATAGAGCAGATTGTACATAATGTCCTATCTACAGGTTATAGAGCGGATTGTACAGTACAAAGTGTCCTATCTACAGGTTATAGAGCAGATTGTACATAGTGTCCTATCTACAGGTTATAGAGCAGATTGTACATAATTTCCTATCTACAGGTTATAGAGCAGATTGTACATAATTTCCTATCTACAGGTTATAGAGCTGATTGTACATCGTGTCCTATCTGCAGGTTATAGAGCGGATTGTACACAGTGTCCTATCTACTGGTTATAGAGCAGATTGTACATAGTGTCCTATCTACAGGTTATAGAGCAGATTGTTCATAGTGTCCTATCTACACGTTATAGAGCAGATTGTACATAATGTCCTATCTACAGGTTATAGAGCAGATTGTACATAGTGTCCTATCTGCAGGTTATAGAGCAGATTGTACATAGTGTCCTATCTAAAGGTTATAGAGCAGATTGTACATAATGTCCTATCTACAGGTTATAGAGCAGATTGTACATAGTGTCCTATCTACAGGTTATAGAGCAGATTGTACATAGTGTCCTATCTACAGGTTATAGAGCAGATTGTACATAGTGTCCTATCTACAGGTTATAGAGCAGATTGTGCATAGTGTCCTATCTACAGGTTATAGAGCAGGAGGAGCAGATTGTACATAGTGTCCTATCTACAGGTTATAGAGCAGATTGTACATAGTGTCCTATCTACAGGTTATAGAGAGGATTGTACATAGTGTCCTATCTACAGGTTATAGAGCAGATTGTACATAGTGTCCTACATACAGGTTATAGAGCAGATTGTACATAGTGTCCTATCTACAGGTTATAGAGCAGATTGTACATAATGTCCTATCTACAGGTTATAGAGCGGATTGTACAGTACATAGTGTCCTATCTACAGGATATAGAGCAGATTGTACATAGTGTCCTATCTACAGGATATAGAGCAGATTGTACATAGTGTCCTATCTACAGGTTATAGAGCAGATTGTACATAATTTCCTATCTACAGGTTATAGAGCCGATTGTACATAATTTCCTATCTACAGGTTATAGAGCTGATTGTACATCGTGTCCTATCTGCAGGTTATAGAGCGGATTGTACACAGTGTCCTATCTTCTGGTTATAGAGCAGATTGTACATAGTGTCCTATCTACAGGTTATAGAGCAGATTGTACATAATGTCCTATCTACAGGTTATAGAGCGGATTGTACAGTACATAGTGTCCTATCTACAGGTTATAGAGCAGATTGTACATAGTGTCCTATCTGCAGGTTATAGAGCAGCTTGTACATAGTGTCCTATCTACAGGTTATAGAGCGGATTGTACAGTACATAGTGTCCTATCTACAGGTTATAGAGCAGATTGTACATAGTGTCCTATCTACATGTTATAGAGCAGATTGTGCATAATGTCCTATCTACAGGTTATATAGCAGATAGTACATAGTGTCCTATCTACAGGTTATAGAGCAGATTGTACATAATGTCCTTTCTACAGGTTATGGAGCAGATAGTACATAGTGTCCTATCTACAGGTTATAGAGCAGATTGTACATAATGTCCTATCTACAGGTTATAGAGCAGATAGTACATAATGTCCTATCTACAGGTTATAGAGCAGATAGTACATAGTGTCCTATCTACAGGTTATAGAGCAGATTGTACATAATGTCCTATCTACAGGTTATGGAGCGGATTGTACAGTACATAGTGTCCTATCTACAGGTTATAGAGCAGATTGTACATAGTGTCCTATCTACAGGTTATAGAGCAGATTGTACATAGTGTCCTATCTACAGGTTATAGAGCAGATTGTACATAGTGTCCTATCTACAGGTTATAGAGCAGATTGTACATAGTGTCCTATCTACAGGTTATAGAGCGGATTGTACATAGTGTCCTATCTACAGGTTATAGAGCAGATTGTACATAGTGTCCTATCTACAGGTTATAGAGCAGATTGTACATAGTGTCCTATCTACAGGTTATAGAGCAGATTGTACACAGTGTCCTATCTACAGGTTATAGAGCAGATTGTACACAGTGTCCTATCTACAGGTTATAGAGCAGATTGTACATAGTGTCCTATCTACAGGTTATAGAGCAGATTGTACATAATGTCCTATCTACAGGTTATAGAGCAGATTGTACATAGTGTCCTATCTACAGGTTATAGAGCAGATTGTACATAATGTCCTATCTACAGGTTATAGAGCAGATACTACATAGTGTCCTATCTACAGGTTATAGAGCAGATTGTACATAATGTCCTATCTACAGGTTATAGAGCAGATTGTTCAGTACATAGTGTCCTATCTACAGGTTATAGAGCAGATTGTACATAGTGTCCTATCTACAGGTTATAGAGCAGATTGTACTTAGTGTCCTATCTACAGGTTATAGAGCGGATGGTACATAGTGTCCTATCTACAGGTTATAGAGCAGATTATACATAGTGTCCTATCTACAGGTTATAGAGCAGATTGTACATAGTGTCCTATCTACAGGTTATAGAGCAGATTATACATAGTGTCCTATCTACAGGTTATAGAGCGGATTGTACATAATGTCCTATCTACAGGTTATAGAGCAGATTGTACATAGTGTCCTATCTACAGGTTATAGAGCAGGAGGAGCAGATTGTACATAGTGTCCTACCTACAGGTTATAGAGCAGATTGTACATAGTGTCCTATCTACAGGTTATAGAGCAGATTGTACATAATGTCCTATCTACAGGTTATAGAGCGGATTGTACAGTACATAGTGTCCTATCTACAGGTTATAGAGCAGATTGTACATAATTTCCTATCTACAGGTAATAGAGCAGATTGTACATAATTTCCTATCTACAGGTTATAGAGCTGATTGTACATCGTGTCCTATCTGCAGGTTATAGAGCGGATTGTACACAGTGTCCTATCTACTGGTTATAGAGCAGATTGTACATAGTTTCCTATCTACAGGTTATAGAGCAGATTGTACATAGTGTCCTATCTACAGGTTATAGAGCAGATTGTACATAATGTCCTATCTACAGGTTATAGAGCGGATTGTACAGTACATAGTGTCCTATCTACAGGTTATAGAGCAGATTGTACATAGTGTCCTATCTACAGGTTATAGAGCAGATTGTACATAGTGTCCTATCTACAGGTTATAGAGCAGATTGTACATAGTGTCCTATCTACAGGTTATAGAGCAGATTGTACATAGTGTCCTATCTACAGGTTATAGAGCGGATTGTACACAGTGTCCTATCTACAGGTTATAGAGCAGATTGTACATAGTGTCCTATCTACAGGTTATAGAGCAGATTGTACATAATGTCCTATCCACAGGTTATAGAGCAGATTGTACATAGTGTCCTATCTACAGGTTATAGAGCAGATTGTACATAATGTCCTATCTACAGGTTATAGAGCAGATAGTACATAGTGTCCTATCTACAGGTTATAGAGCAGATTGTACATAATGTCCTATCTACAGGTTATAGAGCGGATTGTACAGTACATAGTGTCCTATCTACAGGTTATAGAGCAGATTGTACATAGTGTCCTATCTACAGGTTATAGAGCAGATTGTACATAGTGTCCTATCTACAGGTTATAGAGCGGATTGTACATAGTGTCCTATCTACAGGTTATAGAGCAGATTGTAGATAGTGTCCTATCTGCAGGTTATAGAGCAGATTGTACATAGTGTCCTATCTGCAGGTTATAGAGCAGATTGTACATAGTGTCCTATCAGCAGGTTATAGAGCAGATTGTACATAGTGTCCTATCTGCAGGTTATAGAGCAGATTGTACATAGTGTCCTATCTGCAGGTTATAGAGCAGATTTTACATAGTGTCCTATCTACACTTTATAGAGCAGATTGTACATAGTGTCCTATCTACAGGTTATAGAGCAGATTGTACATAGTGTCCTATCTACAGGTTATAGAGCAGATTGTACATAGTGTCCTATCTGCAGGTTATAGAGCAGATTGTACATAGTGTCCTATCTGCAGGTTATAGAGCAGATTGTACATAGTGTCCTATCTAAAGGTTATAGAGCAGATTTTACATAGTGTCCTATCTAAAGGTTATAGAGCAGATTGTACATAATGTCCTATCTACAGGTTATAGAGCAGATTGTACATAGTGTCCTATCTACAGGTTATAGAGCAGATTGTACATAGTGTCCTATCTACAGGTTATAGAGCAGATTGTACATAGTGTCCTATCTAGAGGTTATAGAGCAGATTGTACATAGTGTCCTATCTACAGGTTATAGAGCAGGAGGAGCAGATTGTACATAGTGTCCTATCTACAGGTTATAGAGCAGATTGTACATAGTGTCCTATCTACAGGTTATAGAGCGGATTGTACATAGTGTCCTATCTACAGGTTATAGAGCAGATTGTACATAGTGTCCTAAATACAGGTTATAGAGCAGATTGTACATAGTGTCCTATCTACAGGTTATAGAGCAGATTGTACATAATGTCCTATCTACAGGTTATAGAGCGGATTGTACAGTACATAGTGTCCTATCTACAGGTTATAGAGCAGATTGTACATAGTGTCCTATCTACAGGTTATAGTGCAGATTGTACATAATTTCCTATCTACAGGTTATAGAGCAGATTGTACATAATTTCCTATCTACAGGTTATAGAGCTGATTGTACATCGTGTCCTATCTGCAGGTTATAGAGCGGATTGTACACAGTGTCCTATCTACTGGTTATAGAGCAGATTGTTCATAGTGTCCTATCTACAGGTTATAGAGCAGATTGTACATAATGTCCTATCTACAGGTTATAGAGCAGATTGTTCATAGTGTCCTATCTACAGGTTATAGAGCAGATTGTACATAATGTCCTATCTACAGGTTATAGAGCAGATTGTACATAGTGTCCTATCTGCAGGTTATAGAGCAGATTGTACATAGTGTCCTATCTAAAGGTTATAGAGCAGATTGTACATAATGTCCTATCTACAGGTTATAGAGCAGATTGTACATAGTGTCCTATCTACAGGTTATAGAGCAGATTGTACATAGTGTCCTATCTACAGGTTATAGAGCAGATTGCACATAGTGTCCTATCTACAGGTTATAGAGCAGATTGTGCATAGTGTCCTATCTACAGGTTATAGAGCAGGAGGAGCAGATTGTACATAGTGTCCTATCTACAGGTTATAGAGCAGATTGTACATAGTGTCCTATCTACAGGTTATAGAGCAGATTGTATATAGTGTCCTATCTACAGGTTATAGAGCAGATTGTACATAGCGTCCTATCTACAGGTTATAGAGCGGATTGTACATAGTGTCCTCTCTACAGGTTATAGAGCAGATTGTACATAGTGTCCTATCTACAGGTTATAGAGCAGATTGTACATAGTGTCCTATCTACAGGTTATAGAGCAGATTGTACTTAGCGTTCTATCTACAGGTTATAGAGCAGATTGTACATAGTGTCCTATCTACAGGTTATAGAGCAGATTGTACATAGTGTCCTATCTACAGGTTATAGAGCAGATTGTGCATAGTGTCCTATCTACAGGTTATAGAGCAGGAGGAGCAGATTGTACATAGTGTCCTATCTACAGGTTATAGAGTAGATTGTACATAGTGTCCTATCTACAGGTTATAGAGCGGATTGTACATAGTGTCCTATCTACAGGTTATAGAGCAGATTGTACATAGTGTCCTAAATACAGGTTATAGAGCAGATTGTACATAGTGTCCTATCTACAGGTTATAGAGCAGATTTTACATAATGTCCTATCTACAGGTTATAGAGCCGATTGTACAGTACATAGTGTCCTATCTACAGGTTATAGAGCAGATTGTACATAGTGTCCTATCTACAGGTTATAGAGCAGATTGTACATAATTTCCTATCTACAGGTTATAGAGCCGATTGTACATAATTTCCTATCTACAGGTTATAGAGCTGATTGTACATCGTGTCCTATCTGCAGGTTATAGAGCGGATTGTACACAGTGTCCTATCTTCTGGTTATAGAGCAGATTGTACATAGTGTCCTATCTACAGGTTATAGAGCAGATTGTACATAGTGTCCTATCTACAGGTTATAGAGCAGATTGTACATAATGTCCTATCTACAGGTTACAGAGCGGATTGTACAGTACATAGTGTCCTATCTACAGGTTATAGAGCAGATTATACATAGTGTCCTATCTACAGGTTATAGAGCAGATTGTACATAGTGTCCTATCTACAGGTTATAGAGCAGATTATACATAGTGTCCTATCTACAGGTTATAGAGCGGATTGTACATAATGTCCTATCTACAGGTTATAGAGCAGATTGTACATAGTGTCCTATCTACAGGTTATAGAGCAGGAGGAGCAGATTGTACATAGTGTCCTACCTACAGGTTATAGAGCAGATTGTACATAGTGTCCTATCTACAGGTTATAGAGCAGATTGTACATAATGTCCTATCTACAGGTTATAGAGCGGATTGTACAGTACATATTGTCCTATCTACAGGTTATAGAGCAGATTGTACATAATTTCCTATCTACAGGTAATAGAGCAGATTGTACATAATTTCCTATCTACAGGTTATAGAGCTGATTGTACATCGTGTCCTATCTGCAGGTTATAGAGCGGATTGTACACAGTGTCCTATCTACTGGTTATAGAGCAGATTGTACATAGTTTTCTATCTACAGGTTATAGAGCAGATTGTACATAGTGTCCTTTCTACAGGTTATAGAGCAGATTGTACATAGTGTCCTATCTACAGGTTATAGAGCGGATTGTACAGTACATAGTGTCCTATCTACAGGTTATAGAGCAGATTGTACATAGTGTCCTATCTACAGGTTATAGAGCGGATTGTACATAGTGTCCTATCTACAGGTTATAGAGCAGATTGTAGATAGTGTCCTATCTGCAGGTTATAGAGCAGATTGTACATAGTGTCCTATCTGCAGGTTATAGAGCAGATTGTACATAGTGTCCTATCAGCAGGTTATAGAGCAGATTGTACATAGTGTCCTATCTGCAGGTTATAGAGCAGATTGTACATAGTGTCCTATCTGCAGGTTATAGAGCAGATTTTACATAGTGTCCTATCTACACTTTATAGAGCAGATTGTACATAGTGTCCTATCTACAGGTTATAGAGCAGATTGTACATAGTGTCCTATCTACAGGTTATAGAGCAGATTGTACATAGTGTCCTATCTGCAGGTTATAGAGCAGATTGTACATAGTGTCCTATCTGCAGGTTATAGAGCAGATTGTACATAGTGTCCTATCTAAAGGTTATAGAGCAGATTTTACATAGTGTCCTATCTAAAGGTTATAGAGCAGATTGTACATAATGTCCTATCTACAGGTTATAGAGCAGATTGTACATAGTGTCCTATCTACAGGTTATAGAGCAGATTGTACATAGTGTCCTATCTACAGGTTATAGAGCAGATTGTACATAGTGTCCTATCTAGAGGTTATAGAGCAGATTGTACATAGTGTCCTATCTACAGGTTATAGAGCAGGAGGAGCAGATTGTACATAGTGTCCTATCTACAGGTTATAGAGCAGATTGTACATAGTGTCCTATCTACAGGTTATAGAGCGGATTGTACATAGTGTCCTATCTACAGGTTATAGAGCAGATTGTACATAGTGTCCTAAATACAGGTTATAGAGCAGATTGTACATAGTGTCCTATCTACAGGTTATAGAGCAGATTGTACATAATGTCCTATCTACAGGTTATAGAGCGGATTGTACAGTACATAGTGTCCTATCTACAGGTTATAGAGCAGATTGTACATAGTGTCCTATCTACAGGTTATAGAGCAGATTGTACATAATTTCCTATCTACAGGTTATAGAGCAGATTGTACATAATTTCCTATCTACAGGTTATAGAGCTGATTGTACATCGTGTCCTATCTGCAGGTTATAGAGCGGATTGTACACAGTGTCCTATCTACTGGTTATAGAGCAGATTGTTCATAGTGTCCTATCTACAGGTTATAGAGCAGATTGTACATAATGTCCTATCTACAGGTTATAGAGCAGATTGTTCATAGTGTCCTATCTACAGGTTATAGAGCAGATTGTACATAATGTCCTATCTACAGGTTATAGAGCAGATTGTACATAGTGTCCTATCTGCAGGTTATAGAGCAGATTGTACATAGTGTCCTATCTAAAGGTTATAGAGCAGATTGTACATAATGTCCTATCTACAGGTTATAGAGCAGATTGTACATAGTGTCCTATCTACAGGTTATAGAGCAGATTGTACATAATGTCCTATCTACAGGTTATAGAGCAGATTGCACATAGTGTCCTATCTACAGGTTATAGAGCAGATTGTGCATAGTGTCCTATCTACAGGTTATAGAGCAGGAGGAGCAGATTGTACATAGTGTCCTATCTACAGGTTATAGAGCAGATTGTACATAGTGTCCTATCTACAGGTTATAGAGCGGATTGTACATAGTGTCCTATCTACAGGTTATAGAGCAGATTGTACATAGTGTCCTAAATACAGGTTATAGAGCAGATTGTACATAGTGTCCTATCTACAGGTTATAGAGCAGATTGTACATAATGTCCTATCTACAGGTTATAGAGCCGATTGTACAGTACATAGTGTCCTATCTACAGGTTATAGAGCAGATTGTACATAGTGTCCTATCTACAGGTTATAGAGCAGATTGTACATAATTTCCTATCTACAGGTTATAGAGCCGATTGTACATAATTTCCTATCTACAGGTTATAGAGCTGATTGTACATCGTGTCCTATCTGCAGGTTATAGAGCGGATTGTACACAGTGTCCTATCTTCTGGTTATAGAGCAGATTGTACATAGTGTCCTATCTACAGGTTATAGAGCAGATTGTACATAGTGTCCTATCTACAGGTTATAGAGCAGATTGTACATAATGTCCTATCTACAGGTTACAGAGCGGATTGTACAGTACATAGTGTCCTATCTACAGGTTATAGAGCAGATTGTACATAGTGTCCTATCTACAGGTTATAGCGCAGATTGTACATAGTGTCCTATCTACAGGTTATAGAGCAGATTGTACATAGTGTCCTATCTACAGGTTATAGAGCAGATTGTACATAGTGTCCTATCTACAGGTTATAGAGCAGATTGTACATAGTGTCCTATCTACAGGTTATAGAGCAGATTGTACATAATGTTCTATCTACAGGTTATAGAGCAGATTGTACATAGTGTCCTATCTACAGGTTATAGAGAAGATTGTACACAGTGTCCTATCTACAGGTTATAGAGCAGATTGTACACAGTGTCCTATCTACAGGTTATAGAGCAGATTGTACATAGTGTCCTATCTACAGGTTATAGAGCAGATTGTAAGTAATGTCCTATCCACAGGTTATAGAGCAGATTGTACATAGTGTCCTATCTACAGGTTATAGAGCAGATTGTACATAATGTCCTATCTACAGGTTATAGAGCGGATTGTACAGTACATAGTGTCCTATCTACAGGTTATAGAGCAGATTGTACATAGTGTCCTATCTACAGGTTATAGAGCAGATTGTACATAGTGTCCTATCTACAGGTTATAGAGCGGATTGTACATAGTGTCCTATCTACAGGTTATAGAGCAGATTGTACATAGTGTCCTATCTACAGGTTATAGAGCAGATTGTACATAGTGTCCTATCTACAGGTTATAGAGCAGATTATACATAGTGTCCTATCTACAGGTTATAGAGCAGATTGTACATAGTGTCCCATCTACAGGTTATAGAGCGGATTGTACATAATGTCCTATCTACAGGTTATAGAGCAGATTGTACATAGTGTCCTATCTACAGGTTATAGAGCAGGAGGAGCAGATTGTACATAGTGTCCTACCTACAGGTTATAGAGCAGATTGTACATAGTGTCCTATCTACAGGTTATAGAGCAGATTGTACATAATGTCCTATCTACAGGTTATAGAGCGGATTGTACAGTACATAGTGTCCTATCTACAGGTTATAGAGCAGATTGTACATAATTTCCTATCTACAGGTTATAGAGCAGATTGTACATAATTTCCTATCTACAGGTTATAGAGCTGATTGTACATCGTGTCCTATCTGCAGGTTATAGAGCGGATTGTACACAGTGTCCTATGTACTGGTTATAGAGCAGATTGTACATAGTTTCCTATCTACAGGTTATAGAGCAGATTGTACATAGTGTCCTATCTACAGGTTATAGAGCAGATTGTACATAATGTCCTATCTACAGGTTATAGAGTAGATTGTACATAGTGTCCTATCTACAGATTATAGAGCAGATTATACATAGTGTCCTATCTACAGGTTATAGAGCAGATTGTACATAGTGTCCCATCTACAGGTTATAGAGCGGATTGTACATAATGTCCGATCTACAGGTTATAGAGCAGATTGTACATAGTGTCCTATCTACAGGTTATAGAGCAGGAGGAGCAGATTGTACATAGTGTCCTATCTACAGGTTATAGAGCAGATTGTACATAGTGTCCTATCTACAGGTTATAGAGCAGATTGTACATAGTGTCCTATCTACAGGTTATAGAGCAGATTGTACATAATGTCCTATCTACAGGTTATAGAGCGGATTGTACATAGTGTCCTATCTACAGGTTATAGAGCAGATTGTACATAGTGTCCTATCTACAGGTTATAGAGCAGATTGTACATAGTGTCCTATCTACAGGTTATAGAGCAGATTGTACACAGTGTCCTATCTACAGGTTATAGAGCAGATTGTACACAGTGTCCTATCTACAGGTTATAGAGCAGATTGTACATAGTGTCCTATCTACAGGTTATAGAGCAGATTGTACATAATGTCCTATCCACAGGTTATAGAGCAGATTGTACATAGTGTCCTATCTACAGGTTATAGAGCAGATTGTACATAATGTCCTATCTACAGGTTATAGAGCTGATAGTACATAGTGTCCTATCTACAGGTTATAGAGCAGATTGTACATAATATCCTATCTACAGGTTATAGAGCGGATTGTACAGTACATAGTGTCCTATCTACAGGTTATAGAGCAGATTGTACATAGTGTCCTATCTACAGGTTATAGAGCAGATTGTACATAGTGTCCTATCTACAGGTTATAGAGCGGATTGTACATAGTGTCCTATCTACAGGTTATAGAGCAGATTGTACATAGTGTCCTATCTACATGTTATAGAGCAGATTGTACATAGTGTCCTATCTACAGGTTATAGAGCAGATTATACATAGTGTCCTATCTACAGGTTATAGAGCAGATTGTACATAGTGTCCTATCTACAGGTTATAGAGCAGATTATACATAGTGTCCTATCTACAGGTTATAGAGCAGGAGGAGCAGATTGTACATAGTGTCCTATCTACAGGTTATAGAGCAGATTGTACATAGTGTCCTATCTACAGGTTATAGAGCAGATTGTACATAATGTCCTATCTACAGGTTATAGAGCGGATTGTACAGTACATAGTGTCCTATCTACAGGTTATAGAGCAGATTGTACATAGTGTCCTATCTACAGGTTATAGAGCAGATTGTACATAATTTCCTATCTACAGGTTATAGAGCAGATTGTACATAATTTCCTATCTACAGGTTAAAGAGCTGATTGTACATCGTGTCCTATCTGCAGGTTATAGAGCGGATTGTACACAGTGTCCTATCTACTGGTTATAGAGCAGATTGTACATAATGTCCTATCTACTGGTTATAGAGCGGATTGTACAGTACATAGTGTCCTATCTACAGGTTATAGAGCAGATTGTACATAGTGTCCTATCTACAGGTTATAGAGCAGATTGTACATAGTGTCCTATCTACAGGTTATAGAGCAGATTGTACATAATGTCCTATCTACAGGTTATAGAGCGGATTGTACATAGTGTCCTATCTACAGGTTATAGAGCAGATTGTACATAGTGTCCTATCTACAGGTTATAGAGCAGATTGTACATAGTGTCCTATCTACAGGTTATAGAGCAGATTGTACACAGTGTCCTATCTACAGGTTATAGAGCAGATTGTACACAGTGTCCTATCTACAGGTTATAGAGCAGATTGTACATAGTATCCTATCTACAGGTTATAGAGCAGATTGTACATAATGTCCAATCTACAGGTTATAGAGCAGATTGTACATAGTGTCCTATCTACAGGTTATAGAGCAGATTGTACATATTGTCCTATCTACAGGTTATAGAGCAGATAGTACATAGTGTCCTATCTACAGGTTATAGAGCAGATTGTACATAATGTCCTATCTACAGGTTATAGAGCGGATTGTACAGTACATAGTGTCCTATCTACAGGTTATAGAGCAGATTGTACATAGTGTCCTATCTACAGGTTATAGAGCAGATTGTACATAGTGTCCTATCTACAGGTTATAGAGCGGATTGTACATAGTGTCTTATCTACAGGTTATAGAGCAGATTGTACATAGTGTCCTATCTACAGGTTATTGAGCAGATTGTACATAGTGTCCTATCTACAGGTTATAGAGCAGATTATACATAGTGTCCTATCTACAGGTTATAGAGCAGATTGTACATAGTGTCCCATCTACAGGTTATAGAGCGGATTGTACATAATGTCCTATCTACAGGTTATAGAGCAGATTGTACATAGTGTCCTATCTACAGGTTATAGAGCAGGAGGAGCAGATTGTACATAGTGTCCTATCTACAGGTTATAGAGCAGATTGAACACAGTGTCCTATCTACAGGTTATAGAGCAGATTGTACATAGTGTCCTATCTACAAGTTATAGAGCAGATTGTACATAGTGTCCTATCTACAGGTTATAGAGCAGATTGTACATAGTGTCCTATCTGCAAGTTATAGAGCAGATTGTACATAGTGTCCTATCTGCAGGTTATAGAGCAGATTGTACATAGTGTCCTATCTACAGGTTATAGAGCAGATTGTACATAGTGTCCTATCTACAGGTTATAGAGCAGATTGTACATAGTGTCCTATCTACAGGTTATAGAGCAGATTGTACATAGTGTCCTATCCACAGGTTATAGAGTAGATTGTACAGTACATAGTGTCCTATCTACAGGTTATAGAGCAGATTGTACATAATGTCCTATCTACAGGTTATAGAGCAGATTGTACATAGTGTCCTATCTACAGGTTATAGAGCGGATTGTACATAGTGTCCTATCTACAGGTTATAGAGCAGATTGTACATAGTGTCCTATCTACAGGTTATAGAGCAGATTGTACATAGTGTCCTATCTACAGGTTATAGAGCAGATTATACATAGTGTCCTATCTACAGGTTATAGAGCAGATTGTACATAGTGTCCCATCTACAGGTTATAGAGCGGATTGTACATAATGTCCTATCTACAGGTTATAGAGCAGATTGTACATAGTGTCCTATCTACAGGTTATAGAGCAGGAGGAGCAGATTGTACATAGTGTCCTATCTACAGGTTATAGAGCAGATTGTACATAGTGTCCTATCTACAGGTTATAGAGCAGATTGTACATAGTGTCCTATCTACAGGTTATAGAGCAGATTGTACATAGTGTCCTATCTACAGGTTATAGAGCAGATTGTACATAATGTCCTATCTACAGTTTATAGAGCGGAATGTACAGTACATAATGTCCTATCTACAGGTTATAGAGCAGATTGTACATAGTGTCCTATCTACAGGTTATAGAGCAGATTGTACATAGTTTCCTATCTACAGGTTATAGAGCAGATTGTACATAATTTCCTATCTACAGGTTATAGAGCTGATTGAACATCGTGTCCTATCTGCAGGTTATAGAGCGGATTGTACACAGTGTCCTATCTACTGGTTATAGAGCAGATTGTACATAGTTTCCTATCTACAGGTTATAGAGCAGATTGTACATAGTGTCCTATCTACAGGTTATAGAGCAGATTGTACATAATGTCCTATCTACAGGTTATAGAGTAGATTGTACATAGTGTCCTATCTACAGATTATAGAGCAGATTATACATAGTGTCCTATCTACAGGTTATAGAGCAGATTGTACATAGTGTCCCATCTACAGGTTATAGAGCGGATTGTACATAATGTCCGATCTACAGGTTATAGAGCAGATTGTACATAGTGTCCTATCTACAGGTTATAGAGCAGGAGGAGCAGATTGTACATAGTGTCCTATCTACAGGTTATAGAGCAGATTGTACATAGTGTCCTATCTACAGGTTATAGAGCAGATTGTACATAGTGTCCTATCTACAGGTTATAGAGCAGATTGTACATAATGTCCTATCTACAGGTTATAGAGCGGATTGTACATAGTGTCCTATCTACAGGTTATAGAGCAGATTGTACATAGTGTCCTATCTACAGGTTATAGAGCAGATTGTACATAGTGTCCTATCTACAGGTTATAGAGCAGATTGTACACAGTGTCCTATCTACAGGTTATAGAGCAGATTGTACACAGTGTCCTATCTATAGGTTATAGAGCAGATTGTACATAGTGTCCTATCTACAGGTTATAGAGCAGATTGTACATAATGTCCTATCCACAGGTTATAGAGCAGATTGTACATAGTGTCCTATCTACAGGTTATAGAGCAGATTGTACATAATGTCCTATCTACAGGTTATAGAGCTGATAGTACATAGTGTCCTATCTACAGGTTATAGAGCAGATTGTACATAATATCCTATCTACAGGTTATAGAGCGGATTGTACAGTACATAGTGTCCTATCTACAGGTTATAGAGCAGATTGTACATAGTGTCCTATCTACAGGTTATAGAGCAGATTGTACATAGTGTCCTATCTACAGGTTATAGAGCGGATTGTACATAGTGTCCTATCTACAGGTTATAGAGCAGATTGTACATAGTGTCCTATCTACATGTTATAGAGCAGATTGTACATAGTGTCCTATCTACAGGTTATAGAGCAGATTATACATAGTGTCCTATCTACAGGTTATAGAGCAGATTGTACATAGTGTCCTATCTACAGGTTATAGAGCAGATTATACATAGTGTCCTATCTACAGGTTATAGAGCAGGAGGAGCAGATTGTACATAGTGTCCTATCTACAGGTTATAGAGCAGATTGTACATAGTGTCCTATCTACAGGTTATAGAGCAGATTGTACATAATGTCCTATCTACAGGTTATAGAGCGGATTGTACAGTACATAGTGTCCTATCTACAGGTTATAGAGCAGATTGTACATAGTGTCCTATCTACAGGTTATAGAGCAGATTGTACATAATTTCCTATCTACAGGTTATAGAGCAGATTGTACATAATTTCCTATCTACAGGTTAAAGAGCTGATTGTACATCGTGTCCTATCTGCAGGTTATAGAGCGGATTGTACACAGTGTCCTATCTACTGGTTATAGAGCAGATTGTACATAATGTCCTATCTACTGGTTATAGAGCGGATTGTACAGTACATAGTGTCCTATCTACAGGTTATAGAGCAGATTGTACATAGTGTCCTATCTACAGGTTATAGAGCAGATTGTACATAGTGTCCTATCTACAGGTTATAGAGCAGATTGTACATAATGTCCTATCTACAGGTTATAGAGCGGATTGTACATAGTGTCCTATCTACAGGTTATAGAGCAGATTGTACATAGTGTCCTATCTACAGGTTATAGAGCAGATTGTACATAGTGTCCTATCTACAGGTTATAGAGCAGATTGTACACAGTGTCCTATCTACAGGTTATAGAGCAGATTGTACACAGTGTCCTATCTACAGGTTATAGAGCAGATTGTACATAGTATCCTATCTACAGGTTATAGAGCAGATTGTACATAATGTCCAATCTACAGGTTATAGAGCAGATTGTACATAGTGTCCTATCTACAGGTTATAGAGCAGATTGTACATATTGTCCTATCTACAGGTTATAGAGCAGATAGTACATAGTGTCCTATCTACAGGTTATAGAGCAGATTGTACATAATGTCCTATCTACAGGTTATAGAGCGGATTGTACAGTACATAGTGTCCTATCTACAGGTTATAGAGCAGATTGTACATAGTGTCCTATCTACAGGTTATAGAGCAGATTGTACATAGTGTCCTATCTACAGGTTATAGAGCGGATTGTACATAGTGTATTATCTACAGGTTATAGAGCAGATTGTACATAGTGTCCTATCTACAGGTTATTGAGCAGATTGTACATAGTGTCCTATCTACAGGTTATAGAGCAGATTATACATAGTGTCCTATCTACAGGTTATAGAGCAGATTGTACATAGTGTCCCATCTACAGGTTATAGAGCGGATTGTACATAATGTCCTATCTACAGGTTATAGAGCAGATTGTACATAGTGTCCTATCTACAGGTTATAGAGCAGGAGGAGCAGATTGTACATAGTGTCCTATCTACAGGTTATAGAGCAGATTGAACACAGTGTCCTATCTACAGGTTATAGAGCAGATTGTACATAGTGTCCTATCTACAAGTTATAGAGCAGATTGTACATAGTGTCCTATCTACAGGTTATAGAGCAGATTGTACATAGTGTCCTATCTGCAAGTTATAGAGCAGATTGTACATAGTGTCCTATCTGCAGGTTATAGAGCAGATTGTACATAGTGTCCTATCTACAGGTTATAGAGCAGATTGTACATAGTGTCCTATCTACAGGTTATAGAGCAGATTGTACATAGTGTCCTATCTACAGGTTATAGAGCAGATTGTACATAGTGTCCTATCCACAGGTTATAGAGTAGATTGTACAGTACATAGTGTCCTATCTACAGGTTATAGAGCAGATTGTACATAATGTCCTATCTACAGGTTATAGAGCAGATTGTACATAGTGTCCTATCTACAGGTTATAGAGCGGATTGTACATAGTGTCCTATCTACAGGTTATAGAGCAGATTGTACATAGTGTCCTATCTACAGGTTATAGAGCAGATTGTACATAGTGTCCTATCTACAGGTTATAGAGCAGATTATACATAGTGTCCTATCTACAGGTTATAGAGCAGATTGTACATAGTGTCCCATCTACAGGTTATAGAGCGGATTGTACATAATGTCCTATCTACAGGTTATAGAGCAGATTGTACATAGTGTCCTATCTACAGGTTATAGAGCAGGAGGAGCAGATTGTACATAGTGTCCTATCTACAGGTTATAGAGCAGATTGTACATAGTGTCCTATCTACAGGTTATAGAGCAGATTGTACATAGTGTCCTATCTACAGGTTATAGAGCAGATTGTACATAGTGTCCTATCTACAGGTTATAGAGCAGATTGTACATAATGTCCTATCTACAGTTTATAGAGCGGAATGTACAGTACATAATGTCCTATCTACAGGTTATAGAGCAGATTGTACATAGTGTCCTATCTACAGGTTATAGAGCAGATTGTACATAGTTTCCTATCTACAGGTTATAGAGCAGATTGTACATAATTTCCTATCTACAGGTTATAGAGCTGATTGAACATCGTGTCCTATCTGCAGGTTATAGAGCGGATTGTACACAGTGTCCTATCTACTGGTTATAGAGCAGATTGTACATAGTTTCCTATCTACAGGTTATAGAGCAGATTGTACATAGTGTCCTATCTACAGGTTATAGAGCAGATTGTACATAATGTCCTATCTACAAGTTATAGAGCAGATTGTACATAGTGTCCTATCTACAGATTATAGAGCAGATTATACATAGTGTCCTATCTACAGGTTATAGAGCAGATTGTACATAGTGTCCCATCTACAGGTTATAGAGCGGATTGTACATACTGTCCGATCTACAGGTTATAGAGCAGATAGTACATAGTGTCCTATCTACAGGTTATAGAGCAGATTGTACATAATGTCCTATCTACAGGTTATAGAGCGGATTGTACAGTACATAGTGTCCTATCTACAGGTTATAGAGCAGATTGTACATAGTGTCCTATCTACAGGTTATAGAGCAGATTGTACATAGTGTCCTATCTACAGGTTATAGAGCGGATTGTACATAGTGTATTATCTACAGGTTATAGAGCAGATTGTACATAGTGTCCTATCTACAGGTTATAGAGCAGATTGTACATAGTGTCCTATCTACAGGTTATAGAGCAGATTGTACATAGTGTCCTATCTACAGGTTATAGAGCAGATTGTACATAGTGTCCTATCTACAAGTTATAGAGCAGATTGTACAAAATGTCCCATCTACAGGTTATAGAGCAGATTGTACATAGTGTCCTATCTACAGGTTATAGAGCAGATTGTACACAGTGTCCTATCTACAGGTTATAGAGCAGATTGTACATAGTGTCCTATCTACAGGTTATAGAGCGGATTGTACATAGTGTCCTATCTACAGGTTATAGAGCAGATTGTACATAGTGTCCTATCTACAGGTTATAGAGCAGATTGTACATAGTGTCCTATCTACAGGTTATAGAGCAGATTGTACATAGTGTCCTATCTACAGGTTATAGAGCAGATTGTACATAGTGTCCTATCTACAGGTTATAGAGCAGATTGTACATAGTGTCCTATCTACAGGTTATAGAGCAGATTGTACATAGTGCCCTATCTACAGGTTATAGAGCGGATTGTACATAGCGTCCTATCTACAGGTTATAGAGCAGATTGTACATAGTGTCCTATCTAAAGGTTATAGAGCAGGAGGAGCAGATTGTACATAGTGTCCTATCTACAGGTTATAGAGCAGATTGTACATAGTGTCCTATCTACAGGTTATAGAGCAGATTGTACATAGTGTCCTATCTACAGGTTATAGAGCAGATTGTACATAGTGTCCTATCTACAGGTTATAGAGCAGATTGTACATAGTGTCCTATCTACAGGTTATAGAGCGGATTGTACATAGTGTCCTATCTACAGGTTATAGAGCAGATTGTACATAGTGTCCTATCTACAGGTTATAGAGCAGATTGTACATAGTGTCCTATCTACAGGTTATAGACAGATTGTACTTAGCGTTCTATCTACAGGTTATAGAGCAGGAGTAGCAGATTGTACATAGTGTCCTATCTACAGGTTATAGAGCAGATTGTACATAGTGTCCTATCTACAGGTTATAGAGCAGATTGTACATAGTGTCCTATCTACAGGTTATAGAGCAGATTGTACATAGTGTCCTATCTACAGGTTATAGAGCAGATTGTACATAGTGTCCTATCTACAGGTTATAGAGCAGATTGTACATAGTGTCCTATCTACAGGTTATAGAGCAGATTGTATATAGTGCCTGATTTGCAGGTTTTGGTGCTCAATTCAGTATTTTAAAGTTGTTTTTTTTTTTGTCTAAATGCATCTTAGATCTTTTTTTCTAGACGTCTTACTTCTTCTCCTCCTCCTCCTCCAGGATGGGTTGGTTACAATAATTTGAATGTGATATCGACACACAATCAGTGGCACGTCTACATTGGTGGTACGATGAGTCAAGTTCCCATCGCCTGCAATGACCCCTTGTTCTTTTGTCATCACACATTTATTGACAAGTAAGTAACAATATTTATGAACACATTAAGACACCTCCAGGGGCTGCTACAAGAGGTATCTCTTTATATATATCAGTTCTTTTTGGATTTTAGATTTTTTTTTAAATTTTCAGAATAATGTGGAGTGTACATAGTGACAAAAATACCACAAGCATGCTGAGAGGCCAGTCTCCTAGGACTGTATCTAACCCTTGTCATGTCTGACCCTCTGAGGGCTCCTAGGACTTTTTATTATTATTATTGTTTATTTACATAGCACCATTAATCCCATGGTGCTCTGTACATTATTATATTAATCCCATGGTGCTCTGTACATTATTATATTACTTCCATGGTGCTGTACATTATTATATTAATCCCATGGTGCTCTGTACATTATTATATTAATTCCATGGTGCTCTCTACATTATTATATTACTTCCATGGTGCTGTACATTATTATATTAATCCCATGGTGCTCTGTACATTATTATATTAATCCCATGGTGCTCTGTACATTATTATATTAATCCCATGGTGCTCTGTACATTATTATATTAATCCCATGGTGCTGTACATTATTAAATTAATTCCATGGTGCTCTGTACATTATTATATTAATCCTATGGTGCTCTGTACATTATTATATTAATTCCATGGTGCTCTGTACATTATTATTTTAATTCCATGGTGCTCTGTACATTATTATATTAATTCCATGGTGCTGTACATTATTATATTAATCTCATGGTGGTCTGTACATTATTATATTAATCCCATGGTGCTCTGTACATTATTATATTAATCCCATGGTGCTCTGTACATTATTATATTATTTCCATAGTGCTGTACATTATTATATTAATTCCATGGTGCTCTGAACATTATTATATTAATCCCATGGTGCTCTGTACATTATTATATTACTTCCATGGTGCTCTGTACATTATTATATTAATTCCATGTGCTGTACATTATTATATTAATCCCGTGGTGCTCTGTACATTATTATATTAATCCCATGGTGCTGTACATTATTATATTAATCCCATGGTGCTCTGTACATTATTATTTTAATCCCATGGTGCTCTGTACATTATTATATTAATCCCATGGTGCTCTGTACATTATTATATTAATCCCATGGTGCTGTACATTATTATATTAATCCCATGGTGCTGTACATTATTATATTAATCCCATGGTTCTGTACATTATTATATTAATCCCATGGTGCTCTGTACATTATTATTTTAATCCCATGGTGCTCTGTACATTATTATATTAATCCCATGGTGCTCTGTACATTATTATATTAATTCCATGGTGCTGTACATTATTATATTAATCCCATGGTGCTCTGTACATTATTATATTAATCCCATGGTGCTCTGTACATTATTATATTAATCCCATGGTGCTGTACATTATTATATTAATTCCATGGTGCTGTACATTATTATATTAATCCCATGGTGCTGTACATTACTATATTAATCCCATGGTGCTCTGTACATTATTATATTAATCCCATGGTGCTCTGTACATTATTATATTAATTCCATGGTGCTCTGTACATTATTATATTACTTCCATGGTGCTCTGTACATTATTATATTAATTCCATGTGCTGTACATTATTATATTAATTCCATGGTGCTCTGTACATTATTATATTAATCCCATGGAGCTCTGTACATTATTATATTACTTCCATGGTGCTCTGTACATTATTATATTAATTCCATGTGCTGTACATTATTATATTAATCCCATGGTGCTCTGTACATTATTATATTAATCCCATGGTGCTGTACATTATTATATTAATCCCATGGTGCTCTGTACATTATTATATTTATCCCATGGTGATGCACATTATTATATTAATCCCATGGTGCTCTGTACATTATTATATTACTTCCATGGTGCTGTAAATTATTATATTAATCCCATGGTGCTCTGTACATTATTATATTAATCCCATGGTGCTGTACATTATTATATTAATCCCATGGTGCTGTACATTATTATATTAATCCCATGGTGCTGTACATTATTATATTAATCCCATGGTGCTCTGTACATTATTATATTAATTCCATGGTGCTGTACATTATTATATTAATCCCATGGTGCTCTGTACATTATTATATTAATCTCATGGTGCTCTGTACATTATTATATTAATCCCATGGTGCTGTACATTATTATATTAATCCCTTGGTGCTGTACATTATTATATTAATTCCATGCTGCTCTGTACATTATTATATTACTTCCATGGTGCTCTGTACATTATTATATTAATTCCATGTGCTCTACATTATTATATTAATCCCATGGTGCTCTGTACATTATTATATTAATCCCATGGTGCTCTGTACATTATTATATTACTTCCATGGTGCTCTGTACATTATTATATTAATTCCATGTGCTGTACATTATTATATTAATCCCATGGTGCTCTGTACATTATTATATTAATCCCATGGTGCTGCACATTATTATATTAATCCCATGGTGCTCTGTACATTATTATATTACTTCCATGGTGCTGTACATTATTATATTAATTCCATGGTGCTCTGTACATTATTATATTAATCCCATGGTGCTGTACATTATTATATTGATCCCATGGTGCTCTGTACATTATTATATTAATCCCATGGTGCTCTGTACATTATTATATTAATTCCATGGTGCTGTACATTATTATATTAATCCCATGGTGCTGTACATTATTATATTAATCCCATGGTGCTGTACATTATTATATTAATCCCATGGTGCTGTACATTATTATATTAATCCCATGGTGCTCTGTACATTATTATATTAATCCCATGGTGCTGTACATTATTATATTAATCCCATGGTGCTGTACATTATTATATTAATCCCATGGTGATCTGTACATTATTATATTAATCCCATGGTGCTCTGTACATTAGTATATTAATCCCATGGTGCTCTGTACATTACTATATTAATTCCATGGTGCTCTGTACATTATTATATTACTTCCATGGTGCTCTGTACATTATTATATTAATTCCATGTGCTCTACATTATTATATTAATTCCATGCTGCTCTGTACATTATTATATTAATCCCATGGTGCTCTGTACATTATTATATTAATCCCATGGTGCTCTGTACATTATTATATTAATCCCATGGTGCTCTGTACATTATTATATTAATCCCATGATGCTCTGTACATTATTATATTAATTCCATGGTGCTCTGTACATTATTATATTAATCCCATGGTGCTCTGTACATTATTATATTAATTCCATGGGGTTGTACATTATTATATTAATCCCATGGTGCTGTACATTATTATATTAATCCCATGGTGCTCTGTACATTATTATATTAATCCCATGGTGCTCTGTACATTATTATATTCCATGGTGCTCTGTACATTATTATATTAATTTCATGTGGCTGTACATTATTATATTAATCCCATGGTGCTGTACATTATTATATTAATCCCATGGTGCTTTGTACATTATTATATTAATTCCATGCTGCTCTGTACATTATTATATTAATCCCATGGTGCTCTGTACATTATTATATTAATCCCATGGTGCTCTGTACATTATTATATTAATCCCATGGTGCTCTGTACATTATTATATTAATCCCATGGTGCTGTACAGAAAGAGCGTGGACGGAGAGTTAGAGAGGTTGACTAGAGGGCAGAGGCGGGTGAATATTAGGTCCAGCGTGTGTCCCTTTGTGTGGGTGGCAGAGGAGGAACACTGAGAGAGACCAAAGGAGGTAGTGAGTAACAGGAGACTGAAAGCGGAGGGGTGGGTTGTGTAAATAGGGATATTGAAATCACCCATGATGATGGTGGGGGTGTCAGTGGATAGGAAGTGCATTAGCCAGGTGGTGAAGTGGTCGATAAAGGCAGCAGTAGATCCGGGCGGTCGATATATGATGGTCAGTTGGAGGGCGAGTAAATGCAAACAGAGTGCACTTCAAAGGAGGGGAGGGTGAGAGCAGGTAGTGGTTGGATTGGGGCGAAGGAGTAATTGTCAGACAGGAGTACGCCTACGCCTCCACCGGGTTTATTGTTGGGGCGGGGAGTGTGCAGGAATTGCAGACCTCCATAGGAGAGGGCAGCAGGGGAGGAGGTGTCTGAGGGTGTCAGCCATGTTTCTGTGATACCGAGAAATGATAATTTATGAGAAATGAAGAGGTCGGGGATGTCGTCAAGTTTGTTGCGTACAGAGCAAGCGTTCCATAGTGCATCGGGGAGGGCGGGGGGAGGGGCAGGAGCGGGTGAGATAGGGGTAAGATTTAGGGGGGTTCTGTACGCTGATGCCGGTTGTGTGGGGAGATCCGATAGTAGGGATTAGCTGGGGCGGTCCAGGATTAGGAGATGTGGCCAGAAGTGAGGAGTAGCAGGGAGAGGGATAGCAGGTGTAAGGAGGAGAGTGTGGGGAGGTTGTGTGTGTCTGGGGCAGAAAGCTTGTAGGTGTGTGAGTAGCTGCGCAGAGAAGGGCAGATGGTGAGGTAGGATAGATGGAGAGAGAAATATTCTTAGTGACATGGCTGGTTTGGGGTGGTAGAGCGGTTTTTATAAGTATGGGAAGGACAACAGTGATTCTAGTGAGAAGCATTATGTGGCTAATTGTTTGGTTTGCATGTAGTGGGTTGTGGTTACCTTCAGTTCCCTTCTGGTCTGTGCACTTAAAAGCAACAAAATGACCAGTACACTTACATTTATACTAACTAGCAATACATTTTCTCACAGAGGGTTCTACACCATTCCCTATTACTTCATATCTCACAGAAAATAAATGGTTTCAAACGATAAAATTTAACTTTTAATATTTTAAAAATAAAAATTGCACAAAGGACGTCCACTAATCTACTAAAAGACAGATCAATATGGTCTGTGCCTGCCTATTCAAAGTTTATTCAGGATTTAAATGTTAGACAGTATTCACACTCTCCAACTTTCCACTGGACCTAGGGTGTAATAAGATACTTTCACCACCCTTAGACTAAGGTTATAGTATCACGGCTGCATCATACAACAGGTCAGTATTTTGTCAGTTGCTCTTAGTGCTAGGAAAACCCAAACCCCTGGTCCCCACACACATCATTTGTAAAGCCTCACTGACTAGACTCCTGCACAGCCATGATGTACCTCCACAACCCTAGTCTGTAGTATGTACATATGCTAGTAATCTAGGTACAGGTCACAGTAACTTCATTTCCTGTCATTAAAATGTTATGAACATAAGGGAAACCGCGACATTCTGACCCTTACACTCAATAAACCCTTATATTGCAGCCATTACTGATATCCCCTATGTTGACTCCAGGGATATACAGCTACCATTTCCATTAGTGACTCAAGTTCCACCAACTAATCTCCAGGCTAATCAGACTGCCCCAGTCTCCTGTCAGTCCTTCATGCCCCCAAGTGGTATGGCTTGTGGTCAACTAACTCAAAAATAGAAAATAGAAAATAAACTTGCTCTACGCGTTTCCCCTGTGTTATCTGTATCAGGTTCATCAGGAGCCAATGCTAATAAACTTGTCAGTTGGTCTAAGCTGCTATAAATTTTTATCAAAAATGCAGTTACAACTGCAGTTCCTGGAGCACTGATGGTGCGCTCCAGTGTATAGAGCACTGATGGTGCGCTCCAGTGTATAGAGCACTGATGGTGCGCTCCATTGTATAGAGCACTGATGGTGAGCTCCAGTGTATAGAGCACTGATGGTGCGCTCCAGTGTATAGAGCGCTGACGGTGCGCTCCAGTGTATAGAGCGCTGACGGTGCGCTCCAGTGTATAGAGCGCTGACGGTGCGCTCCAGTGTATAGAGCTCTGATGGTGAGCTCCAGTGTATAGAGCGCTGACGGTGCGCTCCAGTGTATAGAGCACTGACGGTGCGCTCCAGTGTATAGAGCTCTGATGGTGTGCTCCAGTGTACAGTCATGGCCAAAAGTTTTGAGAATGATACAAATATTAATTTTTACAAAGTCTACTGCTTCAGTTTTTCTAATGGCAATTTGCATATACTCCAGAATGTTATAAAGAGTGATCAGCTTAACAGCAATTACTTGCAAAGTCAATATTTGCCTAGAAAATGAACTTTATCCCCCAAAACACATTTCAACATCATTGCAGCCCTGCCTTAAAAGGACCACCTAACATG
This sequence comes from Leptodactylus fallax, assembly GCA_947044405.1. Taxonomy (NCBI): domain Eukaryota; kingdom Metazoa; phylum Chordata; class Amphibia; order Anura; family Leptodactylidae; genus Leptodactylus; species Leptodactylus fallax. Next base: position 430,932 of record CAMRHE010000749.1, on the reverse strand, counting down.
GTTTCAGTGATTGCTCCATTAACACAGGTGTGGGTGTTGATGAGGACAGGGCTGGAGATCAATCTGTCATGATTAAGTAAGAATGACACCACTGGACACTTTAAAAGGAGGCTGGTGCTTGCCATCATTGTTTCTCTTCTGTTAACCATGGTTATCTCTAAAGAAACACGTGCAGTCATCATTGCACTGCACAAAAATGGCCTAACTGGAAAGAGTATTGCAGCTAGAAAGATTGCACCTCAGTCAACAATCTATCGCATCATCAAGAACTTCAAGGAGAGAGGTTCCATTGGTGCCAAAAAGGCTCCAGGGCGCCCAAGAAAGACCAGCAAGCGGCAGGACCGTCTCTTAAAAGTGTTTCAGCTGCGGGATCGGGCTACCAGCAGTGCAGAGCTTGCTGAGGAATGGCAGCAGGCAGGTGTGAGTGCATCTGCACGCACAGTGAGTCGGAGACTCTTGGAGCAAGGCCTGGTCTCAAGGAGGGCAGCAAAGAAGCCACTTCTCTCCAGAAAAAACATCAGGGACAGACTGATATTCTGCAAAAGGTACAGGGAGTGGACTGCTGAGGACTGGGGGAAAGTCATTTTCTCTGATGAATCCCCTTTTCGATTGTTTGGAACATCTGGAAAACAGCTTATTCGGAGAAGAAGAGGTGAGCGCTACCACCAGTCTTGTCTCATGCCAACTGTAAAGCATCCTGAAACCATTCATGTGTGGGGTTGCTTCTCAGCCAAGGGAATCGGCTCTCTCACAGTCTTGCCATGAATAAAGAATGGTACCAGAATGTCCTCCAAGAGCAACTTCTCCCAACCGTCCAAGAGCAGTTTGGCGCTCAACAATGCCTTTTCCAGCATGATGGAGCACCTTGCCATAAAGCAAAGGTGATAACTAAATGGCTCAGGGAACAAAACATAGAGATTTTGGGTCCATGGCCTGGAAACTCCCCAGATCTTAATCCCATTGAGAACTTGTGGTCAATCATCAAGAGACGGGTGGACAAACAAAAACCAACAAATTCAGACAAAATGAAAGCATTGATTCTGCAAGAATGGACTGCTATCAGTCAGGATTTGGTCCAGAAGTTGATTGAGAGCATGCCAGGGAGAATTGCAGAGGTCCTGAAGAAGAAGGGTCAACACTGCAAATATTGACTTGCTGCACTAACTCATTCTAACTGTCAATATAAGCTTCTGTTACTCATAATATGAATGCAATTCTATTTCTGTATGTGATAAAAACATCTGACAAACACACAGAAAAACCAGAGGGCAGCAGATCATGTGAAAATATAATATTTGTGTCATTCTCAAAACTTTTGGCCATGACTGTATAGAGTAGCCGACGCCACACTGAGCCTTGCCTGCTTTATAAAGGTCAGCCCATTCATTCGGTGCCACCCCCTTTCCTAATGCTGTCTGCAGTGAGCCAATAGAAATCACTAGCTCACTCCACCAATCACGCCTCCTAGGGGGTGTGTCCACCTCAGTCCTCTACTGTGTTCATGTGACTGCCGATCATGTGACCACTGAATGGAAACAATTACAGTGATCCAGCGCTAGACGGTGAATCTACTGATTCACATTTGATTTTCACCTCATCTACACAGGCTGCTGATCATCTGGCTGCTGCGTCTCAGCCATTCCGATGATCAAGGGCCAACTGGTAATTTTGTATATTTAACCTCCATTCCTCCATATACCAGGTCATAAACCCAGAGGGGAGATATCCAAAACAGAGTTAAATCCGGATCCATATTATCCTATCACAACCGTACTCTAAAGGAGTCGGAGGTTAGGTTTAACCCCAGACCGTGACAGCGGATGGATCATAAATCTACCTATCATAGTTCACATACAGTGGGCTCTCCCTTATTGTTCCCCAAACTATAGATAACCTAACCATCCCACTCAGATCCATTTGCATACCTCCTAATGGTCAATCCCTACAACTCTAACTCTTTTCTATTTCTCAACCCTCTGATTGCGTACCAAAACTACCGTACATCATAGCTACGACCCATCAATCACCACAACATTATATTGTAAATCGTACCTCACCACCTAGATTCAGGCAATGCAAAAGATAACGGAAAAGAGACCCCTAAACGTCTACCCATCTAAATACGGGGCGATAAATGACACGATACACCTCCCATATTTCTCACCCCTATTCATCTTTCTTCAATAAATGGCGCAAAGGATATCAAATCATTGAGGCCTCTAGGTTTTACACAGTTAAACCTAAATATCCATTCCGCTTCCTTCTTCAAAATTGCCCTATCCCAATCTCCTCCTCGTGGTGATTTGCGCACTAACTCAATGCCCTGAAATCTCAATGTAGATGGGTCACCTCCATGTTTGCTCCAGAAATGTAAACTCAGGGGACGTTCTTCTCTCCTGTTGATATATCCAACATGATCTAATATCCTACGACGTAATTCCCTTTTCGTTTTACCCACGTAGTTCACTGGACACGGACAGGATGCGACATATACCACACCCACAGAGCGGCAATTAATGAAATCTCTCGTATAATATTTTTTACCCGTAGCTGCCGCCGTAACTTCACGTCCCTTCAAAATAAATTCACAGGCCCTACAACCACCACACCTAAATGTGCCTGCCGGTCTTTCACTCCCCAACCAGGTACCCCCAGACTCCTCTGGTTCCAGATGACTATGAACTAGTCTGTCTCTGAGGTTACGGCCTCTTCTGTAGGTGATTGATGGATATTCAGATACCCTATCCCTTAAATCAGGGTCCTGTCGCAGGATATCCCAATATGACCTCAATATGTCAACCACCATTCTGGAACCTTGATCAAATGTCCCGATTAATCTAATGATATTTTGGGGAGGCGGTTCATCTTTTGGTATAAGTAATCTTTGTCTGTCACATTCTGTCGCAAAACGTCTAGCATCCTGGAGCACATTTATCGGGTACCCTCTACTCCTAAATCTTTGTTCTAATAACTGAGATTGAGCATTGAATTCCTGGACCGAAGAACAGTTTCTGCGTACACGTAAAAACTGTCCCTTGGGGATCCCACTACGAAGTGGTCTCGGATGGGAGCTTTCCCACCTCAAGAGATTGTTTGTTGCTGTCTCCTTACGATACAAAGTGGTGGCTATATTCCCATCACTCCCAATTGATATACTAAGGTCCAGGAAATTAATATTGTTTTGACTGATGGTCGCTGTGAATTTCAAGTTCAAATCATTAATGTTCAATTTCCTCACAAACTCCCAGAAACATTCCACTGAGCCAGTCCATATTAACAATATGTCATCAATATATCTGAGCCATAGGAGGATGTGTCTAGTCCATTCCTCCCATGCCTCAGAAAAGACGTAACGCTCCTCCCACCACCCCAAGAACAAGTTGGCATATGTCGGGGATGCAGGGCTGCCCATGGCAGAACCCTGCAGCTGGTGGAAGAAGCGTCTATTGAACGTAAATACATTCCGAGTCAGGATAAATCTCATCAGTTCCATGACCAACTGATTATGGGAATCCATGTGTAGGCCCCTCATATGTAGGAAATACTCCACAGCCCCACACCCCAAATCATGGGGTATGGAGCTGTATAACGCCTCCACGTCCAGGCTTGCCAATGATGAATTAGCTGTAACCTGTACTCCCTCAAGGTGCCTCAAAACGTCCATCGTGTCCCGGACATACGACGTGAGGGCCAGCACAAATGGACGCAAGATCTTATCCACGTAAGCGCTGGCCCCTTCAGTTATGCCGCCGATGCCCGAGACAATTGGACGCCCCTTAAGGGGGGGATACCCCTTGTGCACCTTGGGGAGACAGTAGAAGGTAGCCATACGTGGAAATTTAGGGCACATGAACTCCCATTCCTTCCTACTGATAAGACCATTCTGTCTTGCCTCATCCAGAATGGTATACAGTTCAATCATGTAATCTGATGTAGGATCAGCACATAAGATCTCATAATTATCCCGTATAGAGAGGATGTCCATGCACATCATCACATATTCATCCCTATTCATGATCACAATGTTGCCCCCCTTATCGGAGGGCTTAATAACAATGGACCTATGCCTTCATCTCTGGGGAAGTCAAGTTCATTTTGTTTCGCTGAGGGATCGTCAACTCCGATAATCTCCCCACTACCATTCTCTCAAAAATATCAATAACTGATGTATCACACGGCGGGGGAGTAGCTGTACTCCTCAAATGGAGATCTGTGAAGGGACCCGGACCCGTAAGGCCCTCACCCTCATTAGACAATTCTTCCAAAATATCTAGGCCTTGAAGATCCTCAACTTCCAGACCTAATTCACTAGACCGTCTCTGTTCTATAATTGCCATAAACTTAGACCAGCACAACTTTCTGGTAAATAAAGCCACATCTTTAACCCATGAGAACAGATCAAATCGAGTTGCAGGCACAAAGGATAGTCCTTTAGATAACATATGTGAAGTTACGGCGGCAGCTACGGGTAAAAAATATTATACGAGAGATTTCATTAATTGCCGCTCTGTGGGTGTGGTATATGTCGCATTCTGTCCATGCCCAGTGAACTACGTGGGTAAAACGAAAAGGGAATTACGTCGTAGGATATTAGATCATGTTGGATATATCAACAGGAGAGAAGAACGTCCCCTGAGTTTACATTTCTGGAGCAAACATGGAGGTGACCCATCTACATTGAGATTTCAGGGCATTGAGTTAGTACTCAAATCACCACAAGGAGGAGATTGGGATAGGGCAATTTTGAGGAAGGAAGCGGAATGGATATTTAGGTTTAACTGTGTAAAACCTAGAGGCCTCAATGATTTGATATCCTTTGCGCCATTTATTGAAGATAAATAGGGGTGAGAAATATGGGAGGTGTATCGTGTCATTTATCGCCCCATATTTAGATGGGTAGACGTTTAGGGGTCTCTCTTCCGCTATCTTTTGCATTGCCTGAATCTAGGTGGTGAGGTACGATTTACAATATAATGTTGTGGTGATTGATGGGTCGTAGCTATGATGTACGGTAGTTTTGGTACGCAATCAGAGGGTTGAGAAATAGAAAAGAGTTAGAGTTGTAGGGATTGACCATTAGGAGGTATGCAAATGGATCTGAGTGGGATGGTTAGGTTATCTATAGTTTGGGGAACAATAAGGGAGAGCCCACTGTATGTGAACTATGATAGGTAGATTTATGATCCATCCGCTGTCACGGTCTGGGGTTAAACCTAACCTCCGGCTCCTTTAGAGTACGGTTGTGATGGGATACTATGGATCCGGATTTAACTCTGTTTTGGATATCTCCCCTCTGGGTTTATGACCTGGTATATGGAGGAATGGAGGTTAAGTACACAAAATTACCAGTTGGCCCTTGATCATCGGAATGGCTGAGACGCAGCAGCCAGATGATCAGCAGCCTGTGTAGATGAGGTGAAAATCAAATGTGAATCAATAGATTCACCGTCTAGCGCTGGATCACTGTAATTGTTTACATTCAGTGGTCACATGATCGGCAGTCACATGAACACAGTAGAGGACTGAGGTGGACACACCCCCTAGGAGGCGTGATAGGTGGAGTGAGCTAGTGATTTCTATTGGCTCACTGCAGACAGCATTAGGAAAGGGGGTGGCACCGAATGAATGGGCTGACCTTTATAAAGCAGGCAAGGCTCAGTGTGGCGTCGGCTACTCTATACACTGGAGCGCACCATCAGTACTCTATACACTGGAGCGCACCATCAGCGCTCTATACACTGGAGCGCACCATCAGTGCTCTATACAATGGAGCGCACCATCAGTGCTCTATACACTGGAGCGCACCATCAGCGCTCTATACACTGGAGCGCACCGTCAGCGCTCTATACACTGGAGCACACCATCAGTGCTCTATACACTGGAGTGCACCGTCAGTACTCTATACACTGGAGCGCACTATCAGCGCTCTATACACTGGAGCGCACCGTCAGCGCTCTATACACTGGAGTGCACCGTCAGCGCTCTATACACTGGAGCGCACCATCAGTGCTCTATACACTGGAGCGCACCGTCAGCGCTCTATACACTGGAGCTCACCATCAGCGCTCTATACACTGGAGCGCACCATCAGCACTCTATACACTGGAGCGCACCATCAGCGCTCTATACACTGGAGCTCACCATCAGCGCTCTATACACTGGAGCTCACCATCAGTGCTCCAGGAACTGCAGTTGTAACTGCATTTTTGATAAAAATTTATAGCAGCTTAGACCAACTGACAAGTTTATTAGCATTGGCTCCTGATGAACCTGATATAGATAACACAGGGGAAACGCGTAGAGCAAGTTTATTTTCTATTTTCTATTTTTGAGTTAGTTGACCACAAGCCATACCACTTGGGGGCATGAAGGACTGACAGGAGACTGGGGCAGTCTGATTAGCCTGGAGATTAGTTGGTGGCACTTGAGTCACTAATGGAAATGGTAGCTGTATATCCCTGGAGTCAACATAGGGGATATCAGTAATGGCTGCAATATAAGGGTTTATTGAGTGTAAGGGTCAGAATGTCGCGGTTTCCCTTATGTTCATAACATTTTAATGACAGGAAATGAAGTTACTGTGACCTGTACCTAGATTACTGGCATATGTACATACTACAGACTAGGGTTGTGGCGGTATATCATGGCTGTGCGGGAGTCTAGTCAGTGAGGCTTTACAAATGATGTGTGTGGGGACCAGGGGTTTGGGTTTTCCTAGCACTAAGAGCAACTGACAAAATACTGACCTGTTGTATGATGCAGCCGTGATACTATAACCTTAGTCTAAGGGTGGTGAAAGTATCTTATTACACCCTAGGTCCAGTGGAAAGTTGGAGAGTGTGAATACTGTCTAACATTTAAATCCTGAATAAACTTTGAATAGGCAGGCACAGACCACATTGATCTGTCTTTTAGTAGATTACTGGACGTCCTTTGTGCAATTTTTATTTTTAAAATATTAAAAGTTAAGTTTTATCGTTTGAAACCATTTATTTTCTGTGAGATATCTAGCAATACATTTGTTTCATTAGGATCAGGTGTGAAAAGGGGGGTAAGAATACTGTGATGATTCTGCTTAAGTGTGGCTATAACTCAGATGTATTTTGATCTCTGGGTATAGGATCTCCCTTCTTGCTTGCACTCATTCATACTGTGCGCAGCTATAAGCCTAGGTGCATAATGGCAGTAGTGGCCAGGCTGGAACAATAGGGCTCCATTGTATTCCTATACAGCCGTGAGTGATCAAACAATAGTGCATTGTTCAAGCCTGGGCTGTTGATCAGATATGACTGATAACAGTGTATCAATTCACTTTGTCTCAGCTCTATACAAAAGATCTGGATTTGATTGAATTAACTCATCAGACGTACTGTCGCCGGTGACCTCATTCTGGGAGGGGGCATAAAGGGTATAAAAGATGAGGTAAGAGGTCTGTGGGAGAAGATTACACTATGAGGTTTATGCTACAGGATATTACAGACTTTGACTGAGATGCTACTATGAGCAGGCAGGTTGGAATGCTGCTGCTGACGATGATGAGCCTACAAGAGACTGAGAGAGACTATTGGACTAATGCTGAGAGACTGTTATGAGAGCATGCAGGCTGGATTACTGTTGTTGATGATACATGCTAAAAAGCCTCCACTGGTGATCTCACACATACCATAGCATGTGTGAGTGTTGGACTACAGAACCACATCAAGGACATGTGTGGTAAAGTAATAATTTCACCTTTATTCCCTTTTATTTTATTTGTACTGTATCTTGTAACTAGTAACTGTTAATGCTTGCATATATCTGCATATCTGTTCTGATCTGTATATGTTAGATTTTAATACTGACCCATTTAGGGGTTAATAAATATATAAAATTTAGAAGGCTTGTCTTGTATTTATCTTGTGAACCCGGCACTCACTGGCAGTGAGTGTGGTTTTTATATGAAAGAGGACTCAGAGTGTGGCCAAAGCAGTTTGGCACACTGAGGATCTTTCACATTGGTGGCAGCGTGGTGGGATCTTAGGATAAACGGCGTGTGTTGGTGACCTATATCACTCACATGCTGGGGATTATGGTAATCCTATAAGACAAGCTCGGTATTAAAGCAAGCATTAAGATACAGTGAAAGTTTGATACAGTGCTGTTCCCTCCCTTACTCTTTGTATTCTATCCTATCTTTTATTTGGCAAATACCAGTGGATGGCTAGTGGGCTCAGAAGCAGATCTCCAGAACTGCAGAACCAGGATTTTGGAGATCCTGAGCGTATGGCTGAAATGGAGGCAGCCACAGCCATGCAGAGAATCGAGCAGAGTCCTGATTTTGGGGCTAGGCTAGGAAGTGCAGCAAGCAGCCCGGTCCCAAGGATTACTTCACCAGGAGAGACCAGTAACCCCAGCCTTGCTATGGGAACGGTTTCATACTGGCAAATGGCCCTACAGCAAGTAGGCACCAGTGACCCTAACACATACCTGCAGGTGTTGGACCGTTTTTTGGAAGCGGTAGAACAAGAACGGCAGGCCGCAGAACGGCAGGCAGATCGTGAGGCAGCAGAACGACAGGCAGAGAGAGAGAGGAAAGCTGCAGAATGGGAACGACAGTTTGCTGAGCGACAGGCCGAGATGGAGTATCAGCTTGAGCTGAAAAGGCGGGAAATCTCCCAGCAAGCGCAAACTCCAACAACTCTGCAGAGACCCTCAAGTTGGAAGGAGAGGCCAGTCCGGAGTTCACCACAGCCGTCTGTCGTCAGGTCGGGTGAGACAAACTATGCCCCGGGTGGTCCCTCCCCTGTCCCAAGAACTCTGGGCACCCTATTGACCTTCCCCAAACCCCAAGGGGAGGTGCGTTGGGGCCATGCCTGTAACCCGACAGGACATTTCAAGAAGGAGTGCCCCAACTACACTGAGAACTTCCCTGTTTCCCAAGCCACAGCAGGTGGCCCATCTGTGTGTCTGGATGGGGGTGCAGGAAAAGGAATGCGGACTGTGTGACTATTGACTGATTTGCCTGATAAGGTACTGTTGGGAACTGATTTAGGACCTACGATGTCCCAATATGGGGTGGGGAGCACCCCCATTTACTGTGATAGACTGTCTATGATTAATGCTGATAATGTGTCTGTCATATCTGCAGAGAGGGCCCGTAACCCCCCCTCTGAGATACTTCCCATGGCAGTAAATGTACATGCTAATGAGTTGCCTTCAGCTGAGAGCAGGGAAGATGCAAATGAGCTTCCTGCAACCCAGCTCAGCAAAAATTTTATTGATGCTTGGTTCACCCCCGTGCTAGGAGCCAATGAGATCCGGTCGGTAGACACACCCACATCTGCGGGGGCGTCTCCCTCCCAGCTTGTTAATCTGTCTACCACAAATCTCATTGATGCCCGGTGTGAATTAACAATTGCTACTGAAGGTACTGTCAATGTAATTGCCAATGCTTGTTGTGAAAGTGTACAGTGTAGCTCTTCTGAGTCACTGGAAGCGACTTCTACTATTTCGCCCAGTGTATCCGATAAGCACCCAACTACTGACCATGTGCCAGGTGGTCAGGTAGGCTATGTGGATCTCATGGCCGATCCAGGTGAGGGACGGACTGCTGGTAGTGCGGTGTTAGCCCGCAGCCATAGTGCTACAAGGGTGGAGGGCGTTCCGACCCTTGAACCGTTGCCTACACCACCTGGAGTCGGTGCTGAGACTGCCATGACTAGCCTCACTCCCTTGAAGCCGGAGGAGTCCGGCCGGTATGAGACATACACGTCTCTTCTGTCCAGTTCTATTCCAGGAGTGTCCATGGCCCAAGTGCAGATGGCATGGGGTACTGGAGATGTGATCCAAGAAGAGGGTATGTCCAATGTATTACCTGTCAATGTATTGTGGGGGGATGTTTTGGGGAAGCATGATCTCAGTCATTTGCCCAAGGTATCACCATCACCCACCCAAGTACAGGAGGAACAGGATGTAGGTTTGGAAGCAGAGGGGGGAGGTGCAGAATCCCCTAGAACTCTCCCAACTAGCGGCTCGTGTGGGGGAGACTCTGAGAGTCAAGGGTAGCCAGGAGAGCAGAGTTTGCCAGGATGGGGTCATGAGTGTAAAGCTACGGGATGCCCGCACTCAGAGAGCAGACCCAGAACAGGCAGGAGGTAGCCAAGTGTACGTGGCTCAGAGCCTAGGCCTTAGAAGTGTCCCTAGTCAGACTAGAGAGACAGAAGGGGCCGGCAGCTATGTGACAGGCACCTCTCTTTTGTCTCACACCAGCCAAGAGTTGAGAGAGGATGTCCAAGCTGACCCTAGTCTGGACATATTGAAGGCGCGTGGCGCTCAACCACCCTCGGAGTCTGACAAGGCCCGAGTCTGCTGGGACCCCGGGGGAAGGTGAGAAAGCCTTGGGGCCAGAGCCTGAGGAGCTGGAGGCGGAGGTGCTTTCAGAAGAGGGGCGTAGGCCCTTACTTCCTGCAAGCCCCATCTAAAGGGGGAGGTGTGATGATTCTGCTTAAGTGTGGCTATAACTCGGATGTATTTTGATCTCTGGGTATAGGATCTCCCTTCTTGCTTGCACTCATTCATACTGTGCGCAGCTATAAGCCTAGGTGCATATTGGCAGTAGTGGCCAGGCTGGAACAATAGGGCTCCATTGTATTCCTATACAGCCCTGAGTGATCAAACAATAGTGCATTATTCAAGCCTGGGCTGTTGATCAGATATGACTGATAACAGGGTATCAATTCACTTTGTCTCAGCTCTATACAAAAGATCTGGATTTGATTGAATTAACTCATCAGACGTACTGTCGCCAGTGACCTCATTCTGGGAGGTGGCATAAAGGGTATAAAAGATGAGGTAAGAGGTCTGTGGGAGAAGATTACACTATGAGGTTTATGCTACAGGATATTACAGACTTTGACTGAGATGCTACTATGAGCAGGCAGGTTGGAATGCTGCTGCTGACGATGATGAGCCTACAAGAGACTGAGAGAGACTATGGGACTAATGCTGAGAGACTGTTATGAGAGCATGCAGGCTGGATTACTGTTGTTGATGCCACATGCTAAAAAGCCTCCACTGGTGACTCACACCTGCATGTGTGAGTGTTGGACTACAGAACCACATCAAGGACATGTGTGGTAAAGTAATCATTTCAACGTTATCCCTTTTATTTTATTTGTACTGTATCTTGTAACTAGTAACTGTTAATGCTTGCATATATATATATGCATATCTGTTCTGATCTGTATATGTTAGTTTTTAATACCAACCCATTTAGGGGTTAATAAATATATAAAATTTAGAAGGCTTGTCTTGTATTTATCTTGTGAACCCGGCACTCACTGGCGGTGAGTGTGGTTTTTATATGAAAGAGGACTCAGGGTGTGGCCAAAGCGGTTTGGCGCAATGAGGATCTTTCACAAATACGGAGATAGAATCAGAGACTCTAAGAAAGGCCCAAGTGAGAAAAAAAAGAGGGAGGGACCAGCAGGGAATGGAGACTGCAGGGAATGGAGACACCTGTGGATGGAACCAGCAGGGAATGGAGACAGCAGGAAATGGAGACAGCTGGGGATGAAACCAGCAGGGAATGGAGACAGCTGGGGATGGAGACAGCAGGGAATGGAGACAGCTGGGGATGGAGACAGCAGGGAATGGAGACAGCTGGGGATGGAACCAGCAGGGAATGGAGACAGCAGGGAATGGAACCAGCAGGGAATGGAGACAGCAGGGAATGGAGACAGCTGGGGATAGAGACAGCTGGAGATGGAGACAGCAGGGAATGGAGACAGCAGGGAATGGAGACAGCAGGGAATGGAGACAGTGGCTTCAAAGCTCATATAGTTAAAACAGAGAGCATAACATCATACCAATAAAATGACAAATGACAGCAAGCAGAGGTGTTGATGTGAATGAGGCAGTAATGTATCAATATCTGAGTCCAAATAGGTATGGCATAACTTTATCTAACCCCTGTCATGTCTAATACTCTGAGGGCTCCTACGACTGTATCTAACCCCCATCATGTCTGATCCTCTGAGGGCTCCTAGGACTGTATCTAACACGGTCATGTCTGACCCTCTGAGGGCTCCTACGACTGTATCTAACCCCCATCATGTCTGATCCTCTGAGGGCTCCTAGGACTGTATCTAACACGGTCATGTCTGACCCTCTGAGGGCTCCTAGGACTGTATCTAACCCCTGTCATGTCTAATACTCTGAGGGCTCCTAGGACTGTATCTAACACCGTCATGTCTGATCCTCTGAGGGCTCCTAGGACTGTATCTAACCCCTGTCATATCTGATCCTCTGAGGGATCCTAGGACTGTATCTAATCCATGTCATGTCTGACCCTCTGAGGGCTCCTACGACTGTATCTAACCCCCATCATGTCTGATCCTCTGAGGGCTCCTAGGACTGTATCTAACACAGTCATGTCTGACCCTCTGAGGGCTCCTACGACTGTATCTAACCCCCTGTGATGATTCTGCCTAAATATGGCCATAACTCAGCTATATTTTGGTCTCTGGGTATAGGATATCCCTTCTTCCTTGCTTGCATACTGTGCGCAGCTAGAAGCCTAGGTGCATATTGGCAGTAGCGTCTAGGCTGGAACAATAGGGCTCCATTGTATTCCTATGCAGCCCTGGCTGATCAAACAATAGTGCATTGTTCACGCCTGGGCTGTTGATCAGATATGACTGATAACAGGGTATCAATTCACTTTGTCTCATCTACATACAAAGGGTCTGAACGTGATTGAATTAACTCATCAGACGTACTGTCGCCGGTGACCTCATTCTGGGAGGGGGCATAAAGGGTATAAAAGATGAGGTAAGAGGTCTGTGGGAGGAGATTATGCAGGAGATTACACTATGGAGTTTATGCTACAGGATATTACAGACTTTGACTGAGATGCTACTATGAGCAGGCAGGTTGGAATGCTGCTGCTGACGATGATGAGCCTACAAGAGACTGAGGGAGACTATTGGACTAATGCTGAGAGACTGTTATGAGAGCATGCAGGCTGGATTATCGTATTAATGCCACATGCTAAACAGCCTCCACTGGTTATTCACACATGACAGAGCATGTGTGAGTGTTGGACTACAGAACCACATCAAGGACATGTGTGGTAAAGTAACTATTTCACCTTTAATCCCTTTTATTTTATTTGTACTGTATCTTGTAACTAGTAACTGTTAATGCTTGCATATGTCTGCATATCTGTTCTGATCTGTATATGTTAGATTTTAATACCGACCCATTTAGGGGTTAATAAATATATAAAATTTAGAAGGCTTGTCTTGTATTTATCTGGTGAACCCGGCACTCACTGGAGGTGAGTGTGGTTTTTATATGAAAGAGGACTCAGGGTGTGGCCAAAGCGGTTTGGCGCACGGAGGATCTTTCACAATGGTGGCAGCGGTGGGATCTTAGGATAAACGGTGTGTGTTGGTGACCTATATCACTCACATGCTGAGGATTATGGTAATCCTATGAGACAAGCTCGGTACTAAAGCAAGCATTAAGATACAGTGAAAGTTTGATACAGTGCTGTTCCCCTCCCTTATTCTTTGTATTCTATCCTATCTTTTATTTGGCAAATACCAGTGGATGGCTAGTGGGCTCAGAAGCAGAGCTCCAGAACTGCTGAACCAGGCTTTTGGAGATCCTGAGCATATGGCTGAAATGGAGGCAGCCACAGCTATGCAGAGTCCTGATTTTGGGGCTAGACCAGGAAGTGCGGCAAGCAGCCCGGTCCCAAGGATTACTTCACCAGGAGGAACCAGTAGCCTCAGCCTTGCTGGGGGAATGGCTTCAGTCTGGCAAATGGCCCTGCAGCACTTAAGCACCAGGGACCCTAACATATACCAGCAGGCGTTGCACTGGTTTCAGGAAGCTGTAGAACGAGAACGGCAGGCCGCAGAACGAGAACGGCAGGCTGATCGTGAGGCTGCTCTGCGAAAGGTAGAGAGAGAGAGGAAAGCTGCAGAACGAGAACGGCAGGCTGATCGTGAGGCTGCTGAGCGACAGGCAGAGAGAGAGAGGAAGTTTGCTGAGCGACAGGCAGAGAGAGAGAGGAAGGCAGCAGAATGGCAGTATCGGCTTGAGCTCAAAAGGATGGAGCTCTGCCAGTAGGCGCAAACTCCATCAACCCTGCAGATAACCTCAACTTGGAAGGAGAAGCCAGTCCGGAGTTCACCACAGCGTCTGTCGTCAGGTCGGGTGAGACAAGCTATGCCCCGGGTGGTCCCTCCCCTGTCCCAAGAACTCTGGGCACCCTACTGACCTTTCCCAAACCCCAAGGGGAGGTGCGGCGGGGCCATGCTTGTAACCCGACAGGACATTTCAAGAAGGAGTGCCCCAACTACCCTGAGAACTTCCCTGCTTCCCAAGCCACAGCAGGTGGCCCATCTGTGTGTCTGGATGGGGGTGCAGGAAAAGGAATGCGGACTGTGTGACTATTGACTGATTTGCCTGCTAATGTACTGTTGGGATCTGATTTGGGACCTATGGTGTCCCAATGTGGGGTAGGGAGCAACCCAATTTACTGTGATAGACTGTCTATGATTAATGCTGATAATGTGTCTGTCATATCTGCAGAGAGGGCCCGTAACCCCCTCTGAGATACTTCCCATGGCAGTAAGTGTACATGCTAATGAGTTGCCTTCAGCTGAGAGAAGGGAAGATGCAAATGAGCTTCCTGCAACCCAGCTCAGCAAAAATGTTAGTGATGCTTTGTTTCCTCCGGTGCTAGGAACCAATGAGACTAAGTCTGTAGACACACCCACATCTGCGGGGGCGTCGCCCTCCCAGCTTGTTAATCTGTCTACCACAAATCTCATTGAGGCCCGGTGTGAATTAACAATTGCTGATGAAGGTACTGTCAATGTAATTGCCAATGCTTGTTGTGAAAATGTACAGGGTAGCTCTTCTGAGTCACTGGAAGCGACTTCTACTATTTCGCCCAGTGCATCCGATAAGCACCCAACTACTGACCATGTGCCAGGTGGTCAGGTAGGCTATGGGGATCTCATGGCCGATCCAGGTGAGGGACGGACTGCTGGTAGTGCGGTGTTAGCCCGCAGCCAGAGTGATACAAGGGTGGAGGGCGTTCCGACCCTTGAACCGTTGCCTACACCACCTGGAGTCGGTGCTGAGACCGCCATGACTAGCCTCACTACCTTGAAGCCGGAGGAGTCCGGCCTGTATGAGACATACACATCTCTTCTGTCCAGTTCTATTCCAGGAGTGCCCATGGCCCAAGTGCAGATGGCATGGGGTACTGGAGGTGTGATCCAAGAAGGGGGTATGTCAAATGTACTACCTGTCAATGTATTGTGGGGGGATGGTTTGGGGAAGCATGATCTCAGTCATTTGCCCAAGGTATCACCATCACCCACCGAAGTACAGGAGGAACAGGACGTAGGCCCAAAGGGGCAAGGCGTCTGGGAAGGAGGACAGGGTCCAAACATGCCTGTGCCAGAACCAGAGGTGCCCCTAGGTTTGGAAGCAAAGGGGGAGGTGCAGAATCCCCTAGAACTCTCCCAACTAGCGGCTAGTGTGAGAGAGACCCTGAGAGAGCAGGCCAAGGGTAGCCAGGAGAGCAGAGATTGCCAGGATGGGATCTCTGGAATGGTATCCCAAGGGCCTGAGGTCATGAGTGTAAAGCTACGGGATGCCAGCACTCAGAAAGCGGACCCGGAACAGGCAGGAGGTAGCCAAGTGTACGTGGCTCAGAGCCTAGGCCTTAGAAGTGTCCCTAGTCAGACTAGAGAGACAGAAGGGGCCGGCAGCTATGTAACATGCACCTCTCTTTTGTCTCACTCCAGTCAAGAGTTTAGAGAGGCTGTCCAAGCTGACCCTAGTCTGGACATATTGAAGGCGTGTGGCGCTCAACCACCCTTAGAGTCTGACAAGGCCCGAGTCTGCTGGGATACCCGGGGGGAAGGTGAGAAAGCCTTGGGGCCAGAGCCTGAGGAGCTGGAGGCGGAGGTGCTTTCAGAAGAGGGGCGTAGGCCCCTACTTCCTGCAAGCCCCATCTAAAGGGGGAGGTGTGATGATTCTGCCTAAATATGGCCATAACTCAGCTATATTTTGGTCTCTGGGTATAGGATATCCCTTCTTCCTTGCTTGCATACTGTGAGCTGCTACAAGCCTAGGTGCATATTGGCAGTAGGTGCCAGGCTGGAACAATAGGGCTCCATTGTATTCCTATACAGCCCTGGCTGATCAAACAATAGTGCATTGTTCAAGACTGGGCTGTTGACCAGATATGACTGATAACAGGGTATCAATTCACTTTGTCTCATCTACATACAAAGGGTCTGAACGTGATTGAATTAACTCATCAGACATACTGTCGCCGGTGACCTCATTCTGGGAGGGGGCATAAAGGGTATAAAAGATGAGGTAAGAGGTCTGTGGGAGGAGATTATGCAGGAGATTACACTATGGAGTTTATGCTACAGGATATTACAGACTTTGACTGAGATGCTACTATGAGCAGGCAGGTTGGAATGCATAACTTTATCTAACCCCTGTCATGTCTAATACTCTGAGGGCTCCTACGACTGTATCTAACCCCCATCATGTCTGATCCTCTGAGGGCTCCTAGGACTGTATCTAACACGGTCATGTCTGACCCTCTGAGGGCTCCTAGGACTGTATCTAACCCCTGTCATGTCTGATCCTCTGAGGGCTCATAGAGCTGTATCTAACCCCTGTCATGTATGACCCTCTGAGGGCTCCTAGGACTGTATCTAACCCCTGTCATGTCTGATCCTCTGAGGACTGTATCTAACCCCTGTCATGTCTGATCCTCTGAGGACTCCTAGGACTGTATCTAATCCCTGTCATGTCTGATCCTCTGAGGGCCCCTAGGACTGTATCTAACCCCTGTCATGTATGACCCTCTGAGGGCTCCTAGGACTGTATCTAACCCCTGTCATGTCTGATCCTCTGAGGACTGTATCTAACCCCCGTCATATCTGATCCTCTGAGGACTCCTAGGACTGTATCTAATCCCTGTCATGTCTGATCCTCTGAGGGCCCCTAGGACTGTATCTAACCCCTGTCATGTATGACCCTCTGAGGGCTCCTAGGACTGTATCTAACCCCTGTCATGTCTGATCCTCTGAGGACTGTATCTAACCCCCGTCATGTCTGATCCTCTGAGGACTCCTAGGACTGTATCTAATCCCTGTCATGTCTGATCCTCTGAGGGCCCCTAGGACTGTATCTAACCCCTGTCAGGTCTGATCCTCTGAGGGCTCCTAGGACTGTATCTAACCCCTGTCATGTCTGACCCTCTGAGGGCTCCTACGACTGTATCTAACCCCTGTCAGGTCTGATCCTCTGAGGGCTACTAGGACTGTATCTAACCCATGTCATGTCTGACCCTCTGAGGGCTCCTAGGACTGTATCTAACCCCTGTCATGTCTGATCCTCTGAGGGCTCCTAGGACTGTATCTAACCACCGTCATGTCTGATCCTCTGAGGGCTCCTAGGACTGTATCTAACCCCGGTCATGTCTGATCCTCTGAGGGCTCCTAGGACTGTATCTAACCCCTGTCATGTCTGATCCTCTGAGGACTGTATCTAACCCCTGTCATATCTGACCCTCCTAGGACTGTATCTAACCCCGTTATGTCCTGATTTTTGTGTTTGTACATTTGCACGGCTAAGTTTCTTCTTTCACATTTCTATGGATTTCTGGTTGGGCAATGAGCGATGACCTCTTGTAGTTGCTGCCTCCACCCCCACCCTGTGAGCCTGTCCCGGGCAGGATGTTTGGATGATGGGCCTGCACAATGGCTGGAATTACTATCACCACTGCCACCACCCTCTTCAGCTGATGTCACCCTGACCTGGTTTCAATGTCCTATTCATAAACGAATCATCATCTGCAATGTCATCTTCTACTACAGTTGTATGACCCCGCCCCCTGCACCACTAACACTCATCTCTTCCTCATCTGCTTGCACACAATGCTGACTGTTCTCATCCTCATCATCAAAAAGAGGAGGAAGACTGCTCTGACTAGGAGAAATAGATTCCTCAGCAGGTACCACTACACTGCCAGGTATCTGTGTCAGTGAAGAATGTGAAGGAGAAGGCCCTGCAGTAAATTGTGTTATGTAGGAGGAGGAGCACACAGAAGCCTGACTCAAGATCCCATCACTTTCAGATGAATATCCTCCTGTGACTGACATGAGCCAGCTAAATAATCAAAAGTTTCATTTTCATTCTCAGGAAGTGCAAAAATCCTGTGGCTTCTGATGGTGCCACCAAAACCAGAGGCTGTGTTGCTCTTGCCATCCACATTCTTATTGTTAGTACTTACACAACTGTTTCCTCCTTCCCCTTCTTTTGTCTGTCGTCTGCCCTGTTTATTTCCGCTCATTTTTTTTACTGCAAGCAGTGCTTAAATATTAACGCGAAAAAACTGTGAAATAATGGAGATTGTTTTCTTATAATAGGGGAGGACGCATTACTGTATATATATATCTAATTTCCCTTGTGTATATAGAGAAACACATCATCAATGAATATTTTCTTCAAATCCATCACACTGTGTATGATCAGTCACCACTGTGCACTGTGCAGCTAGGGAGGAGGCCTCAGTCCAGGTGTATCAGCTGGTGATGGTGCACTGTGCAGATAGGGATGAGGCCTCAGTCCAGGTGTATTGGATGGTGATGGTGCACTGTGCAGATAGGGATGAGACCTCAGTCCAGGTGTATTGGCTGGTGATGGTGCACTGTGCAGCTAGGGAGGAGGCTTTGGTCCAGGTGTATTGGATGGTGATGGTGCACTGTGCAGCTAGGGAGGAGGCTTTGGTCCAGGTGTATTGGCTGGTGATGGTGCACTGTGCAGCTAGGGAGGAGGCTTTGGTCCAGGTGTATTGGCTGGTGATGGTGCACTGTGCATCTAGGGAGGAGGCCTCAGTCCAGGTGTATGGGCTGGTGATGGTGCACTGTGCAGCTATGGATGGGGCCTCAGTCCAGGTGTACTGGCTGGTGATGGTGCACTGTGCAGCTAGGGATGAGGCGTTGGTCCAGGTGTATTGGCTGGTGATGGTGCACTGTGCAGCTAGGGAGGAGGCCTCAGTCCAGGTGTATCAGCTGGTGATGGTGCACTGTGCAGCTAGGGAGGAGGCCTCAGTCCAGGTGTATTGGCTGGTGATGGTGCACTGTGCAGCTAGGGAGGAGGCTTTGGTCCAGGTGTATTGGCTTGTGATGGTGCACTGTGCAGCTAGGGATGAGGCTTTGGTCCAGGTGTATTGGATGGTGATGGTGCACTGTGCAGCTAGGGAGGAGGCTTTGGTCCAGGTGTATTGGCTGGTAATGGTGCACTGTGCAGCTAGGGAGGAGGCTTTGGTCCAGGTGTATTGTCTGGTGATGGTGCACTGTGCAGCTAGGGAGGAGGCTTTGGTCCAGGTGTATTGGCTGGTGATGGTGCACTGTGCATCTAGGGAGGAGGCCTCAGTCCAGGTGTATGGGCTGGTGATGGTGCACTGTGCAGCTATGGATGGGGCCTCAGTCCAGGTGTATTGGCTGGTGATGGTGCACTGTGCAGCTAGGGATGAGGCGTTGGTCCAGGTGTATTGGCTAGTGATGGTGCACTGTGCAGCTAGGGAGGAGGCTTTGGTCCAGGTGTATTGGCTGGTGGTGGTGCACTGTGCAGCTAGGGAGGAGGCTTTGGTCCAGGTGTATTGGCTGGTGATGGTGCACTGTGCAGCTATGGATGAGGCTTTGGTCCAGGTGTATTGGCTGGTGATGGTGCACTGTGCAGTTAGGGAGGAGGCTTTGGTCCTGGTGTATTGGCTGGTGATGGTGCACTGTGCAGCTAGGGATAAGGCTTTGGTCCAGGTGTATTGGCTGGTGATGGTTCACTGTGCAGCTATGGATGAGGCTTTGGTCCAGGTGTATTGGATGGTGATGGTGCACTGTGCAGATAGGGAGGAGGCTTTGGTCCAGGTGTATTGGATGGTGATGGTGCACTGTGCATCTAGGGAGGAGGCTTTGGTCCAGGTGTATTGGCTGGTGATGGGCACTGTGCAGCTAGGGATGAGGCTTTGGTCCAGGTGTATTGGATGGTGATGGTGCACTGTGCAGCTAGGGAGGAGGCCTTGGTCCAGGTGTATCAGCTGGTGATGGTGCACTGTGCAGCTAGGGATAAGGCTTTGGTCCAGGTGTATTGGCTGGTGATGGTGCACTGTGCAGCTAGGGAGGAGGCTTTGGTCCAGGTGTATCGGCTGGTGATGCAGCACTGTGCAGATAGGGAGGAGGCTTTGGTCCAGGTGTATTGGATGGTGATGGTGCACTGTACAGCTAGGGAGGAGGCTTTGGTCCAGGTGTATTGGCTGGTGATGGTGCACTGTGCAGCTAGGGATGAGGCTTTGGTCCAGGTGTATTGGCTGGTGATGGTGCACTGTGCAGCTATGGATGGGGCCTCGGTCCAGGTGTATTGGCTGGTGATGGTGCACTGTGCAGCTAGGGAGGAGGCTTTGGTCCAGGTGTATTGGCTGGTGATGGTGCACTGTGAAGCTAGGGAGGAGGCTTTGGTCCAGGTGTATTGGCTGGGCTCATCACTGGCCTATGATTTTCAGGTCAGGGCAGATCCTGGGAGTGAGAGGATGCTCCGGGGTCTGTCCTGGAGGGCTAATTTCTGGTGAGACCTGTTTTGTGATCACAGTGCCTGCTTGTTTTGCATGCCACACGTATAGTTAGGGTAGTTTCGTTGTCCCTGACTCTGACTGTTTGGGTCTGCACCACTGCTACCAAGCTTTTCTCTCCACAGTATTTAATGAAAAATGTGAATTCTTGCTAAAAAAAAAGTCCTTAACAAAACATTTTTCACTTTCGTTTTTCAGGATTGTCTCAGTGAGCGCTGTATACACAGCTATGGGCGCCGCCATGATGCGGTCACATGATCCGCCGGGATCAGAGTCTGTTAGAGCTGCTGGGTCCTAGAGGACCCAGATCAACTCTATAGTAACGGGTGGGGGGCTGTATCCCTCCTGCAACTGGGATCAGCTAATCCTAATGTATCAGCCCCAGATACAGGGAAAAATCCAAAAAATTGCTCTATTGCACAACCGATAGAAACAATGAGATCGTTTGCAATGTAAGGGTTAATGGTCTGTTTAAGCAGCAGCCCACAATCCCCTCGTCGCTGTCTGTGACCCTATCTTTACTGAATTCTAGCACTGCTGATCTGCCTGGGTGTCACTGCGCGATTCTCCTCGTCCTCCTGTAACTGTGGCTGTTATTCCTGTCACTTTATCTGACCTGTGCTATAGTCTATGATGTAGTGAGATGGATCACAGACCTGTTCACACGTCCACCATTACAGCAACTGAAGCCAACCAGTAGTGTCCAAGCATTTCTACTCCCTATGACATCAGCGCTGTAAGCTCCACCTTCCACTGTCTATTGGCTGAGATGTTGACAGAAGTTGCTGCAATGTCACACTGACTCAAAACCAGTGACTGATTCATTGCACATATGTATTTGCTGGTGAAACTAGTGGCGGCGGCCATTTTCTCACAGAACGGCCATTTTTGTTTGTCCAAAGTGAATTGTCATTCATTCAGGTTAGTTAAAACATGAACAATTTGTAAAATTCAGATCAAATAAGTTTGGTTACGAACCGACTCAATTCAATATGTGCTGGACACAGCTGAGCTCCTCCTCTGTTCAGGACATAGAGCATGCTCACTACACTCTTATGCAGAAGTCAATAGGTGATGGACACAGCTCGGCTCCTCCCCTGTTCAGTTAAAAGAGCATGCTCACTATAGTTATACACTTATACTTACACTTATATAGAAGTCAATAAGTGATGCACACAGCTCTACTCCTCCTTTGTTCAGGTCATAGAGCATGCTCAGTACACTAATATAGAAGTCAATAGGTGATGGACACAGCTCCGCTACTCCACTGTTCAGGACATAAAGCACACTCTCTATCCTCATAAAGAATTCAATAGGTGATGAAACAGATCCGCTCCTCCACTGTTCAGGTCATAGAGCATACTCTCTAGAATCATATAGAAGTCAATAGGTGCTGAACACAGCTCAGCTGCCCCTCTGTTCAGATCATAGAGCATGCTCTCTAGACTCATATAGAAGTCAATAGGTGATGGACACAGCTCTGCTCCTCCAATGTTCAGGACATAGAGCATGCTCTCTACACTCTGTGTGACTCCTCCATCCACTGGCTATAACATGGCTCTGTGTGACTCCTCCGTCCCCTGGCTATAACATGCCTCTGTGTCACTCCTCCGTCCCCTGACTATAACATGCCTCTGTGTGACTCCTCCGTCCCCTGGCTATAACATGCCTCTGTGTGACTCCTCCGTCCCCTGACTATAACATGCCTCTGTGTGACTCCTCCGTCCCCTGACTATAACATGCCTCTGTGTGACTCCTCCGTCCCCTGACTATAACATGCCTCTGTGTGACTCCTCCGTCCTCTCTCCTCTCGCTATAACATGCCTCTGTGTGACTCCTCCGTCCTCTGGCTATAACATGCCTCTGTGTGACTCCTCCGTCCCCTGACTATAACATGCCTCTGTGTGACTCCTCCGTCCCCTGACTATAACATGCCTCTGTGTGACTCCTCCGTCCTCTCTCCTCTCGCTATAACATGCCTCTGTGTGACTCCTCCGTCCTCTGGCTATAACATGCCTCTGTGTGACTCCTCCGTCCTCTGGCTATAACATGTCTCTGTGTGACTCCTCCGTCCCCTGAATATAACATGCCTATGTGTGACTCCTCCATCCTCTGGCTATAACATGTCTCTGTGTGACTCCTCCGTCCCCTGAATATAACATGCCTATGTGTGACTCCTCCGTCCCCTGACTATAACATGCCTCTGTGTGACTCCTCCGTCCTCTGGCTATAACATGTCTCTGTGTGACTCCTCCGTCCCCTGAATATAACATGCCTATGTGTGACTCCTCCATCCTCTGGCTATAACATGTCTCTGTGTGACTCCTCCGTCCCCTGAATATAACATGCCTATGTGTGACTCCTCCGTCCCCTGACTATAACATGCCTCTGTGTGATTCCTCCGTCCTCTCGCTATAACATGCCTCTGTCTTTATCTCTTGCAGAAAGTTTGAAGATTACATCCAACGTTATAACATCACTAGTGCCAATTATCCAAAAGACATTAATGTTTATGGTCACTATGGCCACAACTGTATCACAGCGAGCCACGAGTGCTGGACACACAGCTCCATGTTTAATCCAATCATAGAACATGGAGTCACTTATGTCTAATATAAAAAGGAATAAAGAGGCGACCGCAAATCTACAAGAAAGAAAATGCTGAAGACGCTTCATTACCGATGATTACAGATCCAATGACAAGCGCCGATGACCGACCAATCACCAAAAGCTCAACCAACCAACCAATCAATCACTGACCAATCTGCACAATAAATTCATCTCTGCACAATCTCCTTCTGGTGAATGGGGTACAAGAGATGTAAGGACTGTAGGACCTGGATGGGGTGTACACACTAATAATCTCTGACAATAAAGGGAACAGTCACCATAATCTATGACTACTCTGTACGGTATAAGAGGTGTAAGGACTGTAGGACCTGGATGGGGTGTACACACTAATAATCCCTGACCATAAAGGGAACAGTCGCCATAATCTATGACTACTCTGTACGGTATAAGAGGTGAAAGGACTGTAGGACCTAGATGGGGTGTACACACTAATAATCCCTGACCATAAAGGGAACAGTCAACATAATCTATGACTACTCTGTACGGTATAAGAGGTGTAAGGACTGTAGGACCTAGATGGGGTGTACACACTAATAATCCCTGACCATAAAGGGAAGAGTCACCATAATCTATGACTACTCTGTACGGTATAAGAGGTGTAAGGACTGTAGGACCTGGATGGGGTGTACACACTAATAATCCCTGACCATAAAGGAAACAGTCACCATAATCTATGACTACTCTGTACGGTATAAGAGGTGTAAGGACTGCAGGACCTAGATGGGGTGTACACACTACTAATCCCTGACCATAAAGGGAACAGTCACCATAATCTATGACTACTCTGTACGGTATAAGAGGTGTAAGGACTGTAGGACCTGGATGGGGTGTACACACTAATAATCCCTGACCATAAAGGGAACAGTCACCATAACCTATGACTACTCTGTACGGTATAAGAGGTGTAAGGGCTGTAGGACCTGGACGGGGTGTACACACTAATAATCCCTGACCAGAAGGGGAACAGTCACCATAATCTATGACTACTCTGTACGGTATAAGAGGTGTAAGGACTGTAGGACCTGGACGGGGGTGTACGCACTATAATAATCCCTGACCATAAAGGGAAGAGTCACCATAATCTTTGACTACTCTGTACGGTATAAGAGGTGCAAAGACTGTAGGACCTGGATGGGGTGTACACACTAATAATCCCTGACCATAAAGGGAACAGTCACCATAATCTATGACTACTCTGTACGGTATAAGAGGGGTAAAGACTGTAGGACCTGGATGGGGTGTACACACTATAATAATCCCTGACCATAAAGGGAACAGTCACCATAATCTATGACTACTCTGTACGGTATAAGAGGTGTAAGGACTGTAGGACCTGGATGGGGTGTACACACTATAATAATCCCTGACCATAAAGGGAACAGTCACCATAATCTATGACTACTCTGTACGGTATAAGAGGTGTAAGGACTGTAGGACCTGGATGGGGTGTACACACTAATAATCCCTGACCATAAAGGGAACAGTCACCATAATCTATGACTACTCTGTACGGTATAAGAAGTGTAAGGACTGTAGGACCTGGATGGGGTGTACACACTATAATAATCCCTGACCGGAAGGGTAACAGTCACCATAATCTATGACTACTCTGTACGGTATAAGAGGTGCAAGAACTGTAGGACCTGGATGGGGTGTACACACTAATAATCCCTGACCATAAAGGGAACAGTCACAATAATCTATGACTACTCTGTACGGTATAAGAGGTGCAAGAACTGCAGGACATGGATGGGGTGTACACACTATAATAATCCCAGACCAGAAGGGGAACAGTCACCATAATCTATGACTACTCTGTACGGTATAAGAGGTGTAAGGACTGTAGGACCTGGATGGGGTGTACACACTATAATAATCCCTGACCATAAAGGGAACAGTCACCATAATCTATGACTACTCTGTATGGTATAAGAGGTGTAAGGACTGTAGGACCTGGTTGGGGTGTACACACTAATAATCCCTGACCATAAAGGGAACAGTCACAATAATCTATGACCACTCTGTACAGTAAAAGAGGTGTAAGGACTGTAGGACCTGGATGGGGTGTACGCACTATAATAATCCCTGACCATAAAGGGAAGAGTCACCATAATCTATGACTACTCTGTACGGTATAAGAGGTGTAAGGGCTGTAGGAACTGGTTGGGGTGTACACACTAATAATCCCTGTCCAGAAGGGGAACAGTCACCATAATCTATGACTACTCTGTACGGTATAAGAGGTGTAAGGACTGTAGTACCTGGATGGGGTGTACACACTATAATAATCCCTGACCATAAAGGGAACAGTCGCCATAAACTATGACTACTCCGTACGGTATAAGAGGTGTAAGGACTGTAGGACCTGGATGGGGTGTACACACTATAATAATCCCAGACCAGAAGGGGAACAGTCACCATAATCTATGACTACTCTGTACGGTAAAAGAGGTGCAAGGACTGTAGGACCTGGATGGGGTGTACACACTAATAATCCCTGACCAGAAGGGGAACAGTCACCATAATCTATGACTAATCTGTACGGTATAAGAGGTGTAAGGACTGTAGGACCTGGATGGGGTGTACACACTAATAATCCCTGACCAGAAGGGGAACAGTCACCATAATCTATGACTACTCTGTACGGTATAAGAGGTGTAAGGACTGTAGGACCTGGATGGGGTGTACACATTAATAATCCCTGAGCATAAAGGGAACAGTCACCATAATCTATGACTACTCTGTACGGTATAAGAGGTGTAAGGACTGTAGGACCTGGATGGGGTGTACACACTATAATAATCCCTGACCATAAAGGGAACAGTCACCATAATCTATGACTACTCTGTACGGTATAAGAGGTGTAAGGACTGTAGGACCTGGTTGGGGTGTACACACTATAATAATCCCTGACCATAAAGGGAACAGTCACCATAATCTATGACTACTCTGTACGGTATAAGAGGTGTAAGGACTGTAGGACCTGGATGGGGTGTACACACTATAATAATCCCTGACCATAAAGGGAACAGTCACCATAATCTATGACTACTCTGTACGGTATAAGAGGTGTAAGGACTGTAGGACCTGGTTGGGGTGTACACACTAATAATCCCTGACCATAAAGGGAACAGTCACAATAATCTATGACCACTCTGTACAGTAAAAGAGGTGTAAGGACTGTAGGACCTGGATGGGGTGTACGCACTATAATAATCCCTGACCATAAAGGGAACAGTCACCATAATCTATGACTACTCTGTACGGTAAAGGAGGTGTAAGGACTGTAGGACCTGGATGGGGTGTACACACTAATAATCCCTGACCAGAAGGGGAACAGTCACCATAATCTATGACTACTCTGTACGGTATAAGAGGTGTAAGGACTGTAGGACCTGGACGTGGTGTACGCACTATAATAATCCCTGACCATAAAGGGAAGAGTCACCATAATCTATGACTACTCTGTATGGTATAAGAGGTGTAAGGACGGTAGGACCTGGTTGGGGTGTACACACTAATAATCCCTGACCAGAAGGGGAACAGTCACCATAATCTATGACTACTCTGTACGGTATAAGAGGTGTAAGGACTGTAGTACCTGGATGGGGTGTACACACTATAATAATCCCTGACCATAAAGGGAACAGTCGCCATAAACTATGACTACTCCGTACGGTATAAGAGGTGTAAGGACTGTAGGACCTGGATGGGGTGTACACACTATAATAATCCCAGACCAGAAGGGGAACAGTCACCATAATCTATGACTACTCTGTACGGTATAAGAGGTGCAAGGACTGTAGGACCTGGATGGGGTATACAAACTAATAATCCCTGACCATAAGGGGAACAGTCACCAAAACCTATGACTACTCTGTACGGTATAAGAGGTGTAAGGGCTGTAGGAACTGGATGGGGTGTACACACTAATAATCCCTGACCAGAAGGGGAACAGTCACCATAATCTATGACTACTCTGTACGGTATAAGAGGTGTAAGGACTGTAGGACCTGGATGGCGTATACACACTAATAATCCCTGACCATAAGGGGAACAGTCACCATAACCTATGACTACTCTGTACGGTATAAGAGGTGTAAGGGCTGTAGGACCTGGATGGGGTGTACACACTATAATAATCCCTGACCATAAAGGGAACAGTCACCATAATCTATGACTACTCTGTACGGTATAAGAGGTGTAAGGACTGTAGGACCTGGATGGGGTGTACACACTATAATAATCCCTGACCATAAAGGGAACAGTCACCATAATCTATGACTACTCTGTACGGTATAAGAGGTGTAAGGACTGTAGGACCTGGATGGGGTGTACACACTAATAATCCCTGACCAGAAGGGGAACAGTCACCATAATCTATGACTACTCTGTACGGTATAAGAGGTGTAAGGACTGTAGGACCTGGACGGGGTGTACGCACTATAATAATCCCTGACCATAAAGGGAAGAGTCACCATAATCTTTGACTACTCTGTACGGTATAAGAGGTGCAAAGACTGTAGGACCTGGATGGGGTGTACACACTAATAATCCCTGACCATAAAGGGAACAGTCACCATAATCTATGACTACTCTGTACGGTATAAGAGGGGTAAAGACTGTAGGACCTGGATGGGGTGTACACACTATAATAATCCCTGACCATAAAGGGAACAGTCACCATAATCTATGACTACTCTGTACGGTATAAGAGGTGTAAGGACTGTAGGACCTGGATGGGGTGTACACACTATAATAATCCCTGACCATAAAGGGAACAGTCACCATAATCTATGACTACTCTTTACGGTATAAGAGGTGTAAGGACTGTAGGACCTGGATGGGGTGTACACACTAATAATCCCTGACCATAAAGGGAACAGTCACCATAATCTATGACTACTCTGTACGGTATAAGAAGTGTAAGGACTGTAGGACCTGGATGGGGTGTACACACTATAATAATCCCTGACCGGAAGGGGAACAGTCACCATAATCTATGACTACTCTGTACGGTATAAGAGGTGCAAGAACTGTAGGACCTGCATGGGGTGTACACACTAATAATCCCTGACCATAAAGGGAACAGTCACAATAATCTATGACTACTCTGTACGGTATAAGAGGTGCAAGAACTGCAGGACATGGATGGGGTGTACACACTATAATAATCCCAGACCAGAAGGGGAACAGTCACCATAATCTATGACCACTCTGTACGGTATAAAAGGTGTAAGGACTGTAGGACCTGGATGGGGTGTACACACTATAATAATCCCTGACCATAAAGGGAACAGTCACCATAATCTATGACTACTCTGTACGGTATAAGAGGTGTAAGGACTGTAGGACCTGGATGGGGTATACACACTAATAATCCCTGACCATAATGGGAACAGTCACCATAACCTATGACTACTCTGTACGGTATAAGAGGTGTAAGGGCTGTAGGACCTGGATGGGGTGTACGCACTATAATAATCCCTGACCATAAAGGGAACAGTCACCATAATCTTTGACTACTCTGTACGGTATAAGAGGTGTAAGGACTGTAGGACCTGGATGGGGTGTACACACTATAATAATCCCTGACCATAAAGGGAACAGTCACCATAATCTATGACTACTCTGTACGGTATAAGAGGTGTAAGGACTGTAGGACCTGGTTGGGGTGTACACACTAATAATCCCTGACCATAAAGGGAACAGTCACAATAATCTATGACCACTCTGTACAGTAAAAGAGGTGTAAGGACTGTAGGACCTGGATGGGGTGTACGCACTATAATAATCCCTGACCATAAAGGGAACAGTCACCATAATCTATGTCTACTCTGTACGGTATAAGAGGTGTAAGGACTGTAGGACCTGGATGGGGTGTACACACTATAATAATCCCTGACCAGAAGGGGAACAGTCACCATAATCTATGACTACTCTGTACGGTATAAGAGGTGTAAGGACTGTAGGACCTGGACGTGGTGTACGCACTATAATAATCCCTGACCATAAAGGGAAGAGTCACCATAATCTATGACTACTCTGTATGGTATAAGAGGTGTAAGGACGGTAGGACCTGGTTGGGGTGTACACACTAATAATCCCTAACCAGAAGGGGAACAGTCACCATAATCTATGACTACTCTGTACGGTATAAGAGGTGTAAGAACTGTAGGACCTGGATGGGGTGTACACACTAATAATCCCTGACCATAAAAGGAACAGTCGCCATAATCTATGACTACTCTGTACGGTATATGAGGTGTAAGGACTGTAGGACCTGGACGGGGTGTACGCACTATAATAATCCCTGACCATAAAGGGAACAGTCACCATAATCTATGACCACTCTGTACGGTATAAGAGGTGTAAGGACTGTAGGACCTGGATGGGGTGTACACACTAATAATCCCTGACCATAAGGGGAACAGTCACCAAAACCTATGACTACTCAGTACGGTATAAGAGGTGTAAGGGCTGTAGGAACTGGATGGGGTGTACACACTAATAATCCCTGACCAGAAGGGGAACAGTCACCATAATCTATGACTACTCTGTACGGTATAAGAGGTGTAAGGACTGTAGGACCTGGATGGGGTATACACACTAATAATCCCTGACCATAAGGGGAACAGTCACCATAACGTATGACTACTCTGTACGGTATAAGAGGTGTAAGGGCTGTAGGACCTGGATGGGGTGTACGCACTATAATAATCCCTGACCATAAAGGGAACAGTCACCATAATTTATGACTACTCTGTACGGTATAAGAGGTGTAAGGAATGTAGGACCTGGATGGGGTGTACACACTATAATAATCCCTGACCATAAAGAGAACAGTCGCCATAATCTATGACCACTCTGTATGGTATAAAAGGTGTAAGGACTGTAGGACCTGGATGGGGTGTACACACTATAATAATCCCTGACCGTAAAGGGAACAGTCACCATAATCTATGACTACTCTGTACGGTATGAGAGGTGTAAGGACTGTAGGACCTGGAAGGGGTGTACACACTAATAATCCCTGACCATAAAATGAACAGTCACCATAATCTATGACTACTCTGTACGGTATAAGAGGTGTAAGGACTGTAGGACCTGGATGGGGTGTACGCACTATAATAATTCCTGACCATAAAGGGAAGAGTCACCATAATCTATGACCACTCTGTACGATATAAGAGGTGTAAGAACTGTAGGACCTGGATGGGGTCTACACACTAATAATCCCTGACCATAAAGGGAAGAGTCACCATAATCTATGACTACTCTGTACGGTATAAGACGTGTAAGGACTGTAGGACCTGGATGGGGTGTACGCACTATAATAATTCCTGACCATAAAGGGAAGAGTCACCATAATCTATGACCATTCTGTATGGTATAAGAGGTGTAAGGACTCCAGGACCTGGATGGGGTGTACACACTAATAATCCCTGACCATAAAGGGAACAGTCACCATAATCTATGACTACTCTGTACGGTATAAGAGGTGTAAGGACTGTAGGACCAGGACGGGGTGTACACACTAATAATCCCTGACCATAAAAGGAACAGTCACCATAATCTATGACTACTCTGTACAGTATAAGAGGTGCAAGGACTGTAGGACCTGGATGGGGTGTACACACTATAATAATCCCAGACCAGAAGGGGAACAGTCACCATAATCTATGACTACTCTGTACGGTATAAGAGGTGCAAGGACTGTAGGACCTGGATGGGGTATACAAACTAATAATCCCTGACCATAAGGGGAACAGTCACCAAAACCTATGACTACTCTGTACGGTATAAGAGGTGTAAGGGCTGTAGGACCTGGATGGGGTATACACACTAATAATCCCTGACCATAAGGGGAAAAGTCACCATAACCTATGACTACTCTGTACGGTATAAGAGGTGTAAGGGCTGTAGGACCTGGATGGGGTGTACGCACTATAATAATCCCTGACCATAAAGGGAACAGTCACCATAATCTATGACTACTCTGTACGGTATAAGAGGTGTAAGGGCTGTAGGACCTGGATGGGGTATACACACTAATAATCCCTGACCATAAGGGGAAAAGTCACCATAACCTATGACTACTCTGTACGGTATAAGAGGTGTAAGGGCTGTAGGACCTGGATGGGGTGTACGCACTATAATAATCCCTGACCATAAAGGGAACAGTCACCATAATCTATGACTACTCTGTACGGTATAAGAGGTGTAAGGACTGTAGGACCTGGATGGGGTGTACACACTAATAATCCCTGACCAGAAGGGGAACAGTCACCATAATCTATGACTACTCTGTACGGTATAAGAGGTGTAAGGACTGTAGGACCTGGACGGGGTGTACGCACTATAATAATCCCTGACCATAAAGGGAAGAGTCACCATAATCTTTGACTACTCTGTACGGTATAAGAGGTGCAAAGACTGTAGGACCTGGATAGGGTGTACACACTAATAATCCCTGACCATAAAGGGAACAGTCACCATAATCTATGACTACTCTGTACGGTATAAGAGGGGTAAAGACTGTAGGACCTGGATGGGGTGTACACACTATAATAATCCCTGACCATAAAGGGAACAGTCACCATAATCTATGACTACTCTGTACGGTATAAGAGGTGTAAGGACTGTAGGAACTGGATGGGGTGTACACACTATAATAATCCCTGACCATAAAGGGAACAGTCACCATAATCTATGACTACTCTTTACGGTATAAGAGGTGTAAGGACTGTAGGACCTGGATGGGGTGTACACACTAATAATCCCTGACCATAAAGGGAACAGTCACCATAATCTATGACTACTCTGTACGGTATAAGAAGTGTAAGGACTGTAGGATCTGGATGGGGTGTACACACTATAATAATCCCTGACCGGAAGGGGAACAGTCACCATAATCTATGACTACTCTGTACGGTATAAGAGGTGCAAGAACTGTAGGACCTGCATGGGGTGTACACACTAATAATCCCTGACCATAAAGGGAACAGTCACAATAATCTATGACTACTCTGTACGGTATAAGAGGTGCAAGAACTGCAGGACATGGATGGGGTGTACACACTATAATAATCCCAGACCAGAAGGGGAACAGTCACCATAATCTATGACTACTCTGTACGGTATAAGAGGTGTAAGGACTGTAGGACCTGGATGGGGTGTACACATTATAATAATCCCTGACCATAAAGGGAACAGTCACCATAATCTATGACTACTCTGTACGGTATAAGAGGTGTAAGGACTGTAGGACCTGGTTGGGGTGTACACACTAATAATCCCTGACCATAAAGGGAACAGTCACAATAATCTATGACCACTCTGTACAGTAAAAGAGGTGTAAGGACTGTAGGACCTGGATGGGGTGTACGCACTATAATAATCCCTGACCATAAAGGGAAGAGTCACCATAATCTATGACTACTCTGTATGGTATAAGAGGTGTAAGGACGGTAGGACCTGGTTGGGGTGTACACACTAATAATCCCTGACCAGAAGGGGAACAGTCACCATAATCTATGACTACTCTGTACGGTATAAGAGGTGTAAGGACTGTAGTACCTGGATGGGGTGTACACACTATAATAATCCCTGACCATAAAGGGAACAGTCGCCATAAACTATGACTACTCCGTACGGTATAAGAGGTGTAAGGACTGTAGGACCTGGATGGGGTGTACACACTATAATAATCCCAGACCAGAAGGGGAACAGTCACCATAATCTATGACTACTCTGTACGGTATAAGAGGTGCAAGGACTGTAGGACCTGGATGGGGTATACAAACTAATAATCCCTGACCATAAGGGGAACAGTCACCAAAACCTATGACTACTCTGTACGGTATAAGAGGTGTAAGGGCTGTAGGAACTGGATGGGGTGTACACACTAATAATCCCTGACCAGAAGGGGAACAGTCACCATAATCTATGACTACTCTGTACGGTATAAGAGGTGTAAGGACTGTAGGACCTGGATGGGGTGTACACACTAATAATACCTGACCATAAAGGGAACAGTCACAATAATCTATGACCACTCTGTACAGTAAAAGAGGTGTAAGAACTGTAGGACCTGGATGGGGTGTACGCACTAATAATCCCTGACCATAAAGGGAACAGTCACAATAATCTATGACCACTCTGTACAGTAAAAGAGGTGTAAGAACTGTAGGACCTGGATGGGGTGTACGCACTATAATAATCCCTGACCATAAAGGGAACAGTCACCATAATCTATGTCTACTCTGTACGGTATAAGAGGTGTAAGGACTGTAGGACCTGGATGGGGTGTACACACTAATAATCCCTGACCAGAAGGGGAACAGTCACCATAATCTATGACTACTCTGTACGGTATAAGAGGTGTAAGGACTGTAGGACCTGGACGTGGTGTACGCACTATAATAATCCCTGACCATAAAGGGAAGAGTCACCATAATCTGTGACTACTCTGTACGGTATAAGAGGTGTAAGGACTGTAGGACCAGGACGGGGTGTACACACTAATAATCCCTGACCATAAAAGGAACAGTCACCATAATTTATGACTACTCTGTACAGTATAAGAGGTGTAAGGACTGTAGGACCTGGATGGGGTGTACACACTACTAATCCCTGACCATAAAGGGAACAGTCACCATAATCTATGACCACTCTGTACGGTATAAAAGGTGTAAGGACTGTAGGACCTGGATGGGGTGTACACACTATAATAATCCCTGACCATAAAGGGAACAGTCACCATAATCTATGACTACTCTGTACGGTATAAGAGGTGTAAGGACTGTAGGACCTGGATGGGGTATACACACTAATAATCCCTGACCATAATGGGAACAGTCACCATAACCTATGACTACTCTGTACGGTATAAGAGGTGTAAGGGCTGTAGGACCTGGTTGGGGTGTACACACTAATAATCCCTGACCATAAAGGGAACAGTCACAATAATCTATGACTACTCTGTACGGTATAAGAGGTGTAAGAACTGTAGGACCTGGATGGGGTGTACGCACTAATAATCCCTGACCATAAAGGGAACAGTCACAATAATCTATGACCACTCCGTACAGTAAAAGAGGTGTAAGAACTGTAGGACCTGGATGGGGTGTACGCACTATAATAATCCCTGACCATAAAGGGACCAGTCACCATAATCTATGTCTACTCTGTACGGTATAAGAGGTGTAAGGACTGTAGGACCTGGATGGGGTGTACACACTAATAATCCCTGACCAGAAGGGGAACAGTCACCATAATCTATGACTACTCTGTACGGTATAAGAGGTGTAAGGACTGTAGGACCTGGACGTGGTGTACGCACTATAATAATCCCTGACCATAAAGGGAAGAGTCACCATAATCTGTGACTACTCTGTACGGTATAAGAGGTGTAAGGACTGTAGGACCAGGACGGGGTGTACACACTAATAATCCCTGACCATAAAAGGAACAGTCACCATAATCTATGACTACTCTGTACAGTATAAGAGGTGTAAGGACTGTAGGACCTGGATGGGGTGTACACACTACTAATCCCTGACCATAAAGGGAACAGTCACCATAATCTATGACTACTCTGTACGGTATAAGAGGTGTAAGGACTGTAGGACCTGGATGGGGTGTACACACTATAATAATCCCAGACAAGAAGGGGAACAGTCACCATAATCTATGACTACTCTGTACAGTATAAGAGGTGCAAGAACTGTAGGACCTGGATGGGGTGTACATACTAATAATCCCTGACCATAAAGCGGACAGTCACCATAATCGATGACTACTCTGTACGGTATAAGAGGTGTAAGGACTGTAGGACCTGGATGGGGTGTACACACTAATAATCCCTGACCATAAAGGGAACAGTCACCATAATCTATGACTACTCTGTACAGTATAAGAGGTGTAAGGACTGTAGGACCTGGATGGGGTGTACACACTATAATAATCCCTGACCATAAAGGGAACAGTCACCATAATCTATGACTACTCTGTACGGTATAAGAGGTGTAAGGACTGTAGGACCTGGATGGGGTGTACACAATAATAATCCCTGACCATAAAGGGAACAGTCACCATAATCTATGACTACTCTGTACGGTATAAGAGGTGTAAGGACTGTAGGACCTGGTTGGGGTGTACACACTAATAATCCCTGACCAGAAGGGGAACAGTCACCATAATCTATGACTACTCTGTACGGTATAAGAGGTGTAAGGACTGTAGTACCTGGATGGGGTGTACACACTATAATAATCCCTGACCATAAAGGGAACAGTCGCCATAAACTATGACTACTCTGTACGGTATAAGAGGTGCAAGGACTGTAGGACCTGGATGGGGTATACAAACTAATAATCCCTGACCATAAGGGGAACAGTTACCAAAACCTATGACTACTCTGTACGGTATAAGAGGTGTAAGGGCTGTAGGAACTGGATGGGGTGTACACACTAATAATCCCAGACCAGAAGGGGAACAGTCACCATAATCTATGACTACTCTGTACGGTATAAGAGGTGTAAGGACTGTAGGACCTGGATGGGGTGTACACACTTATAATCCCTGACCAGAAGGGGAACAGTCACCATAATCTATGACTACTCTGTACGGTATAAGAGGTGTAAGGACTGTAGGTCATGGATGGGGTGTACACACTAATAATCCCTGACCAGAAGGGGAACAGTCACCATAATCTATGACTACTCTGTACGGTATAAGAGGTGCAAGGACTGTAGGACCTGGATGGGGTATACAAACTAATAATCCCTGACCATAAGGGGAACAGTTACCAAAACCTATGACTACTCTGTACGGTATAAGAGGTGTAAGGGCTGTAGGAACTGGATGGGGTGTACACACTAATAATCCCAGACCAGAAGGGGAACAGTCACCATAATCTATGACTACTCTGTACGGTATAAGAGGTGTAAGGACTGTAGGACCTGGATGGGGTGTACACACTAATAATCCCTGACCAGAAGGGGAACAGTCACCATAATCTATGACTACTCTGTACGGTATAAGAGGTGTAAGGACTGTAGGACCTGGATGGGGTGTACACACTACTAATCCCTGAGCATAAAGGGAACAGTCACCATAATCTATGACAACTCTGTACGGTATAAGAGGTGTAAGGACTGTAGGACCTGGATGGGGTGTACACACTATAATAATACCTGACCATAAAGGGAACAGTCGCCATAATCTATGACCACTCTGTACGGTATAAAAGGTGTAAGGACTGTAGGACCTGGATGGGGTGTACACACTATAATAATCCCTGACCATAAAGGGAACAGTCACCATAATCTATGACTACTCTGTACGGTATAAGAGGTGTAAGGACTGTAGGACCTGGATGGGGTATACACACTAATAATCCCTGACCATAATGGGAACAGTCACCATAACCTATGACTACTCTGTACGGTATAAGAGGTGTAAGGGCTGTAGGACCTGGATGGGGTGTACGCACTATAATAATCCCTGACCATAAAGGGAACAGTCACCATAATCTTTGACTACTCTGTACGGTATAAGAGGTGTAAGGACTGTAGGACCTGGATGGGGTGTACACACTATAATAATCCCTGACCATAAAGGGAACAGTCACCATAATCTGTGACTACTCTGTACGGTATAAGAGGTGTAAGGACTGTAGGACCTGGTTGGGGTGTACACACTAATAATCCCTGACCATAAAGGGAACAGTCACAATAATCTATGACCACTCTGTACAGTAAAAGAGGTGTAAGGACTGTAGGACCTGGATGGGGTGTACACACTAATAATCCCTGACCATAAAGGGAACAGTCACAATAATCTATGACCACTCTGTACAGTAAAAGAGGTGTAAGGACTGTAGGACCTGGATGGGGTGTACGCACTATAATAATCCCTGACCATAAAGGGAACAGTCACCATAATCTATGTCTACTCTGTACGGTATAAGAGGTGTAAGGACTGTAGGACTTGGATGGGGTGTACGCACTATAATAATCCCTGACCATAAAGGGAACAGTCACCATAATCTATGACTACTCTGTACGGTATAAGAGGTGTAAGGACTGTAGGACCTGGATGGGGTGTACACACTAATAATCCCTGACCAGAAGGGGAACAGTCACCATAATCTATGACTACTCTGTACGGTATAAGAGGTGTAAGGACTGTAGGACCTGGACGTGGTGTACGCACTATAATAATCCCTGACCATAAAGGGAAGAGTCACCATAATCTGTGACTACTCTGTACGGTATAAGAGGTGTAAGGACTGTAGGACCAGGACGGGGTTTACACACTAATAATCCCTGACCATAAAAGGAACAGTCACCATAATCTATGACTACTCTGTACAGTATAAGAGGTGTAAGGACTGTAGGACCTGGATGGGGTGTACACACTACTAATCCCTGACCATAAAGGGAACAGTCACCATAATCTATGACTACTCTGTACGGTATAAGAGGTGTAAGGACTGTAGGACCTGGATGGGGTGTACACACTATAATAATCCCTGACCATAAAGGGAACAGTCGCCATAATCTATGACCACTCTGTACGGTATAAAAGGTGTAAGGACTGTAGGACCTGGATGGGGTGTACACACTATAATAATCCCTGACCATAAAGGGAACAGTCACCATAATCTATGACTACTCTGTATGGTATAAGAGGTGTAAGGACTGTAGGACCTGGACGGGGTGTACACACTAATAATCCCTGACCAGAAGGGGAACAGTCACCAAAATCTATGACTACTCTGTACGGTATAAGAGGTGTAAGGACTGTAGGACCTGGATGGGGTGTACACACTATAATAATCCCAGACAAGAAGGGGAACAGTCACCATAATCTATGACTACTCTGTACAGTATAAGAGGTGCAAGAACTGTAGGACCTGGATGGGGTGTACATACTAATAATCCCTGACCATAAAGCGGACAGTCACCATAATCGATGACTACTCTGTACGGTATAAGAGGTGTAAGGACTGTAGGACCTGGATGGGGTGTACACACTAATAATCCCTGACCATAAAGGGAACAGTCACCATAATCTATGACTACTCTGTACAGTATAAGAGGTGTAAGGACTGTAGGACCTGGATGGGGTGTACACACTATAATAATCCCTGACCATAAAGGGAACAGTCTCCATAATCTATGACTACTCTGTACGGTATAAGCGGTGTAAGGACTGTAGGACCTGGATGGGGTGTACGCACTATAATAATCCTTGACCGTAAAGGGAACAGTCACCATAATCTATGACTACTCTGTACGGTATAAGAGGTGTAAGGACCGTAGGACCTGGATGGGGTGTATGCACTATAATAATCCCTGACCGTAAAGGGAACAGTCACCATTATCTATGACTACTCTGTACGGTATAAGAGGTGTAAGGACTGTAGGACCTGGATGCGGTGTACACACTAATAATCCCTGACCAGAAGGGGAACAGTCACCATAATCTATGACTACTCTGTATGGTATAAGAGGTGTAAGGACTGTAGGACCTGGA
Source organism: Leptodactylus fallax (assembly GCA_947044405.1). NCBI lineage: Eukaryota > Metazoa > Chordata > Amphibia > Anura > Leptodactylidae > Leptodactylus > Leptodactylus fallax. Next base: position 392,096 of record CAMRHE010000749.1, on the reverse strand, counting down.
TGGGGTGTACACACTATAATAATCCCTGACCATAAAGGGAACAGTCGCCATAATCTATCACCACTCTGTACGGTATAAAAGGTATAAGGACTGTAGGACCTGGATGGGGTGTACACACTATAATAATCCCTGACCGTAAAGGGAACAGTCACCATAATCTATGACTACTCTGTACGGTATGAGAGGTGTAAGGACTGTAGGACCTGGATGGGGTGTACACACTAATAATCCCTGACCATAAAATGAACAGTCGCCATAATCTATGACTACTCTGTACGGTATAAGAGGTGTATGGACTGTAGGACCTGGACGGGGTGTACGCACTATAATAATCCCTGACCGTAAAGGGAACAGTCACCATTATCTATGACTACTCTGTACGGTATAAGAGGTGTAAGGACTGTAGGACCTGGATGCGGTGTACACACTAATAATCCCTGACCAGAAGGGGAACAGTCACCATAATCTATGACTACTCTGTATGGTATAAGAGGTGTAAGGACTGTAGGACCTGGATGGGGTGTACACACTATAATAATCCCTGACCATAAAGGGAACAGTCGCCATAATCTATCACCACTCTGTACGGTATAAAAGGTATAAGGACTGTAGGACCTGGATGGGGTGTACACACTATAATAATCCCTGACCGTAAAGGGAACAGTCACCATAATCTATGGCTACTCTGTACGGTATGAGAGGTGTAAGGACTGTAGGACCTGGATGGGGTGTACACACTAATAATCCCTGACCATAAAATGAACAGTCGCCATAATCTATGACTACTCTGTACGGTATAAGAGGTGTATGGACTGTAGGACCTGGACGGGGTGTACGCACTATAATAATCCCTGACCATAAAGGGAAGAGTCACCATAATCTATGAACACTCTGTACGGTATAAGAGGTGTAAGGACTGTAGGACCTGGATGGGGTCTACACACTAATAATCCCTGACCATAAAGGGAACAGTCACCATAATCTATGACTACTCTGTACGGTATAAGAGGTGTAAGGACTGTAGGACCTGGATGGGGTGTACAGACTATAATAATCCCTGACCATAAAGGGAACAGTCACCATAATCTATGACTACTCTGTACGGTATAAGAGGTGTAAGGACTGTAGGACCTGGATGGGGTCTACACACTAATAATCCCTGACCATAAAGGGAACAGTCGCCATAATCTATGACTACTCTGTACGGTATAAGAGGTGTAAGGACTGTAGTACCTGGACGGGGTGTACACACTAATAATCCCTGACCAGAAGGGGAACAGTCACCATAATCTATGACTACTCTGTACGGTATAAGAGGTGTAAGGACTGTAGGACCTGGATGGGGTGTACACAATATAATAATCCCTGACCAGAAGGGGAACAGTCACCATAATCTATGACTATTCTGTACGGTATAAGAGGTGTAAGGACTGTAGGACCTGGATGGGGTGTACGCACTATAATAATTCCTGACCATAAAGGGAAGAGTCACCATAATCTATGACCATTCTGTAGGGTATAAGAGGTGTAAGGACTGTAGGACCAGGATGGGGTGTACACACTAATAATCCCTGACCATAAAGGGAACAGTCACCATAATCTATGACTACTCTGTACGGTATAAGAGGTGTAAAGACTGTAGGACCTGGATGGGGTGTACACACTATAATAATCCCTGACCATAAAGGGAACAGTCGCCATAATCTATGACTACTCTGTACAGTATAAGAGGTGTAAGGACTGTAGGACCTGTACGGGGTGTACACACTAATAATCCCTGACCAGAAGGGGAACAGTCACCAACATCTATGACTACTCTGTACGGTATAAGAGGTGTAAGGACTGTAGGACCTGGATGGGGTGTACACACTATAATAATCCCAGACCACAAGGGGAACAGTCACCATAATCTATGACTACTCTGTACAGTATAAGAGGAGCAAGAACTGTAGGACCTGGATGGGGTGTACACACTAATAATCCCTGACCATAAAGCGAACAGTCACCATAATCGATGACTACTCTGTACGGTATAAGAGGTGTAAGGACTGTAGGACCTGGATGGGGTGTACACACTAATAATCCCTGACCATAAAGGGAACAGTCACCATAATCTATGACTACTCTGTACAGTATAAGAGGTGTAAGGACTGTAGGACCTGGATGGGGTGTACACACTATAATAATCCCTGACCAGAAGGGGAACAGTCACCAAAATCTGACTACTCTGTATGGTATAAGAGGTGTAAGGACTGTAGGTCCTGGATGGGGTGTACACACTATAATAATCCCTGACCATAAAGGGAACAGTCACCATTATCTATGACTACTCTGTACGGTATAAGAGGTGTAAGGACTGTAGGACCTGGTTGGGGTGTACACACTACTAATCCCTGACCATAAAGGGAACAGTCACCATAATCTATGACTACTCTGTACGGTATAAGAGGTGTAAGGACTGTAGGACCTGGATGGGGTGTACACAATAATAATCCATGACCATAAAGGGAACAGTCACCATAATCTATGACTACTCTGTACGGTATAAGAGGTGTAAGGACTGTAGGACCTGGATGGGGTGTACACACTAATAATCCCTGACCAGAAGGGGAACAGTCACCATAATCTATGACTACTCTGTATGGTATAAGAGGTGTAAGGACTGTAGGACCTGGATGTGGTGTACACACTATAATAATCCCTGACCATAAAGGGAACAGTCACCAAAATCTATGACTACTCTGTACGGTATAAGAGGTGTAAGGACTGTAGGACCTGGATGGGGTCTACACACTATAATAATCCCAGACCAGAAGGGGAACAGTCACCATAATCTATGACTACTCTGTACAGTATAAGAGGAGCAAGAACTGTAGGACCTGGATGGGGTGTACACACTAATAATCCCTGACCATAAAGCGAACAGTCACCATAATCGATGACTACTCTGTACGGTATAAGAGGTGTAAGGACTGTAGGAGCTGGATGGGGTGTACACACTAATAATCCCTGACCATAAAGGGAACAGTCACCATAATCTATGACTACTCTGTACGGTATAAGAGGTGTAAGGACTGTAGGACCTGGATGGGGTGTACACACTAATAATCCCTGACCATAAAGGGAACAGTCACCATAATCTATGACTACTCTGTACGGTATAAGAGGTGTAAGGACTGTAGGAGCTGGATGGGGTGTACACACTATAATAATCCCAGACAAGAAGGGGAACAGTCACCATAATCTATGACTACTCTGTACAGTATAAGAGGTGCAAGAACTGTAGGACCTGGATGGGGTGTACATACTAATAATCCCTGACCATAAAGCGGACAGTCACCATAATCGATGACTACTCTGTACGGTATAAGAGGTGTAAGGACTGTAGGACCTGGATGGGGTGTACACACTAATAATCCCTGACCATAAAGGGAACAGTCACCATAATCTATGACTACTCTGTACAGTATAAGAGGTGTAAGGACTGTAGGACCTGGATGGGGTGTACACACTATAATAATCCCTGACCATAAAGGGAACAGTCACCATAATCTATGACTACTCTGTACGGTATAAGAGGTGTAAGGAGTGTAGGACCTGGATGGGGTGTACACAATAATAATCCCTGACCATAAAGGGAACAGTCACCATAATCTATGACTACTCTGTACGGTATAAGAGGTGTAAGGACTGTAGGACCTGGTTGGGGTGTACACACTAATAATCCCTGACCAGAAGGGGAACAGTCACCATAATCTATGACTACTCTGTACAGTATAAGAGGTGTAAAGACTGTAGGACCTGGATGGGGTGTACACACTATAATAATCCCTGACCATAAAGGGAACAGTCACCATAATCTATGACTACTCTGTACGGTATAAGCGGTGTAAGGACTGTAGGACCTGGATGGTGTGTACACACTAATAATCCCTGACCATAAAGGGAACAGTCACCATAATCTATGACTACTCTGTACGGTATAAGAGGTGTAAGGACTGTAGGACCTGGATGGGGTGTACGCACTATAATAATCCTTGACCGGAAAGGGAACAGTCACCATAATCTATGACTACTCTGTACGGTATAAGAGGTGTAAGGACCGTAGGACCTGGATGGGGTGTATGCACTATAATAATCCCTGACCGTAAAGGGAACAGTCACCATTATCTATGACTACTCTGTACGGTATAAGAGGTGTAAGGAATGTAGGACCTGGATGCGGTGTACACACTAATAATCCCTGACCAGAAGGGGAACAGTCACCATAATCTATGACTACTCTGTATGGTATAAGAGGTGTAAGGACTGTAGGACCTGGATGGGGTGTACACACTATAATAATCCCTGACCATAAAGGGAACAGTCGCCATAATCTATCACCACTCTGTACGGTATAAAAGGTATAAGGACTGTAGGACCTGGATGGGGTGTACACACTATAATAATCCCTGACCGTAAAGGGAACAGTCACCATAATCTATGACTACTCTGTACGGTATGAGAGGTGTAAGGACTGTAGGACCTGGATGGGGTGTACACACTAATAATCCCTGACCATAAAATGAACAGTCGCCATAATCTATGACTACTCTGTACGGTATAAGAGGTGTAAGGACTGTAGGACCTGGACGGGGTGTACGCACTATAATAATCCCTGACCATAAAGGGAAGAGTCACCATAATCTATGAACACTTTGTACGGTATAAGAGGTGTAAGGACTGTAGGACCTGCATGGGGTCTACACACTAATAATCCCTGACCATAAAGGGAACAGTCACCATAATCTATGACTACTCTGTACGGTATAAGAGGTGTAAGGACAGTAGGACCTGGATGGGGTGTACAGACTATAATAATCCCTGACCATAAAGGGAACAGTCACCATAATCTATGACTACTCTGTACGGTATAAGAGGTGTAAGAACTGTAGGACCTGGATGGGGTGTACACACTAATAATCCCTGACCATAAAGGGAACAGTCGCCATAATCTATGACTACTCTGTACGGTATAAGAGGTGTAAGGACTGTAGTACCTGGACGGGGTGTACACACTAATAATCCCTGACCAGAAGGGGAACAGTCACCATAATCTATGACTACTCTGTACGGTGTAAGAGGTGTAAGGACTGTAGGACCTGGATGGGGTGTACACAATATAATAATCCCTGACCAGAAGGGGAACAGTTACCATAATCTATGACTATTCTGTACGGTATAAGAGGTGTAAGGACTGTAGGACCTGGATGGGGTGTACGCACTATAATAATTCCTGACCATAAAGGGAAGAGTCACCATAATCTATGACCATTCTGTACGGTATAAGAGGTGTAAGGACTGTAGGACCAGGATGGGGTGTACACACTAATAATCCCTGACCATAAAGGGAACAGTCACCATAATCTATGACTACTCTGTACGGTATAAGAGGTGTAAAGAGTGTAGGACCTGGATGGGGTGTACACACTATAATAATCCCTGACCATAAAGGGAACAGTCGCCATAATCTATGACTACTCTGTACAGTATAAGAGGTGTAAGGACTGTAGGACCTGTACGGGGTGTACACACTAATAATCCCTGACCAGAAGGGGAACAGTCACCAACATCTATGACTACTCTGTACGGTATAAGAGGTGTAAGGACTGTAGGACCTGGATGGGGTGTACACACTATAATAATCCCAGACCACAAGGGGAACAGTCACCATAATCTATGACTACTCTGTACAGTATAAGAGGAGCAAGAACTGTAGGACCTGGATGGGGTGTACACACTAATAATCCCTGACCATAAAGGGAACAGTCACCATAATCGATGACTACTCTGTACAGTATAAGAGGTGTAAGGACTGTAGGACCTGGATGGGGTGTACACACTATAATAATCCCTGACCAGAAGGGGAACAGTCACCAAAATCTGACTACTCTGTATGGTATAAGAGGTGTAAGGACTGTAGGTCCTGGATGGGGTGTACACACTATAATAATCCCTGACCATAAAGGGAACAGTCACCATTATCTATGACTACTCTGTACGGTATAAGAGGTGTAAGGACTGTAGGACCTGGTTGGGGTGTACACACTACTAATCCCTGACCATAAAGGGAACAGTCACCATAATCTATGACTACTCTGTACGGTATAAGAGGTGTAAGGACTGTAGGACCTGGATGGGGTGTACACAATAATAATCCATGACCATAAAGGGAACAGTCACCATAATCTATGACTACTCTGTACGGTATAAGAGGTGTAAGGACTGTAGGACCTGGATGGGGTGTACACACTAATAATCCCTGACCAGAAGGGGAACAGTCACCATAATCTATGACTACTCTGTATGGTATAAGAGGTGTAAGGACTGTAGGACCTGGATGGGGTGTACACACTAATAATCCCTGACCATAAAGCGAACAGTCACCATAATCGATGACTACTCTGTACGGTATAAGAGGTGTAAGGACTGTAGGAGCTGGATGGGGTGTACACACTAATAATCCCTGACCATAAAGGGAACAGTCACCATAATCTATGACTACTCTGTACGGTATAAGAGGTGTAAGGACTGTAGGACCTGGATGGGGTGTACACACTAATAATCCGTGACCATAAAGGGAACAGTCACCATAATCTATGACTACTCTGTACGGTATAAGAGGTGTAAGGACTGTAGGACCTGGATGGGGTGTACACACTAATAATCCCTGACCATAAAGCGAACAGTCACCATAATCGATGACTACTCTGTACGGTATAAGAGGTGTAAGGACTGTAGGAGCTGGATGGGGTGTACACACTAATAATCCCTGACCATAAAGGGAACAGTCACCATAATCTATGACTACTCTGTATGGTATAAGAGGTGTAAGGACTGTAGGTCATGGATGGGGTGAACACACTATAATAATCCCTGACCATAAAGGGAACAGTCACCATAATCTATGACCATTCTGTATGGTATAAGAGGTGTAAGGACTGCAGGACCTGGATGGGGTGTACACACTAATAATCCCTGACCATAAAGGGAACAGTCACCATAATCTATGACTACTCTGTATGGTATAAGAGGTGTAAGGACTGTAGGTCATGGATGGGGTGTACACACTATAATAATCCCTGACCATAAAGGGAACAGTCGCCATAATCTATGACTACTCTGTACGGTATAAGAGGTGTAAGGACTGTAGTACCTGGACGGGGTGTACACACTAATAATCCCTGACCAGAAGGGGTACAGTGACTATAATCTATGACTACTCTGTACGGTATAAGAGGTGTAAGGGCTGTAGGACCTGGATGGGGTGTACACACTATTAATTCCTGACCATAAAGGGAACAGTCACCATAATCTATGACTACTCTGTACGGTATAAGAGGTGTAAGGACTGTAGGACCTGGATGGGGTGTACACACTAATAATCCCTGACCAGAAGGGGAACAGTCACCATAATCTATGACTACTCTGTACGGTATAAGAGGTGTAAGGACTGTAGGACCTGGATGGGGTGTACACACTATAATAATCCCTGACCATAAAGGGAACAGTCGCCATAATCTATGACCACTCTGTACGGTATAAAAGGTGTAAGGACTGTAGGACCTCGATGGGGTGTACACACTATAATAATCCCTGACCATAAAGGGAACAGTCGCCATAATCTATGACTACTCTGTACGGTATAAGAGGTGTATGGACTGCAGGACCTGGATGGGGTGTACACACTATAATAATCCCTGACCATAAAGGGAACAGTCACCATAATCTATGACTACTCTGTGTGGTATAAGAGGTGTAAGGACTGTAGGATCTGGATGGGGTGTACACACTATAATAATCTCAGACCAGAAGGGGAACAGTCACCATAATCTATGACTACTCTGTACAGTATAAGAGGTGCAAGAACTGTAGGACCTGGATGGGGTGTACACACTAATAATCCCTGACCATAAAGCGAACAGTCACCATAATCTATGACTACTCTGTACGGTATAAGAGGTGTAAGGACTGTAGGACCTGGATGGGGTGTACACACTAATAATCCCTGACCATAAAGGGAACAGTCACCATAATCTATGACTACTCTGTACAGTATAAGAGGTGTAAGGACTGTAGGACCTGGATGGGGTGTACACACTATAATAATCCCTGACCAGAAGGGGAACAGTCACCAAAATCTGACTACTCTGTACGGTATAAGAGGTGTAAGGACTGTAGGTCCTGGATGGGGTGTACACACTATAATAATCCCTGACCATAAAGGGAACAGTCACCATAATCTATGACTACTCTGTACGGTTTAAGAGGTGTAAGGACTGTAGGACCTGGTTGGGGTGTACACACTACTAATCCCTGACCATAAAGGGAACAGTCACCATAATCTATGACTACTCTGTACGGTATAAGAGGTGTAAGGACTGTAGGACCTGGATGGGGTGTACACACTATAATCATCCCTGACTATAAAGGGAACAGTCACCATAATCTATGACTACTCTGTACGGTATAAGAGGTGTAAGGACTGTAGGACCAGGATGGGGTGTACACACTAATAATCCCTGACCATAAAGGGAACAGTCACCATAATCTATGAATACTCTGTACGGTATAAGAGGTGTAAGGACTGTAGGACCTGGATGGGGTGTACGCACTATAATAATTCTTGACCGTAAAGGGAACAGTCACCATAATCTATGACTACTCTGTACGGTATAAGAGGTGTAAGGACTGTAGGACCTGGATGGGGTGTACGCACTATAATAATCCCTGACCATAAAGGGAACAGTCACCATAATCTATGACTACTCTGTATGGTATAAGAGGTGTAAGGACTGTAGGACCTGGACGGGGTGTACACACTAATAATCCCTGACCAGAAGGGGAACAGTCACCAAAATCTATGACTACTCTGTACGGTATAAGAGGTGTAAGGACTGTAGGACCTGGATGGGGTGTACACACTATAATAATCCCAGACCAGAAGGGGAACAGTCACCATAATCTATGACTACTCTGTACGGTATAAGAGGTGTAAGGACTGTAGGACCAGGATGGGGTGTACACACTAATAATCCCTGACCATAAAGGGAACAGTCACCATAATCTATGACTACTCTGTACAGTATAAGAGGTGTAAGGACTGTAGGACCTGGATGGGGTGTACACACTATAATAATCCCTGACCAGAAGGGGAACAGTCACCCAAATCTGACTACTCTGTACGGTATAAGAGGTGTAAGGACTGTAGGACCTGGATGGGGTGTACACACTATAATAATCCCTGACCATAAAGGGAACAGTCACCATAATCTATGACTACTCTGTACGGTATAAGAGGTGTAAGGACTGTAGGACCTGGATGGGGTGTACGCACTATAATAATCCTGACCGTAAAGGGAACAGTCACCATAATCTATGACTACTCTGTACGGTATAAGAGGTGTAAGGACTGTAGGACCTGGATGGGGTGTACACACTATAATAATCCCTGACCATAAGGGGAACAGTCACCATAATCTATGACTACTCTGTACGGTATAAGAGGTGTAAGAACTGTAGGACCTGGATGGGGTGTACACACTAATAATCCCTGACCATAAAAGGAACAGTCGCCATAATCTATGACTACTCTGTACGGTATATGAGGTGTAAGGACTGTAGGACCTGGACGGGGTGTACGCACTATAATAATCCCTGACCATAAAGGGAACAGTCACCATAATCTATGACCACTCTGTACGGTATAAGAGGTGTAAGGACTGTAGGACCTGGATGGGGTGTACACACTAATAATCCCTGACCATAAAGGGAACAGTCACCATAATCTATGACCACTCTGTACGGTATAAGAGGTGTAAGGACTGTAGGACCTGGATGGGGTGTACACACTAATAATCCCTGACCATAAAGGGAACAGTCACCATAATCTATGACTACTCTGTACGGTATAAGAGGTGTAAGGACTGTAGGACCTGGACGGGGTGTACACACTATAATAATCCCAGACCAGAAGGGGAACAGTCACCATAATCTATGACTACTCTGTACGGTATAAGAGGTGTAAGGACTGTAGGACCTAGATGGGGTGTACACACTAATAATCCCTGACCATAAAGGAAACAGTCGCCATAATCTATGACTACTATGTACGGTATAAGAGGTGTAAGGACTGTAGGACATAGATGGGGTGTACGCACTAATAATCCCTGACCAGAAGGGGACCAGTCGCCATAATCTATGACTACTCTGTACGGTATAAGAGGTGTAAGGACTGTAGGACCTGGATGGGGTGTACGCACTAATAATCCCTGACCATAAAGGGAACAGTCACCATAATCTATGACTACTCTGTACGGTATAAGAGGTGTAAGGACTGTAGTACCTGGATGGGGTGTACGCACTAATAATCCCTGACCAGAAGGGGAACAGTCACCATAATCTATGACTACTCTGTATGGTATAATAATCTGCAGAGGAAACCACCTCTTGGACACCATTGCCTACTAACCACCTCCTAGGAACCACCGCCTACACACCACCACCTAGACACCACCGCCTACATACCACTCCAGGACACTACCGCCTACACACCACCGCCTGGACACCACTACAGGACACTACCGCTTACACACCACCGCCTGGACACTACCGCCTACACACCACCGCCTACATACCACTCCAGGACACTACCGCCTGGACACCACTCCAGGACACTACCGCTTACACACCACCGACTACATACCACTCCAGGACACTACCGCCTACACACCACCTCCTGGACACCACTACAGGACACCACTGCCTACATACCACTCCAGGACACTACCGCCTACACACCACCGCCTGGACACCACTACAGGACACTACCGCTTACACACCACCGCCTGGACATTACCGCCTATACACCACCGCCTACATACCACTCCAGGACACTACCGCCTACACACCACTCCAGGACACTACCGCCTGGACACCACTACAGGACACTACCACCTACACACCACCTCCTGGACACCACTCCAGGACACTACCGACTACACACCACCTCCTGGACACCACTACAGGACACTACCGCTTACACACCACCGCCTGGACACTACCGCCTACACACCACCGCCTACATACCACTCCAGGACACTACCGCCTGGACACCACTACAGGACACTACCGCCTACACACCACCTCCTGGACACCATTACACGACACCACTACAGGACACCACCGCCTACACACCACCTCCTGGACACCACTACAGGACACCACCGCCTACACTCAATAGCTTCTTCCCTGAGTTACAACTCATTAACCATCGCGACACTCAGCAGATGAACTTCCTCGATACCTTCTGAAGGACGAAGTATAAGACTTCTCTAGTGACCCTACAGTTGGAAGCAGCTGTCTACACCCACTGAACACCAAGAGGGCGCCTCTCATCCCTCAGCTTCATTGTATTCGGCGTATCGTTTCAACATATCACCGAAACGTCTTAGCGCTTTAAGGAAAGAGACGATCCACCTAGGCTCATCGCAGGTCAGTCATCCAACTCGGATCCAACATCCCCCCACTGGAACACCACACACAAATAAAAGGTATCCCGCTTTCTCTCGGCACCTTCCCAGGTCTTCGATCTGTGCTCAGCAGGACATTTTATAACATCCATCACTTTTGAGGTCGACCTGATCAGATGTCCGGGCGGAAACCTCCCACAATATAGAACACATTCCTCCCCTCCCCCTCCCTGCACGCACAATGTATCGCAACTGTCTTTCCAAGTCATACAATCAGGATGGGGCGGTCATCGTATCGCTCTACTGAAGACGAGCGGGCCTTCTGGATCCTGCATACTGTGGACACTATCAAACCGTATACACCTTGACTGTGCTTAGGTCTCATGGTGACTGTATATAATGTGGACTGTATCCAATGTGGACTGTATCCAACGTGGACTGTATCCAATGGGGACTGTTTCCAATGGGGACTGTATCCAATGGGGACTGTATCCAACGTCACTTGAGTAAGACTTTTGTCTAGATAGTTTTTGCTATTTATGATGATATATTCAGAAGTTTTTTCTCTTATCACTCTGAACAAGGTACGGGGTAGCCCTCCGGCGTGGCGGCGCACGGGGTAGCCCTCCGACGTGGCGGCGCACGGGGTAGCCCTCCGACGTGGCGGCGCACGGGGGTACGGCGTAGCCCTCCGACGTGGCGGCGCACGGGGTACGGCATAGCCCTCCGACGTGGCGGCGCACGGGGTACGGCATAGCCCTCCGATGCCTCAGTGCGGGCTGATTTAGTAAATTGCCCCTCCTCTTGCACCCCTTCTTGTTCCTGAGATACCCTTGTGCCCCCATCTCTGCTTCTACCCGTCTTTATTCCATTTCCTCCCCCTTCTTTTCGTGACACTACGCGGAGTGCACAATATGGCGTCACACACATCACATGGAATGGGGGTGAACACTTTTATAGGCAGGTGACCCCGGTACAATATGTGACCCCATTAATATCCCCACTGCAGATAGGGCACAGTCTTCAGGTTCATCCATCTAGCAGGAGTTCTGCTCTTGAGGGTCGTAGTACTGCAGCCGCACAGTCAGCATCGATCACACGGCAGCTCCAGTAGGACTGGCTGTGCATTCAGGTGAGTTCCAAAGGAGAAGCAAGTGCCCCCGCCCCCGAGGAGCAGCAGCCGCTTCTGGTCTGGCAGGAGAACAGAGCTGTGTCCATGTAGCATCAGGGGGCGCTCCAGCGAGGACTGCAGGAGAAAGCAAGACAGTGAAGGCTATGGAGAGGGGCAGGAGGGAGTGCAGAGCACAGGGGGTGTGAGGCGGCAGAGCATAGGGGGTGTGAGGCGGCAGAGCACAGGGGGTGTGAGGCTGCGGTGCACAGGGGTGTGAGGCTGCGGTGCACAGGGGTGCGAGGCTGCAGAGCGGAGGGGTGCGAGGCTGCAGAGCACAGGGGTGCGAGGCTGCAGAGCAGAGGGGTGCGAGGCTGCGGAGCACAGGGGTGCGAGGCTGCGGAGCACAGGGGTGCGAAGCTGCGGAGCACAGGGGTGCGAGGCTGCTGAGCACAGGGGTGCGAGGCGGCAGAGCACAGGGGTGCGAGGCGGCAGAGCGGAGGGGTGTGAGGCGGCAGAGCACAGGGGTGTGAGGCGGCAGAGCACAGGGGTGTGAGGCGGCAGAGCGGAGGGGGTGTGAGGCGGCAGAGCGGAGGGGTGTGAGGCTGCAGAGCGGAGGGGTGTGAGGCTGCAGCACCCCCTTCCTCCCTAATCACACTACAATGTGACTACTCACAGAGTCGATGTGGAACTCGCAGACATGTCCAGTCATCAGATCCACCAGCGTCAGGCCAGGGCCCCCTCGAGCGTGAGTCCAGACCCCGCCCACCAGGAGCAGCTTCCCACCAATGACATGCGAGCTGTGGGCGTACCTGCAGAGAGCAGAGCGATGACATCACGCACAGGACTCCAGAAGCTGAGATCGGAGGAGCTGTTTGCTGCCAGAGACCCCGTGGTCTTCTCACCTTATCACTGCTCTGCAAACAAACAGCTCCCCAGATCTCAGCTGCCACTGTACAGAAGCCTCCTCTGCCTCAGAATGTTGTCAGTCACCTGGGTGTCAGCGGGGGCGTGGTGTCCAAATGTTCCCAGGAGAAGTGAGATCCGGCCGCTTTCAGGACAGTGATGTAGCCCGATGGGGCCCCCGACGCCAGGAGCCCCCCTGATAACACTGCTCCACCGGCCCATCCACAGGAACTGTGACTGTGACAACCCAACGGGGCCGAGCCAATCACCGACAACTGCCAACAAGGGACACGAGTCATAGAACACACAAGAAGATCTCACCCATCACATTACTGCAGAACATCTCACCCATCACTGATCACATTATTGCAGAGCATCTCACCCACCACTGATCACATTACTGCAGAGCATCTCACCCATCACATTACTGCAGAACATCTCACCCATCACATTACTGCAGAGCATCACACCCATCACATTACTGCAGAGCATCTCACCCATCACATTACTGCAGAGCATCACACCCATCACTGATCACATTACTGCAGAACATCTGACTGATCCCACTGCAGAACATCTCACCCATCACTGACTGATCCCACTGCAGAACATCTCACCCATCACTGACTTGCACACATTTGCTGACAGACCTCGGCCCAGGACATGTCCTCTGTGTGAAGAAATGCGGCTTCCTGAAGAGCGGCTGATCCAATAGTGCGACCACCGAACACAAACACATAGAAGTGACCTGAGGAGGAAAGCAGCACACCGGGGGTTAAGTCACATCACAGTCATTAGTCTCTGCCACTTGTAGAAGGAGTCAAGCCGGAGTGCCCCCCAGAAGGCGCCGGAGTGCCCCCCAGAAGGAGCCGGAGTGCCCCCCAGAAGGAGCCGGAGTGCCCCCCAGAAGGCGCCGGAGTGCCCCCCAGAAGGAGCCGGAGTGCCCCCCAGAAGGAGCCGGAGTGCCCCCCAGAAGGAGCCGGAGTGCCCCCCAGAAGGCGCCGGAGTGCCCCCCAGAAGGAGCCGGAGTGCCCCCCAGAAGGAGCCGGAGTGCCCCCCAGAAGGTGCCGGAGTGCCCCCCAGAAGGCGCCGGAGTGCCCCCCAGAAGGAGCCGGAGTGCCCCCCAGAAGGTGCCAGAGTGCCCCCCAGAAGGTGCCAGAGTGCCCCCCAGAAGGCGCCAGAGAGCCCCTAGAATGCCCCAGGAGCCGGAGTGCCCCCCAGAAGGCGCCGGAGTGCCCCCCAGAAGGAGCCGGAGTGCCCCCCAGAAGGTGCCAGAGTGCCCCCCAGAAGGTGCCAGAGTGCCCCCCAGAAGGCGCCAGAGTGCCCCTAGAATGCGCCAGGAGCCGGAGTGCCCCCCAGAAGGCGCCAGAGTGCCCCCCAGAAGGCGTCAGAGTGCCCCCCAGAAGGCGTCAGAGTGCCCCCCAGAAGGCGTCAGAGTGCCCCCCAGAAGGCGTCAGAGTGCCCCCCAGAAGGCGCCGGAGTGCCCCTAGAATGCGCCAGAGTGCCCCCCAGAAGGCGCCAGGAGCCGGAGTGCCCCCCAGTAGGAGCCAGAAGCCGGAGTGTCCCCCCCACCCACAGAAGGCACCAGGATCCAGAATATTCTCCCCCCAGAAGGCGCCAGGATCCAGAGTGCTCCCCAGAAGGGACCAGGAGCCGAAGTGTGCCCACTAATTTGCCTCTCAATAAACTACACAAGGAATACCAATGACAACAACTGGAAGATTCTTTACCGCAGAGAGAGACCTCGGTGGCCGTGTGTCTCCATCGCCGGAGCTCCAGGGGCAGATGTCTCCGTGTTATAGTTACAGCACCAGCAACCTTCTCATAGGTGAGGATCTGAGCTTCAGCAGCTGGACAAGAGGGAGAGAATCGACCACCAAGAACCAAGAGACCGCCCATCGTCAGAGGGGTGAGCGAGTGCAGAAGACGGCTATCTGACCCAACAAAACAACATAATATGTAATTAGTTGTGCGACCACCTGATTCCCGACCTCCTGCCCCCTACACATATAACTGAGGGGCATGAGAGAAGTCTGCAGCACCTACAAGGCTAGAATACTCATGGCTGCCCCATCACCTGCCCCCTACACATATAACTGAGGGGCATGAGAGAAGTCTGCAGCACCTACAAGGCTAGAATACTCATGGCTGCCCCATCACCTGACCTCTATACATATAACTGAGGGGATATGAGAGAAGTCTGCAGCACCTACAGGGCTAGAATACTCATGGATGCCCCATCACCTGACCTCCATACATATAACTGAGGGGATATGAGAGAAGTCTGCAGCACCTACAAGGCTAGAATACTCATGGCTGCCTCATCACCTGACCTCTATACATATAACTGAGGGAATATGAGAGAAGTCTGCAGCACCTACAAGGCTAGAATACTCATGGCTGCCCCATCACCTGCCCTCTATACATATAACTGAGGGGCATGAGAGAAGTCTGCAGCACCTACAAGGCTAGAATACTCATGGCTGCCCCATCACCTGACCTCTACACATATAACTGAGGGGATATGAGAGAAGTCTGCAGCACCTACAAGACTAGAATACTCATGGCTGCCCCATCACCTGACCTCTATACATATAACTGAGGGGATATGAGAGAAGTCTGCAGCACCTACAGGGCTAGAATACTCATGGCTGCCCCATCACCTGACCTCTATACATATAACTGAGGGGATATGAGAGAAGTCTGCAGCACCTACAGGGCTAGAATACTCATGGCTGCCCCATCACCTGACCTCTATACATATAACTGAGGGGATATGAGAGAAGTCTGCAGCACCTACAAGGCTAGAATACTCATGGCTGCCCCATCACCTGACCTCTATACATATAACTGAGGGGATATGAGAGAAGTCTGCAGCACCTACAGGGCTAGAATACTCATGGCTGCCCCATCACCTGCCCTCTATACATATAACTGAGGGGATATGAGAGAAGTCTGCAGCACCTACAAGGCTAGAATACTCATGGCTGCCCCATCACCTGACCTCTATATATATAACTGAGGGGATATGAGAGAAGTCTGCAGCACCTACAAGGCTAGAATACTCATGGCTGCCCCATCACCTGACCTCTACACATATAACTGAGGGGCATGAGAGAAGTCTGCAGCACCTACAAGGCTAGAATACTCATGGCTGCCCCATCACCTGACCTCTATACATATAACTGAGGGGATATGAGAGAAGTCTGCAGCACCTACAAGGCTAGAATACTCATGGCTGCCCCATCACCTGACCTCTATACATACTGTATAACTGAGGGGATATGAGAGAAGTCTGCAGCACCTACAAGGCTAGAATACTCATGGCTGCCCCATCACCTGACCTCTACACATATAACTGAGGGGCATGAGAGAAGTCTGCAGCACCTACAAGGCTAGAATACTCATGGCTGCCCCATCACCTGACCTCTATACATATAACTGAGGGGATATGAGAGAAGTCTGCAGCACCTACAAGGCTAGAATACTCATGGCTGCCCCATCACCTGACCACTATACATATAACTGAGGGGCATGAGAGAAGTCTGCAGCACCTACAGGGCTAGAATATTCATGGCTGCCTCATCACCTGACCTCTATACATATAACTGAGGGGATATGAGAGAAGTCTGCAGCACCTACAAGGCTAGAATACTCATGGCTGCCCCATCACCTGACCTCTACACATATAACTGAGGGGCATGAGAGAAGTCTGCAGCACCTACAAGGCTAGAATACTCAAGGCTGCCCCATCACCTGACCTCTATACATATAACTGAGGGGATATGAGAGAAGTCTGCAGCACCTACAAGGCTAGAATACTCATGGCTGCCCCATCACCTGACCTCTATACATACTGTATAACTGAGGGGATATGAGAGAAGTCTGCAGCACCTACAAGGCTAGAATACTCATGGTTGCCCCATCACCTGACCTCTATACATACTGTATAACTGAGGGGATATGAGCGAAGTCTGCAGCACCTACAAGGCTAGAATACTCATGGCTGCCCCATCACCTGACCTCTATACATATAACTGAGGGGATATGAGAGAAGTCTGCAGCACCTACAAGGCTAGAATACTCATGGCTGCCCCATCACCTGACCTCTATACATATAACTGAGGGGATATGAGAGAAGTCTGCAGCACCTACAGGGCTAGAATACTCATGGCTGCCCCATCACCTGCCCTCTATACATATAACTGAGGGGATATGAGAGAAGTCTGCAGCACCTACAAGGCTAGAATACTCATGGCTGCCCCATCACCTGCCCTCTATACATATAACTGAGGGGATATGAGAGAAGTCTGCAGCACCTACAAGGCTAGAATACTCATGGCTGCCCCATCACCTGACCTCTATATATATAACTGAGGGGATATGAGAGAAGTCTGCAGCACCTACAAGGCTAGAATACTCATGGCTGCCCCATCACCTGACCTCTACACATATAACTGAGGGGCATGAGAGAAGTCTGCAGCACCTACAAGGCTAGAATACTCATGGCTGCCCCATCACCTGACCTCTATACATATAACTGAGGGGATATGAGAGAAGTCTGCAGCACCTACAAGGCTAGAATACTCATGGATGCCCCATCACCTGCCCTCTATACATATAACTGAGGGGATATGAGAGAAGTCTGCAGCACCTACAGGGCTAGAATACTCATGGCTGCCCCATCACCTGCCCTCTATACATATAACTGAGGGGATATGAGAGAAGTCTGCAGCACCTACAAGGCTAGAATACTCATGGCTGCCCCATCACCTGCCCTCTATACATATAACTGAGGGGATATGAGAGAAGTCTGCAGCACCTACAAGGCTAGAATACTAATGGCTGCCCCATCACCTGACCTCTATATATATAACTGAGGGGATATGAGAGAAGTCTGCAGCACCTACAAGGCTAGAATACTCATGGCTGCCCCATCACCTGACCTCTACACATATAACTGAGGGGCATGAGAGAAGTCTGCAGCACCTACAAGGCTAGAATACTCATGGCTGCCCCATCACCTGACCTCTATACATATAACTGAGGGGATATGAGAGAAGTCTGCAGCACCTACAAGGCTAGAATACTCATGGCTGCCCCATCACCTGACCTCTATACATATAACTGAGGGGATATGAGAGAAGTCTGCAGCACCTACAGGGCTAGAATATTCATGGCTGCCCCATCACCTGACCTCTATACATACTGTATAACTGAGGGGATATGAGAGAAGTCTGCAGCACCTACAAGGCTAGAATACTCATGGCTGCCCCATCACCTGACCTCTATACATATAACTGAGGGGATATGAGAGAAGTCTGCAGCACCTACAAGGCTAGAATACTCATGGCTGCCCCATCACCTGACCACTATACATATAACTGAGGGGCATGAGAGAAGTCTGCAGCACCTACAGGGCTAGAATATTCATGGCTGCCTCATCACCTGACCTCTATACATATAACTGAGGGGATATGAGAGAAGTCTGCAGCACCTACAAGGCTAGAATACTCATGGCTGCCCCATCACCTGACCTCTACACATATAACTGAGGGGCATGAGAGAAGTCTGCAGCACCTACAAGGCTAGAATACTCAAGGCTGCCCCATCACCTGACCTCTATACATATAACTGAGGGGATATGAGAGAAGTCTGCAGCACCTACAAGGCTAGAATACTCATGGCTGCCCCATCACCTGACCTCTATACATACTGTATAACTGAGGGGATATGAGAGAAGTCTGCAGCACCTACAAGGCTAGAATACTCATGGTTGCCCCATCACCTGACCTCTATACATACTGTATAACTGAGGGGATATGAGCGAAGTCTGCAGCACCTACAAGGCTAGAATACTCATGGCTGCCCCATCACCTGACCTCTATACATATAACTGAGGGGATATGAGAGAAGTCTGCAGCACCTACAAGGCTAGAATACTCATGGCTGCCCCATCACCTGACCTCTATACATATAACTGAGGGGATATGAGAGAAGTCTGCAGCACCTACAAGGCTAGAATACTCATGGCTGTCCCATCACCTGACCTCTATACATATAACTGAGGGGATATGAGAGAAGTCTGCAGCACCTACAGGGCTAGAATACATACACCGAAACACAGCACAAGGCACGGTACAGAGCGACAGCGAAACACAGCACAAGGCGCAGTACAGAGCGACACCAAAACACAGCACAAGGCGCGGTACAGAGCGACACCAAAACACAGCACAAGGAGCGGTACAGAGCGACACCGAAGCACAGCACAAGGCGCGGTACAGAGCGACACCGAAACACAGCACAAGGCGCGGTACAGAGCGACAACAAAACACAGCACAAGGCGTGGTACAGAGCGACACCGAAACACAGCACAAGGCGCGGTACAGAGCGACACCGAAACACAGCACAAGGCGCGGTACAGAGCGACACCGAAACACAGCACAAGGCGCGGTACAGAGCGACAACAAAACACAGCACAAGGCGAGGTACAGAGCGACACCGAAACACAGCACAAGGCGCGGTACAGAGAGACACCGAAACACAGCACAAGGCGCGGTACAGAGCGACAACAAAACACAGCACAAGGCGAGGTACAGAGCGACACCGAAACACAGCACAAGGCGCGGTACAGAGAGACACCGAAACACAGCACAAGGCGCAGTACAGAGCGACACCAAAACACAGCACAAGGAGCGGTACAGAGCGACACCGAAACACAGCACAAGGCGCGGAACAGAGTGACACCGAAACACAGCACAAGGCGCGGTACAGAGCGACACCGAAACACAGCACAAGGAGCGGTACAGAGACACACATAAGTAAATGTAAAAAGAAAATCTACTGGTGATAGTCACAAAAGTACAAAAAGAAAGGGGAGAGGCGAGAGGGGGTAACTAATGTACTGGGCACCTCATGGGCCTTTGGAATCCATCATAAATTCCTAGTTACCCCATTGGCTGGTCGTCACCTCTCTGCTCCAGGCCTCTTGCTCCTGTATTAACAGATGGAGATCTCCTAATCTCTGGTGCTTGCCATTTCCTTCACCAAAACCTCCAGTAGTTATAATGAATTCTGAGGAAACCATACAGGAGCGGTGACCAAATCGACGTAAACCAAGAACAGCTGGTGACAGGAGCTTAGCGAGAACAGCGCCACCACAGGCAGGAGCGGGTAACACAGTGAAGTCTGGGAAGAAAACAGAAAAAAGACAAATAAGTATGAGAACAAAAGATGGTGACAGAGGAGATCCCTCCTACAGATACACAAGGTAACAGAGGAGATCCCTCCTACAGATACACATGGTGACAGAGGAGTTCCCACCTACAGATACAGATGGTGACAGAGGAGATCCCACCTACAGATACACAAGGTAACAGAGGAGATCCCACCAACAGATACAGATGGTGACAGGACTGAGAAGATCCCTCCTACAGATACAGATGGTGACAGGACATAGGTGATCCCTCCTACAGATACACATGGTGACAGGACAGAGGAGATCCCACCTACAGATACAGAAGGTAACAGAGGAGATCCCTCCTACAGATACACAAGGTAACAGAGGAGATCCCTCCTACAGATACACATGGTGACAGAGGAGATCCCACCTACAGATACAGATGGTGACAGAGGAGATCCCACCTACAGATACACAAGGTAACAGAGGAGATCCCACCAACAGATACAGATGGTGACAGGACTGAGAAGATCCCTCCTACAGATACAGATGGTGACAGGACAGAGGAGATCCCTCCTACAGATACAGATGGTGACAGGACATAGGTGATCCCTCCTACAGATACACATGGTGACAGGACAGAGGAGATCCCACCTACAGATACAGAAGGTAACAGAGGAGATCCCTCCTACAGATACAGAAGGTAACAGTGGAGATCCCACCTATAGATACAGATGGTGACAGGACAGAGGAGATCCCTCCTACAGATACAGAAGGTAACAGAGGAGATCCCACCTATAGATACAGATGGTGACAGAGGAGATCCCACCTACAGATACAGATGGTGACAGAGGAGATCCCACCAACAGATACACATGGTGACAGAGGAGATCCCACCTATAGATACAGATGGTGACAGAGGAGATCCCACCTACAGATACAGATGGTGACAGAGGAGATCCCACCTACAGATACAGATGGTGACAGGACAGAGGAGATCCCACCTATAGATACAGATGGTGACAGGACAGAGGAGATCCCACCTATAGATACAGATGGTGACAGAGGAGATCCCACCTACAGATACAGATGGTGACAGGACAGAGGAGATCCCACCTATAGATACAGATGGTGACAGGACAGAGGAGATCCCACCTATAGATACAGATGGTGACAGAGGAGATCCCACCTACAGATACACATGGTGACAGCGGAGATCCCACCTACAGATACAGATGGTGACAGAGGAGATCCCACCAACAGATACACATGGTGACAGGACAGAGGAGATCCCACCAACAGATACACATGGTGACAGGACAGAGGTGATCCCACCTACAGATACACATGGTGACAGAGGAGATCCCACCTATAGATACAGATGGTGACAGAGGAGATCCCACCTACAGATACAGATGGTGACAGGACAGAGGAGATCCCACCTATAGATACAGATGGTGACAGGACAGAGGAGATCCCACCTATAGATACAGATGGTGACAGAGGAGAACCCACCTACAGATACACATGGTGACAGCGGAGATCCCACCTACAGATACACATGGTGACAGGACATAGGAGATCCCACCTACAGATACAGAAGGTGACAGAGGACATCCCACCAACAGATACACATGGTGACAGGACAGAGGAGATCCCACCAACAGATACACATGGTGACAGGACAGAGGTGATCCCACCTACAGATACACATGGTGACAGAGGAGATCCCACCTACAGATACAGATGATGACAGAGGAGATCCCACCTACAGATACACATGGTGACAGAGGAGATCCCACCTACAGATACAGATGGTGACAGGACAGAGGAGATCCCACCTACAGATACACATGGTGACAGGACAGAGGAGATCCCACCTACAGATACAGAAGGTGACAGAGGAGATCCCTCCTACAGATACAGATGGTGACAGGACAGAGGAGATCCCACCTACAGATACACATGGTGACAGGACAGAGGAGATCCCACCAACAGATACAGATGGTGACAGGACAGAGGAGATCCCACCAACAGATACAGATGGTGACAGGACAGAGGAGATCCCACCTACAGATACACATGGTGACTAAAAAGATCCCACCTAGAGATACACATGGTGACAGAGGAGATCCCACCTACAGATACAGATGGTGACAGAGGAGATCCCACCTACAGATGGTGACAGAGGAGATCCCACCTACAGATACAGATGGTGACAGAGGAGATCCCACCTACAGATACAGACAGATGAGATCCCACCTATAGATACAGATGGTGACAGAGGAGATCCCACCTACAGATACAGATGGTGACAGAGGAGATCTCACCTACAGATACACATGGTGACAGGACAGAGGAGATCCCTCCTACAGATACACATGGTGACAGGACAGAGGAGATCCCACCTACAGATACAGATGGTGACAGAGGAGATCCCACCTACAGATACAGACGGTGACAGAGGAGATCCCACCTACAGATACACATGGTGACAGAGGAGATCCCACCTACAGATACACATGGTGACAGAGGAGATCCCACCTACAGATACAGATGGTGACAGGACAGAGGAGATCCCACCTACAGATACAGATGGTGACAGAGGAGATCCCACCTACAGATACAGATGGTGGCAGAGGAGATCCCACCTACAGATACAGATGGTGACAGAGGAGATCCCACCTACAGATACACATGGTGACAGAAGAGATCCCACCTACAGATACACATGGTGACAGAGGAGATCCCACCTACAGATACACATGGTGACAGGACAGAGGAGATCCCACCTACAGATACAGATGGTGACAGAGGAGATCCTACCTACAGATACACAAGGTGACAGGACAGAGGAGATCCCACCTACAGATACAGATGGTGACAGAGGAGATCCCACCTACAGATACAGATGGTGACAGAGGAGATCCCACCTACAGATACAGATGGTGACAGAGGAGATCCCACCTACAGATACAGATGGTGACAGAGGAGATCCCACCTACAGATACAGATGGTGACAGAGGAGATCCCACCTACAGATACACATGGTGACAGAGGAGATCCCACCTACAGATACAGATGGTGACAGGACAGAGGAGATCCCACCTACAGATACAGATGGTGACAGAGGAGATCCCACCTACAGATACAGATGGTGACAGAGGAGATCTCACCTACAGATACACATGGTGACAGGACAGAGGAGATCCCTCCTACAGATACACATGGTGACAGGACAGAGGAGATCCCACCTACAGATACAGATGGTGACAGGACAGAGGAGATCCCACCTACAGATACAGATGGTGACAGAGGAGATCCCACCTACAGATACAGATGGTGGCAGAGGAGATCCCACCTACAGATACAGACGGTGACAGAGGAGATCCCACCTACAGATACACATGGTGACAGAGGAGATCCCACCTACAGATACAGATGGTGACAGAGGAGATCCCACCTACAGATACAGATGGTGGCAGAGGAGATCCCTCCTACAGATACACATGGTGACAGGACAGAGGAGATTTCCTGATATATAGGTACCTGAACTTCCTAATACAGGCTGTAGTGTTGGATTGTGCGCCAGGTCCCCTCGTGATGCCACAAGGATGAAGTAATGAGAACATTTGAGATGAAGTTCCTACAGCGAGCAATGCAACATGATAAGAACAACATATACACTGTATACACTATCAATATAACATCCTGATGGGTGTAGTCTGACTGCTGTGACCTCCATAGAATGTAGAGGCTGCCCTAGGAGCCCATACATAGAGTCACTTATCTGGTATCGGGGCACAGTGCTCCTACTTTTCCTCTCGGTAGTCCCAGAGAGGCTTAGTCCCTAAGAGAATAACAGGACTCCAAGCTAGCCACAGAGAAGGGCAGCCCCAGGAATGGCACTAAGAGCACAGCGGGTCATGGGGGGCAACAACCCATGTGCCAGACTCAATGAAGGAAGTTACAAGAGAATTCTCAGATAGGAATGTCCCCCAGAGAAACTTCAAGGGGCTTCCCTGTTTTACATGCAAGATGCTCCAACACTGGACTCGACACCTTCTAGAACATGGACTTTGTGCTTTAACTTGTCTCCACGTCCAACGCCTCAGAATGGCATCCCATCGAGAGAATGCTCTGTGAGCTACACACCTGCACTTGAGACTGACACACTGTAACAAACAAGCAGACCAATCTGTTTAGCTCACAGAGCATTGGTTAGTACAGGTCTAGTTGGTCCATGAAGAGGAGGAAACCCCCGGTCACAGCTGTGCAGAGGTCTTCTACTCTAGAGAAGACGTCACCAGTGAGCCCAGATGGAGACGTGTCTGAAGACAGTGGATGAGAGCCAAAAGGGGGATAATACAAATGGATGACACCTAAAATCCTCCACTATTCTGACTTGGGGTAGAAGACGCTCACATGAGTGGCGAAGACCCGGGATAGTGTATGCTCACATGAGCGGTGATGACTCGGGGTAGTGGACGCTCACATGAGTGGCGAAGACTCGGGATACTGTATGCTCACATGAGCGGTGATGACTCGGGGTAGTGGACGCTCACATGAGCAGTGAAGACTCGGGATAGTGGACGCTCACATGAGCAGTGAAGACTCGGGATAGTGAACGCTCACATGAGCAGTGAAGACTCGGGATAGTGGACGCTCACATGAGCAGTGATGACTCGGGATAGTGGACGCTCACATGAGTGGTGATGACTCGGGATAGTGGACGCTCACATGAGTGGTGATGACTCAGGGCAGTGGACGCTCACATGAGTGGTGATGACTCAGGGCAGTGGACGCTCACATGAGTGGTGATGACTCGGGGTAGTGGACTCTCACATGAGTAGTGATGACTCAGGGCAGTGGACGCTCACAAGTGGTGATGACTCGGGGCAGTGGACGCTCACATGAGTGGTGATGACTCAGGGTAGTGGACGCTCACATGAGTGGTGATGACTCGGGGTAGAGGACACTCACATGAGAGGTGATGACTCAGGGCAGCGGATGCTCACATGAGCAGTGAAGACTCGGGATAGTGGACGCTCACATGAGCGGTGATGACTCGGGGGTAGTGGACGCTCACATAAGCGGTGATGACTCAGGGTAGTGGACGCTCACATGAGCGGTGAGGACTCGGGATAGTGGACGCTCACATGAGCGGTGATAACTCGGGGTAGTGGACGCTCACATGAGCGGTGATAACTCGGGGTAGTGGACGCTCACATGAGCGGTGATAACTCGGGGTAGTGGACGCTCACATGAGCGGTGATGACTCGGGGTAAGTGGACGCTCACATGAGCGGTGAGGACTCGGGGTAGTGGACGCTCACATGAGCAGTGAAGACTCGGGATATTGGACGCTCACATGAATGGTGATGACTCGGGGTAGTGGACGCTCACATGAGCAGTGAAGACTCGGGATAGTGGACGCTCACATGAGCAGTGAAGACTCGGGATAGTGGACGCTCACATGAATGGTGATGACTCAGGGCAGTGGATGTTCACATGAGTGGTGATGAAACGGGTAGTGGACGCTCACATGAGTGGTGATGACTCGGGGTAGTGGACGCTCACATGAGTGGTGATGACTCGGGGTAGTGGACGCTCACATGAGTGGTGATGACTCAGGGCAGCGGATGCTCACATGAGCGGTGATGACTCGGGGTAGTGGACGCTCACATGAGTGGTGATGACTCGGGATAGTGGACGCTCACATGAATGGTGATGACTCGGGGGTAGTGGACGCTCACATGAGCAGTGAAGACTCGGGATAGTGGACGCTCACATGAATGGTGATGACTCAGGGCAGTGGATGTTCACATGAGTGGTGATGAAACGGGTAGTGGACGCTCACATGAGTGGTGATGACTCGGGGTAGTGGACGCTCACATGAGTGGTGATGACTCGGGGTAGTGGACGCTCACATGAGTGGTGATGACTCAGGGCAGTGGATGCTCACATGAGCGGTGATGACTCGGGGTAGTGGACGCTCACATGAGTGGTGATGACTCGGGATAGTGGACGCTCACATGAATGGTGATGACTCGGGGGTAGTGGACGCTCACATGAGCAGTGAAGACTCGGGATAGTGGACGCTCACATGAATGGTGATGACTCAGGGCAGTGGATGTTCACATGAGTGGTGATGAAACGGGTAGTGGACGCTCACATGAGTGGTGATGACTCGGGGTAGTGGACGCTCACATGAGTGGTGATGACTCGGGGGTAGTGGACGCTCACATGAGTGGTGATGACTCAGGGCAGTGGATGCTCACATGAGCGGTGATGACTCGGGGTAGTGGACGCTCACATGAATGGTGATGACTCGGGGTAGTGGACGCTCACATGAGCAGTGAAGACTCGGGATAGTGGACGCTCACATGAATGGTGATGACTCAGGGCAGTGGATGTTCACATGAGTGGTGATGACTCGGGGTAGTGGATGTTCACATGAGTGGTGATGACTCGGGGTAGTGGACGCTCACATGAGCAGTGAAGACTCGGGATAGTGGACGCTCACATGAGTGGTGATGACTCAGGGCAGTGGATGCTCACATGAGTGGTGATGACTCGGGGTAGTGGACGCTCACATGAGCAGTGAAGACTCGGGATAGTGGACGCTCACATGAGTGGTGATGACTCAGGGCAGTGGATGCTCACATGAGCGGTGATGACTCGGGGTAGTGGACACTCACATGAGCGGTGATGACTCAGGGCAGTGGATGCTCACATGAGCGGTGATGACTCGGGATAGTGGACGCTCACATGAGCAGTGAAGACTCGGGATAGTGGACGCTCACATGAGTGGTGATGACTCAGGGCAGTGGATGCTCACATGAGCGGTGATGACTCGGGGGTAGTGGACACTCACATGAGTGGAACACTGTGCAGGAAACCAAGAGAAACATTTCCACCCAGTGCAGGTCATGTGTTCAGGAGGAACTCACCTCAAACTCATCAAATGGCTCCAAAGATTCGATGCGCAACTTTTCTGCATGAGGAACACACGAGGCAGAGAACTCATTCATGTCCAAGACCCGACAACGCTGCCAGCCCTGGAAGAAGACACGACATATACACACAGTGACAGCACTGCCAGCCCTGGAATAAGAGACAGCATGTACACAGTGACAGCACTGCCAGCCCTGGAAGAAGAGACAGCATGTACACAGTGACAGCACTGCCAGCCCTGAAGGAAGATACGGCATGTACACATCGAGAACTCTGCCCCTCCATTGGTGAAGATCACGCCCTCTGCCCTGACACTTGGACGGTATCACCAGTCTGATCCCAGTAGGAGCTTCCTACCAGTATATTAATAGCCGCCAGCAGTGGTGCCCACAGTGCGAGCACAGACACTAGCCACTGGGGACAGGAGCGGGGCAGCCTCAGAGCTAAGAACTAATCTGTGTGAAGATTTTATTGCCAGGAGCTGAGAGGTCGGGGCTGACAATTCTTGGAGACTTCACCAACCAGACTATCCAAGGAAGTCTTTGAACCAATTCACACCAGACTATCAGAGGCTGCAGGTTTCCGTTCCTTGTCTCTTTAAACCTTTAGAAGGGGTCCCTGGTACCCAAAATTTCACTGTTCTCAGAGAAACAACAAGATGTTTATAGTTCTGCAATTCTGGTCATCCTGGTGAGGCAATAGAAACTGAATAAAGAAAACTACATAGATACAGATAGTACTGCCTCCTAGTCTCTCTCTGTAAATGATATAGGTACAGATAGTACTGCCTCCTAGTCTCTCTCTGTAAATGATATAGGTACAGATAGTACTGCCTCCTGGTCTCTCTCTGTAAATTATATAGGTACAGATAGCACTGCCTCCTGCTCTCTCTCTGTAAATGATATAGGTACAGATAGTACTGCCTCCCTGGTCTCTCTCTGTAAATGATATAGGTACAGATAGTACTGCCTCCTAGTCTCTCTCTATAAATTATATAAGTACAGATAAGTACTGCCTCCTGGTCTCTCTCTGTAAAGGATATACAGATACTACTGCCTCCTGCTCTCTCTGTAAAGGATATAGATACAGATACTACTGCCTCCTGGTCTCTCTGTAAATGATATAGGTACAGATAAGTACTGCCTCCTGGTCTCTCTCTGTAAATGATATAAGTACAGATAAGTACTGCCTCCTGGTCTCTCTCTGTAAAGGATATAGATACAGATAGTAGTGCCTCCTAGTCTCTCTCTGTAAATTATATAAGTACAGATACTACTGCCTACTGGTCTCTCTCTGTAAATTATATAAGTACAGATGCTACTGCCTCCTGGTTTCTCTCTGTAAATTATATAAGTACAGATACTACTGCCTACTGGTCTCTCTCTGTAAATTATATAAGTACAGATACTACTGCCTCCTGGTTTCTCTCTGTAAATTATATAAGTACAGATACTACTGCCTACTGGTCTCTCTCTGTAAATTATATAAGTACAGATACTACTGCCTACTGGTCTCTCTCTCTGTAAATTATATAAGTACAGATACTACTGCCTCCTGGTTTCTCTCTGTAAATTATATAAGTACAGATACTACAGCCTACTGGTCTCTCTCTGTAAATTATATAAGTACAGATACTACTGCCTACTGGTCTCTCTCTGTAAATTATATAAGTACAGATACTACTGCCTCCTGGTTTCTCTCTGTAAATTATATAAGTACAGATACTACAGCCTACTGGTCTCTCTCTGTAAATTATATAAGTACAGATACTACTGCCTACTGGTCTCTCTCTGTAAATTATATAAGTACAGATACTACTGCCTCCTGGTCTCTCTCTGTAAATTATATAAGTACAGATACTACTGCCTCCTGGTCTCTCTCTGTAAATTATATAAGTACAGATACTACTGCCTACTGGTCTCTCTCTGTAAATTATATAAGTACAGATACTACTGCCTCCTGGTCTCTCTCTGTAAATTATATAAGTACAGATACTACTGCCTCCTGGTCTCTCTCTGTAAAGGATATAGATACAGATACTACTGCCTCCTGGTCTCTCTCTGTAAAGGATATAGATACAGATACTACTGCCTCCTGGTCTCTCTGTAAATGATATAGGTACAGATAAGTACTGCCTCCTGGTCTCTCTCTGTAAAGGATATAGATACAGATACTACTGCCTCCTGGTCTCTCTCTGTAAAGGATATAGATACAGATAGTACTGCCTCCTAGTCTCTCTCTGTAAATTATATAAGTACAGATACTACTGCCTCCTGGTCTCTCTCTGTAAATTATATAAGTACAGATACTACTGCCTACTGGTCTCTCTCTGTAAATTATATAAGTACAGATACTACTGCCTCCTGGTCTCTCTCTGTAAATTATATAAGTACAGATACTACTGCCTACTGGTCTCTCTCTGTAAATTATATAAGTACAGATACTACTGCCTACTGGTCTCTCTCTGTAAATTATATAAGTACAGATACTACTGCCTCCTGCTCTCTCTCTGTAAAGGATATAGATACAGATACTACTGCCTCCTGGTCTCTCTCTGTAAAGGATATAGATACAGATACTACTGCCTCCTGGTCTCTCTGCAAATGATATAGGTACAGATAAGTACTGCCTCCTGGTCTCTCTCTGTAAAGGATATAGATACAGATACTACTGCCTCCTGGTCTCTCTGTAAATGATATAGGTACAGATAAGTACTGCCTCCTGGTCTCTCTCTGTAAAGGATATAGATACAGATACTACTGCCTCCTGGTCTCTCTCTGTAAAGGATATAGATACAGATAGTACTGCCTCCTAGTCTCTCTCTGTAAATTATATAAGTACAGATACTACTGCCTCCTGGTCTCTCTCTGTAAATTATATAAGTACAGATACTACTGCCTACTGGTCTCTCTCTGTAAATTAATAAATATAGTTACAGATAGTACTGCCTCCCAGTATACAGATCCTTGCAAACGTCTTCACGCCCCTTGACCTGTCACATTTTGTCACAACCACAAACTTAAATGTATTTCCTTGAGATTTTCAGTGATAACCAACACAAAGTATCAGGTAATTGTGAAGTGGAAGGAAAATGATAGAAGGTTATCAAAATTGTAATCAAATAAAAATCTGAAAAGTTTGACGTGCAAAAGACTTCAGCCCCCCTATATCAATACTGTCAGGGATGTTACATCTGTTGTGGCTGCTTTAAGGTTGCCATGTCAACATAAGGAAGGATTGGTGGTTGCCATGACAACGTAGGAAGGCTTCCTGAGCAGGCCTTTATAAACCACTCCCTCATCACTCTGCTTTGCTGGCTAATTAGTTTTCAACTTCCTGCTAAGCTCCCGACTTTGATTTGACTGCTCTAATACCTGACCTTTGGCTGTGTTCTTGGATTCCTCTTTACTTGCGATTTTGTTCTGACATTCTTGATCGGTTCTGACTATTGGCTCGTTTCCCAGATTTGTCTTTGTCTCGTGATTTGGTTTCTCGTTGTCCTCCTCAGCTGCTGACCCATGATTGTCGACCATTCTGTGATCTCTGTCCCTGTGAGTAGTGTGTGGATTTGGTGTAGGCTTCTGCTGCAGTGCATTTATTTGTAATACACTTTGTGTTCTGGTGACAATTCAGTTCTTCAGATTCAGCTAAAGTCCATCTCTTCTTGCGAGGAGCTCCGGTGAAGGCGTCTGAGGCCGGTCTTGGCTCGCAGTAGTGTTTTACCTTTAAGTAGAATTCTCTACTGCTTGCAGTTGTCAGCCCATTTCTGCTGCTGCTCTCCTGAAGGCCAGTACATTCCTTACCTTGCATCTGAATCCTAACAAATATTTTGTAGAGCCACCTTTGGCTGATGATGGATTGATCAGCGCTCCTTAGGATGCTCAAAGCTTGGGATATGTTTTTATAACCTAACCCTGCTTTACACTTCTCCACAACTTTATCTCTGACCTGTCTGGTGAGTTCCTTGGTCTTCATGATGCTGTTTGTTCACTAGTGTTCTGTAACAAACCACTGAGGCCCTCACAGAACAGGTGTATTTATACTGAGACTACATTACACACAGCCGGACTCTATTATCCCATTAAGTGACTTCTGAAGGCAATTGTGTGCACTGGATTTTATTTAGGGGTATCAGAGTACAGGGGGCTGAAGACTTTTGCACATCACACTTGTCAGATTTTTATTGGATTACAGATTTGATAACCTTGTATCATTTTCCTTCCACTTCACAATTATCTGATACTTTTTGTTGTTATCACTGAAAATCTCAAGAAAATACATTTAATTTTGTGGTTGTGACAAAATGTGACAAAGGTCAAGGGGTGTGAAGACTTTCACAAGGCATTGTGTGCTATAGGTACAGATTCAATTGCCTCTGGTGAAAATGAACACATAATTGTTACAATACAGAAGAGGAAAGATGTCCAAATGATGGAGTCAGGATCACTCTTATTGTAATTTACTCCTGGAGACTTCAGGCAGAAGGATATACAAGATCTCTAGGCCCCATCTGGACTGCCTATACGGCTACAAGCAGTACCACCTGTCTGATCACTGGGGACTCTCCACTATGACTCCTAGCTCTTAGAAATACAGCAGCAACTATGGAACAACATACTGTGAAAATGCAGACAACATGGAAGCTGCTTACCTTCTGAAGAAACCTCTGCTCCTGGTCCTGAAGCCGAGGGTAAACGCTCACAGAGCGCAGGGGAGAATTCAGGGACTCAAAGTGAGCGGTCATAACTCGACCAAAAGCATCATCTGGGAAGAACTGCTCATAGAGCACAAAGCGAGACTGGGGGAAACGCTGTGAGGACCAGCCAATGACATCATCTGCCCTAAAGAGTGCAGAAGAAGAGACAAAAATGGCGACAAAGTGAGAAGAGACGTGAGGGAGAACCTGCACCTAATACAGAGGACATCAGAGGGAGAAGAGACGTGAGGGAGAACCTGCATGTAATACAGAGGAAATCAGAGAGAAAAGAAACATGAGGGAGAACCTGCATCTAATACAGAGGATATCAGAGGGAGAAGAGACGTGAGGGAGAACCTGCATGTAATACAGAGGATATCAGAGGGAGAAGAGACGTGAGGGAGAACCTGCATGTAATACAGAGGATATCAGAGAGAGAAGAAACGTGAGGGAGAACCTGCATGTAATACAGAGGACATCAGAGGGAGAAGAGACGTGAGGGAGAACCTGCATGTAATACAGAGGAAATCAGAGAGAGAAGAGACGTGAGGGAGAACCTGCATCTAATACAGAGGATATCAGAGGGAGAAGAGACGTGAGGGAGAACCTGCATGTAATACAGAGGATATCAGAGAGAGAAGAAACGTGAGGGAGAACCTACATCTAATACAGAGGACATCAGAGGGAGAAGAGACGTGAGGGAGAACCTGCATGTAATACAGAGGATATCAGAGAGAGAAGAGACGTGAGGGAGAACCTGCATGTAATACAGAGGATATCAGAGAGAGAAGAGACGTGAGGGAGAACCTGCATCTAATACAGAGGATATCAGAGAGAGAAGAGACGTGAGGGAGAACCTGCATCTAATACAGAGGATATCAGAGGGAGAAGAGACGTGAGGGAGAACCTGCATGTAATACAGAGGATATCAGAGAGAGAAGAAACGTGAGGGAGAACCTACATCTAATACAGAGGACATCAGAGGGAGAAGAGACGTGAGGGAGAACCTGCATGTAATACAGAGGATATCAGAGAGAGAAGAGACGTGAGGGAGAACCTGCATGTAATACAGAGGAAATCAGAGAGAGAAGAGACGTGAGGGAGAACCTGCACCTAATACAGAGGACATCAGAGGGGAGAAGAGACGTGAGGGAGAACCTGCATGTAATACAGAGGATATCAGAGAGAGAAGAGACGTGAGGGAGAACCTGCATCTAATACAGAGGATATCAGAGAGAGAAGAAACGTGAGGGAGAACCTGCATCTAATACAGAGGAAATCAGAGGGAGAAGAGACGTGAGGGAGAACCTGCATCTAATACAGAGGATATCAGAGGGAGAAGAGACGTGAGGGAGAACCTGCATGTAATACAGAGGATATCAGAGAGAGAAGAAACGTGAGGGAGAACCTACATCTAATACAGAGGACATCAGAGGGAGAAGAGACGTGAGGGAGAACCTGCATGTAATACAGAGGATATCAGAGAGAGAAGAAACATGAGGGAGAACCTGCATCTAATACAGAGGATATCAGAGGGAGAAGAGACGTGAGGGAGAACCTGCATGTAATACAGAGGATATCAGAGAGAGAAGAAACGTGAGGGAGAACCTACATCTAATACAGAGGACATCAGAGGGAGAAGAGACGTGAGGGAGAACCTGCATGTAATACAGAGGATATCAGAGAGAGAAGAGACGTGAGGGAGAACCTGCATGTAATACAGAGGAAATCAGAGAGAGAAGAGACGTGAGGGAGAACCTGCACCTAATACAGAGGACATCAGAGGGAGAAGAGACGTGAGGGAGAACCTGCATGTAATACAGAGGATATCAGAGAGAGAAGAGACGTGAGGGAGAACCTGCATGTAATACAGAGGATATCAGAGAGAGAAGAAACGTGAGGGAGAACCTGCATCTAATACAGAGGATATCAGAGGGAGAAGAAACGTGAGGGAGAACCTGCACTTAATACAGAGGATATCAGAGGGAGAAGAGACGTGAGGGAGAACCTGCACCTAATACAGAGGATATCAGAGGGAGAAGAGACGTGAGGGAGAACCTGCATGTAATACAGAGGATATCAGAGAGAGAAGAAACGTGAGGGAGAACGTACACCTAATACAGAGGACATCAGAGGGAGAAGAGACGTGAGGGAGAACCTGCATGTAATACAGAGGATATCAGAGAGAGAAGAGACGTGAGGGAGAACCTGCATCTAATACAGAGCACATCAGAGGGAGAAGAGACGTGAGGGAGAACCTGCATGTAATACAGAGGACATCAGAGGGAGAAGAGACGTGAGGGAGAACCTGCATGTAATACAGAGGATATCAGAGGGAGAAGAGACGTGAGGGAGAACCTGCATGTAATACAGAGGATATCAGAGAGAGAAGAAACGTGAGGGAGAACCTGCATGTAATACAGAGGACATCAGAGGGAGAAGAGACGTGAGGGAGAACCTGCATGTAATACAGAGGAAATCAGAGAGAGAAGAGACGTGAGGGAGAACCTGCATCTAATACAGAGGATATCAGAGGGAGAAGAGACGTGAGGGAGAACCTGCATGTAATACAGAGGATATCAGAGAGAGAAGAAACGTGAGGGAGAACCTACATCTAATACAGAGGACATCAGAGGGAGAAGAGACGTGAGGGAGAACCTGCATGTAATACAGAGGATATCAGAGAGAGAAGAGACGTGAGGGAGAACCTGCATGTAATACAGAGGATATCAGAGAGAGAAGAGACGTGAGGGAGAACCTGCATCTAATACAGAGGATATCAGAGAGAGAAGAGACGTGAGGGAGAACCTGCATCTAATACAGAGGATATCAGAGGGAGAAGAGACGTGAGGGAGAACCTGCATGTAATACAGAGGATATCAGAGAGAGAAGAAACGTGAGGGAGAACCTACATCTAATACAGAGGACATCAGAGGGAGAAGAGACGTGAGGGAGAACCTGCATGTAATACAGAGGATATCAGAGAGAGAAGAGACGTGAGGGAGAACCTGCATGTAATACAGAGGAAATCAGAGAGAGAAGAGACGTGAGGGAGAACCTGCACCTAATACAGAGGACATCAGAGGGGAGAAGAGACGTGAGGGAGAACCTGCATGTAATACAGAGGATATCAGAGAGAGAAGAGACGTGAGGGAGAACCTGCATCTAATACAGAGGATATCAGAGAGAGAAGAAACGTGAGGGAGAACCTGCATCTAATACAGAGGAAATCAGAGGGAGAAGAGACGTGAGGGAGAACCTGCATCTAATACAGAGGATATCAGAGGGAGAAGAGACGTGAGGGAGAACCTGCATGTAATACAGAGGATATCAGAGAGAGAAGAAACGTGAGGGAGAACCTACATCTAATACAGAGGACATCAGAGGGAGAAGAGACGTGAGGGAGAACCTGCATGTAATACAGAGGATATCAGAGAGAGAAGAAACATGAGGGAGAACCTGCATCTAATACAGAGGATATCAGAGGGAGAAGAGACGTGAGGGAGAACCTGCATGTAATACAGAGGATATCAGAGAGAGAAGAAACGTGAGGGAGAACCTACATCTAATACAGAGGACATCAGAGGGAGAAGAGACGTGAGGGAGAACCTGCATGTAATACAGAGGATATCAGAGAGAGAAGAGACGTGAGGGAGAACCTGCATGTAATACAGAGGAAATCAGAGAGAGAAGAGACGTGAGGGAGAACCTGCACCTAATACAGAGGACATCAGAGGGAGAAGAGACGTGAGGGAGAACCTGCATGTAATACAGAGGATATCAGAGAGAGAAGAGACGTGAGGGAGAACCTGCATGTAATACAGAGGATATCAGAGAGAGAAGAAACGTGAGGGAGAACCTGCATCTAATACAGAGGATATCAGAGGGAGAAGAAACGTGAGGGAGAACCTGCACTTAATACAGAGGATATCAGAGGGAGAAGAGACGTGAGGGAGAACCTGCACCTAATACAGAGGATATCAGAGGGAGAAGAGACGTGAGGGAGAACCTGCATGTAATACAGAGGATATCAGAGAGAGAAGAAACGTGAGGGAGAACGTACACCTAATACAGAGGACATCAGAGGGAGAAGAGACGTGAGGGAGAACCTGCATGTAATACAGAGGATATCAGAGAGAGAAGAGACGTGAGGGAGAACCTGCATCTAATACAGAGCACATCAGAGGGAGAAGAGACGTGAGGGAGAACCTGCATGTAATACAGAGGACATCAGAGGGAGAAGAGACGTGAGGGAGAACCTGCATGTAATACAGAGGATATCAGAGAGAGAAGAAACGTGAGGGAGAACCTGCACCTAATACAGAGGATATCAGAGGGAGAAGAGACGTGAGGGAGAACCTGCATGTAATACAGAGGATATCAGAGAGAGAAGAAACGTGAGGGAGAACGTACACCTAATACAGAGGATATCAGAGGGAGAAGAGACGTGAGGGAGAACCTACACCTAATACAGAGGACATCAGAGGGAGAAGAGACGTGAGGGAGAACCTGCATGTAATACAAAGGATATCAGAGAGAGAAGAAACGTGAGGGAGAACCTGCACCTAATACAGAGGATATCAGAGGGAGAAGAGACGTGAGGGAGAACCTGCATATAATACAGAGGAAAACAGAGAGAGAAGAGACGTGAGGGAGAACCTGCATGTAATACAGAGGAAATCAGAGAGAGAAGAGACGTGAGGGAGAACCTGCATGTAATACAGAGGAAATCAGAGGGAGAAGAGACGTGAGGGAGAACCTGCATGTAATACAGAGGAAATCAGAGGGAGAAGAGACGTGAGGGAGAACCTACACCTAATACAGAGGACATCAGAGGGAGAAGAGACGTGAGGGAGAACCTGCATCTAATACAGAGGACATCAGAGGGAGAAGAGACGTGAGGGAGAACCTGCATGTAATACAGAGGATATCAGAGAGAGAAGAGACGTGAGGGAGAACCTGCATGTAATACAGAGGAAATCAGAGAGAGAAGAGACGTGAGGGAGAACCTATACCTAATACACAGGATATCAGAGAGAGAAGAGACGTGAGGGAGAACCTATACCGAATACAGAGGATATCAGAGGGAGAAGAGACGTGAGGGAGAACCTGCATCTAATACAGAGGACATCAGAGGGAGAAGAGACGTGAGGGAGAACCTGCATGTAATACAGAGGAAATCAGAGAGAGAAGAGACGTGAGGGAGAACCTGCACCTAATACAGAGGGAGAAGAGACGTGAGGGAGAACCTGCACCTAATACAGAGGGAGAAGAGACGTGAGGGAGAACCTGCATCTAATACAGAGGACATCAGAGGGAGAAGAGACGTGAGGGAGAACCTGCATGTAATACAGAGGATATCAGAGAGAGAAGAGACGTGAGGGAGAACCTACACCTAATACAGAGGAAATCAGAGAGAGAAGAGACGTGAGGGAGAACCTACACCTAATACAGAGGACATCAGAGGGAGAAGAGACGTGAGGGAGAACCTGCATGTAATACAGAGGAAACCAGAGAGAGAAGAGACGTGAGGGAGAACCTGCATGTAATACAGAGGACATCAGAGGGAGAAGAGACGTGAGGGAGAACCTGCATGTAATACAGAGGAAATCAGAGGGAGAAGAGACGTGAGGGAGAACCTGCATGTAATACAGAGGAAATCAGAGGGAGAAGAGACGTGAGGGAGAACCTATACCTAATACACAGGATATCAGAGAGAGAAGAGACGTGAGGGAGAACCTACACCTAATACAGAGGATATCAGAGGGAGAAGAGACGTGAGGGAGAACCTGCACCTAATACAGAGGGAGAAGAGATGTGAGGGAGAACCTGCACCTAATACAGAGGGAGAAGAGACGTGAGGGAGAACCTGCACCTAATACAGAGGGAGAAGAGATGTGAGGGAGAACCTGCACCTAATACAGAGGTAGAAGAGACGTGAGGGAGAACCTGCACCTAATACAGAGGGAGAAGAGACGTGAGGGAGAACCTGCACCTAACACAGAGGACATCAGAGGGAGAAGAGACGTGAGGGAGAACCTGCACCTAATACAGAGGACATCAGAGGGAGAAGAGACGTGAGGGAGAACCTGCACCTAATACAGAGGGAGAAGAGACGTGAGGGAGAACCTGCACCTAATACAGAGGGAGAAGAGACGTAAGGGAGAACCTGCACCTAATACAGAGGATATCAGAGGGAGAAGAGACGTGAGGGAGAACTTGCACCTAATACAGAGGGAGAAGAGACGTGAGGGAGAACCTGCATCTAATACAGAGGACATCAGAGGGAGAAGAGACGTGAGGGAGAACCTACACCTAATACAGAGGATATCAGAGGGAGAAGAGACGTGAGGGAGAACCTGCACCTAATACAAAGCACATCAGAGAGAGAAGAGACGTGAGGGAGAACCTGCATCTAATACAGAGGACATCAGAGGGAGAAGAGATGTGAGGGAGAACCTGCATCTAATACAGAGGACATCAGAGGGAGAAGAGACGTGAGGGAGAACCTGCATCTAATACAGAGGACATCAGAGGGAGAAGAGACGTGAGGGAGAACCTGCATCTAATACAGAGGACATCAGAGGGAGAAGAGACGTGAGGGAGAACCTACACCTAATACAGAGGATATCAGAGGGAGAAGAGACGTGAGGGAGAACCTGAACCTAATACAGAGGACATCAGAGGGAGAAGAGACGTAAGGGAGAACCTGCACCTAATACAGAGGACATCAGAGGGAGAAGAGACGTGAGGGAGAACCTACACCTAATACAGAGGGAGAAGAGACGTGAGGGAGAACCTGCATGTAATACAGAGGAAATCAGAGAGAGAAGAGACGTGAGGGAGAACCTACACCTAATACAGAGCACATCAGAGGGAGAAGAGACGTGAGGGAGAACCTGCACCTAATACAGAGGGAGAAGAGACGTGAGGGAGAACCTACACCTAATACAGAGGGAGAAGAGATGTGAGGGAGAACCTGCACCTAATACAGAGGTAGAAGAGACGTGAGGGAGAACCTGCACCTAATACAGAGGGAGAAGAGACGTGAGGGAGAACCTGCACCTAACACAGAGGACATCAGAGGGAGAAGAGACGTGAGGGAGAACCTGCACCTAATACAGAGGGAGAAGAGACGTGAGGGAGAACCTGCACCTAATACAGAGGGAGAAGAGATGTGAGGGAGAACCTGCACCTAATACAGAGGATATCAGAGGGAGAAGAGACGTGAGGGAGAACCTGCACCTAATACAGAGGATATCAGAGGGAGAAGAGACGTGAGGGAGAACCTGCACCTAATACAGAGGGAGAAGAGATGTGAGGGAGAACCTGCACCTAATACAGAGGGAGAAGAGACGTGAGGGAGAACCTGCATCTAATACAGAGGACATCAGAGGGAGAAGAGACGTGAGGGAGAACCTACACCTAATACAGAGGATATCAGAGGGAGAAGAGACGTGAGGGAGAACCTGCACCTAATACAGAGCACATCAGAGAGAGAAAAGACGTGAGGGAGAACCTGCATCTAATACAGAGGACATCAGAGGGAGAAGAGACGTGAGGGAGAACCTGCATCTAATACAGAGGACATCAGAGGGAGAAGAGACGTGAGGGAGAACCTGTATCTAATACAGAGGACATCAGAGGGAGAAGAGACGTGAGGGAGAACCTGCATCTAATACAGAGGACATCAG
Organism: Leptodactylus fallax; assembly: GCA_947044405.1. Lineage (NCBI taxonomy): Eukaryota > Metazoa > Chordata > Amphibia > Anura > Leptodactylidae > Leptodactylus > Leptodactylus fallax. The sequence goes on along the minus strand of CAMRHE010000749.1, from coordinate 352,046 downwards.
AGGGAGAAGAGACGTGAGGGAGAACCTGCATCTAATACAGAGGACATCAGAGGGAGAAGAGACGTGAGGGAGAACCTACACCTAATACAGAGGGAGAAGAGACGTGAGGGAGAACCTGCATGTAATACAGAGGAAATCAGAGAGAGAAGAGAGCGTGAGGGAGAACCTACACCTAATACAGAGCACATCAGAGGGAGAAGAGACGTGAGGGAGAACCTGCACCTAATACAGAGGGAGAAGAGACGTGAGGGAGAACCTACACCTAATACAGAGGATATCAGAGGGAGAAGAGACGTGAGGGAGAACCTGCACCTAATACAGAGGGAGAAGAGACGTGAGGGAGAACCTGCACCTAATACAGAGGGAGAAGAGACGTGAGGGAGAACCTGCACCTAATACAGAGGGAGAAGAGACGTGAGGGAGAACCTGCATCTAATACAGAGGATATCAGAGGGAGAATAGGCGTGAGGGAGAACCTACACCTAATACAGAGGATATCAGAGGGAGAAGAGACGTGAGGAAGAACCTGCATCTAATACAGAGGATATCAGAGGGAGAAGAGACGTGAGGGGAACCTACACCTAATACAGAGGACATCAGAGGGAGAGGAGACGTGAGGGAGAACCTACATCTAATACAGAGGACATCAGAGGGAGAAGAAACGTGAGGGAGAACCTACACCTAATACAGAGCACATCAGAGGGAGAAGAGACGTGAGGGAGAACCTGCATCTAATACAGAGGATATAAGAGGGATAACCTACACCTAATACAGAGCACATCAGAGGGAGAAGAAACGTGAGGACCTGCATCTAATACAGAGGATATCAGAGAGAGAAGAGACGTGAGGGAGAACCTGCACCTAATACAGAAGATATCAGAGAGAGAAGAGACGTGAGGGAGAACCTGCATCTAATACAGACGATATCAGAGAGAGAAGAGACGTGAGGGAGAACCTGCATCTAATACAGAGGACATCAGACGGAGAAGAGACGTGAGGGAGAACCTGCACGTAATACAGAGGACATCAGAGTGAGAAGAGACGTGAGGGAGAACCTACATCTAATACAGAGGACATCAGAGGGAGAAGAGACGTGAGGGAGAACCTGCACCTAATACAGAGGATATCAGAGAGAGAAGAGACGTGAGGGAGAACCTGCATCTAATACAGAGGATATCAGAGAGAGAAGAGACGTGAGGGAGAACCTGCATCTAATACAGAGGACATCAGAGGGAGAAGAAACGTGAGGGAGAACCTACACCTAATACAGAGGACATCAGAGAGAGAAGAGACGTGAGGGAGAACCTACATCTAATACAGAGGATATCAGAGGGAGAAGAGACGTGAGGGAGAACCTGCACCTAATACAGAGGATATCAGAGGGAGAAGAGACGTGAGGGAGAACCTACACCTAATACAGAGGATATCAGAGGGAGAAGAGACGTATGGAGAACCTACACCTAATACAGAGCACATCAGAGGGAGAAGAGACCTGAGGGAGAACCTACACCTAATACAGAGGATATCAGAGGGAGAAGAGACGTTAGGGAGAACCTACACATAACACAGAGCACATCAGAGGGAGAAGAGACGTGAGGAGAACCTACACCTAATACAGAGGATATCAGAGGGAGAAGAGACGTGAGGGAGAACCTACACCTAATACAGAGCACATCAGAGGGAGAAGAGACGTGAGGGAGAACCTGCACCTAATACAAAGGATATCAGAGAGAGAAGAGACGTGAGGGAGAACCTACACCTAATACAGAAGATATCAGAGAGAGAAGAGACGTGAGGGAGAACCTGCATCTAATACAGAGGATATCAGAGAGAGAAGAGACGTGAGGGAGAACCTGCATCTAATACAGAGGACATCAGAGGGAGAAGAAACGTGAGGGAGAACCTACACCTAATACAGAGGACATCAGAGAGAGAAGAGACGTGAGGGAGAACCTGCATCTAATACAGAGGAAATCAGAGAGAGAAGAGACGAGAGGGAGAACCTGCACCTAATACAGAGTATATCAGAGGGAGAAGAGACGTGAGGGAGAACCTGCATGTAATACAGAGCACATCAGAGGGAGAAGAGACGTGAGGGAGAACCTGCATCTAATACAAAGGATATAAGAGGGATAACCTACACCTAATACAGAGCACATCAGAGGGAGAAGAAACGTGAGGACCTGCATCTAATACAGAGGATATCAGAGAGAGAAGAGACGTGAGGGAGAACCTGCACCTAATACAGAGGATATCAGAGGGAGAAGAAACGTGAGGGAGAACCTACACCTAATACAGAAGATATCAGAGAGAGAAGAGACGTGAGGGAGAACCTGCATCTAATACAGAGGATATCAGAGAGAGAAGAGACGTGAGGGAGAACCTGCATCTAATACAGAGGACATCAGAGGGAGAAGAAACGTGAGGGAGAACCTACACCTAATACAGAGGACATCAGAGAGAGAAGAGACGTGAGGGAGAACCTGCATCTAATACAGAGGAAATCAGAGAGAGAAGAGACGAGAGGGAGAACCTGCACCTAATACAGAGTATATCAGAGGGAGAAGAGACGTGAGGGAGAACCTGCATGTAATACAGAGGACATCAGAGGGAGAAGAGACATGAGGGAGAACCTACACCTAATACAGAGCACATCAGAGGGAGAAGAGACGTGAGGGAGAACCTGCATCTAATACAAAGGATATAAGAGGGATAACCTACACCTAATACAGAGCACATCAGAGGGAGAAGAAACGTGAGGACCTGCATCTAATACAGAGGATATCAGAGAGAGAAGAGACGTGAGGGAGAACCTGCACCTAATACAGAGGATATCAGAGGGAGAAGAAACGTGAGGGAGAACCTACACCTAATACAGAAGATATCAGAGAGAGAAGAGACGTGAGGGAGAACCTGCATCTAATACAGACGATATCAGAGAGAGAAGAGACGTGAGAACCTGCATCTAATACAGAGGACATCAGACGGAGAAGAGACGTGAGGGAGAACCTGCACGTAATACAGAGGATATCAGAGTGAGAAGAGACGTGAGGGAGAACCTACATCTAATACAGAGGACATCAGAGGGAGAAGAGACGTGAGGGAGAACCTGCACCTAATACAGAGGATATCAGAGAGAGAAGAGACGTGAGGGAGAACCTGCATCTAATACAGAGGATATCAGAGAGAGAAGAGACGTGAGAGAGAACCTGCACCTAATACAGAGGATATCAGAGAGAGAAGAGACGTGAGGGAGAACCTGCATCTAATACAGAGGACATCAGAGGGAGAAGAAACGTGAGGGAGAACCTACACCTAATACAGAGGACATCAGAGAGAGAAGAGACGTGAGGGAGAACCTACATCTAATACAGAGGATATCAGAGGGAGAAGAGACGTGAGGGAGAACCTGCACCTAATACAGAGGATATCAGAGGGAGAAGAGACGTGAGGGAGAACCTACACCTAATACAGAGGACATCAGAGAGAGAAGAAACATGAGGGAGAACCTACACCTAATACAGAGGACATCAGAGAGAGAAGAGACGTGAGGGAGAACCTACACCTAATACAGAGGATATCAGAGGGAGAAGAGACGTGAGGGAGAACCTACACCTAATACAGAGCACATCAGAGGGAGAAGAGACGTGAGGGAGAACCTGCACCTAATACAGAGGATATCAGAGGGAGAAGAGACGTGAGGGAGAACCTACACCTAATACAGAGGATATCAGAGGGAGAAGAGACGTGAGGGAGAACCTACACCTAACACAGAGCACATCAGAGGGAGAACCTACACCTAACACAGAGCACATCAGAGGGGGAAGAGACGTGAGGAGAACCTGCACCTAATACAGAGGATATCAGAGGGAGAAGAGACGTGAGGGAGAACCTACACCTAATACAGAGCACATCAGAGGGAGAAGAGACATGAGGGAGAACCTACATCTAATACAGAGGACATCAGAGGGAGAAGAGACGTGAGGGAGAACCTGCACCTAATACAGAGGATATCAGAGAGAGAAGAGACGTGAGGGAGAACCTACACCTAATACAGAAGATATCAGAGAGAGAAGAGACGTGAGGGAGAACCTGCATCTAATACAGAGGATATCAGAGAGAGAAGAGACGTGAGGGAGAACCTACACCTAATACAGAAGATATCAGAGAGAGAAGAGACGTGAGGGAGAACCTGCATCTAATACAGAGGATATCAGAGAGAGAAGAGACGTGAGGGAGAACCTGCATCTAATACAGAGGACATCAGAGGGAGAAGAAACGTGAGGGAGAACCTACACCTAATACAGAGGATATCAGAGAGAGAAGAGACGTGAGGGAGAACCTACACCTAATACAGAGGACATCAGAGAGAGAAGAGACGTGAGGGAGAACCTGCATCTAATACAGAGGAAATCAGAGAGAGAAGAGACGTGAGGGAGAACCTACATCTAATACAGAGGACATCAGAGGGAGAAGAGACGTGAGGGAGAACCTGCACCTAATACAGAGCACATCAGAGGGAGAAGAAACGTGAGGGAGAACCTGCATCTAATACAGAGGACATCAGAGGGAGAAAAGACGTGAGGGAGAACCTACACCTAATACAGAGGACATCAGAGAGAGAAGAGACGTGAGGGAGAACCTGCATCTAATACAGAGGAAATCAGAGAGAGAAGAGACGTGAGGGAGAACCTACATCTAATACAGAGGACATCAGAGGGAGAAGAGACGTGAGGGAGAACCTGCACCTAATACAGAGCACATCAGAGGGAGAAGAGACGTGAGGGAGAACCTGCACCTAATACAGAGCACATCAGAGGGAGAAGAAACGTGAGGGAGAACCTGGTTTAGGGTCGGGGATTTGGTCATATTGGGGGCGGGGTTATACAGTAAACGGCACTTTAGACGAGACGGGTTGGCGATCTGGCCACAGTGTTGTGGCTCCCAGCATAGCTAATGATGGGGACCCCACCTACCACCACAGGGGGTCATGAGGCCATTGTAGGGTCACCTACCACAGGGGTCATGAGGCCATTGTAGGGTCACCTACCATGGGGGGTCATGAGGCCATTTTGGGGGTTACCTACCGTGCGGGGTCCATATAACACAGCACTACTTCTGCCAGGATGAGTGTGGGACAATCCCACTGCAAACCTGCGCCTTCCAATGCAGAGTCCAGAGCAACAACGTCACTGAGATTCACCCCAACCAGCCTGTAACCCTGCGAGTCCAGGACCACGGAGCCTAAGACACAAGACAATGGCATACAGCAGAAATATGGCTAGAGTACAGAACAGTACATGACTCCTGAACATCTACACAGGACACATATGGTAGAAATGGTGGACTGGGAGCCGAGACTCAAGGGGGCAGTGTGATGATTCTGCCTAAATATGGCCATAACTCAGCTATATTTTGGTCTCTGGGTATAGGATATCCCTTCTTCCTTGCTTGCATACTGTGCACAGCTACAAGCCTAGGTGCATATTGGCAGTAGCAGCTAGGCTGGAACAATAGGGCTCCATTGTATTCCTATACAGCCCTGGCTGATCAAACAATAGTGCATTGTTCACGCCTGGGCTGTTGATCAGATATGACTGATAACAGGGTATCAATTCACTTTGTCTCATCTACATACAAAGGGTCTGAACGTGATTGAATTAACTCATCAGATGTACTGTCGCCGGTGACCTCATTCTGGGAGGTGGCAAAAAGGGTATAAAAGATGAGGTAAGAGGTCTGTGGGAGGAGATTAGGCAGTAGACTACACTATGGAGATCATGCTATGAAGACTGTGCTGGGATTATGCTACAGAGTTGTTACAGACAGACCATGAGGAGATTTTTGTGATTGACTATTGGACTAATGCTGAGAGGCTGTGAAGAGCATGCAGGCGGGATTATTGTATTGTGATGCCACATGCTAGGAGTTAATGCCACATGCTGAAAAGCCTCCACTGGTGATTCACACATGCCATGTGTGAGTGTTGGACTATAGAACCACATCAAGGACATATGTGGTAAAGTAATCATTTCACCTTTAATCCCTTTTATTTTATTTGTACTGTATCTTGTAACTAGTAACTGTTAATGCTTGCATATATCTGCATATCTGTTCTGATCTGTATATGTTAGATTTTAATACCGACCCATTTAGGGGTTAATAAATATATAAAATTTAGAAGGCTTGTCTTGTATTTATCTGGTGAACCCGGCACTCACTGGCGGTGAGTGTGGTTTTTATATGAAAGAGGTCTCAGGGTGTGGCCAAAGCGGTTTGGCGCACGGAGGATCTTTCACAGGCAGCATCGAGTCATTATAGATCAGGAGGGTCAGCCCTGCCTTGTGACTCCCCAACAGCAGAACAGTATCTGCCCCGGGTCACAAAGCATCACATTCCGAGTGTCCTAACCAGTGGTGACGCTACTGCTCACACACCCACCACATCGCCTATCACAATGCAGTGCAGAGGATTTGCAGCATCTAGAATTTTGGGGGATTACAGGTTCCCCCAGGCACCCCGTAGATATGGAAATTATTCTCCAGGCAATGCTTCATGGGAAAGAGCAAATATGATGTACACACAATTCTGGCATGGAGTCGGGGACGGCTTCTTCGCTCTGTTGCTCATACGTTGGGTTGTCCTCTGGCAGGCTGCAGATGACACAACTGTGAGAAGAGCTACAAGAACATGGACAGGAGAATCCGGACCTAAAGATGGCCGAGGGAGTTCACCACAAGCAGGTCACACAGGTGGAGCTGACTGGTGGATGAGGCTCTACCCAAGACACCAGAAGAAGAACCCTCATAATGGTGCTCAGCAGTGCATGCTCTACCTGCATGGCCGGGCTCCACAAAAATGGCCGCTTTATAGGGGGATGTCCAGGAAACACAGGGAAGGTGAAAAAAAAACACACTCACCTGTCCCTGACGCCCATGTGTCTCCCACCACAGTCAGGTCCAGCAGCACCCGAGGGCTAGTTCCAGCGTAAGTCCTTGCCGGATTAAGGAAAGGAACCAGGACATCACTCACATGCGTCACCTGTCACGTCTCAGGTCCACGTGTGGCGAGGATTTCTGCTGGAACAATCCCCGGAGCAACAAGGGACCTTCCCCAGCCCCCAGGAAAAGAAAACTGCACTTCCTGGACAACCCCTTTAACCATACGGCATCCATTGTGGGGGCCCCTCAGTGGGCCCGGATCAGGCAGGATATTCCCAAATTTGGGATGCTGTCCCACTGTTCTGGGTAGCACAGAGTGGTCAGCTGATGACACCATGAGCATCAAGCCACAGATGTCACTACAGACGCCGCAGGCAAGTCCATGGGAACAAGTCAAGGGGCCTTATGTGGGGCTATTAAAGGGGACATTAAATTATATGGGGCCGCTAATCTATTAAAACTGCCCTGACCATACATAGCTGACCACTACCACATACAGGACTGTGCAGAGTGTAAGCTCTTGTGCCCGGGCCTCACTCCTAGTGTTTCATATGTTTATTGCTTTGTCACATCCTTAGGTCTCATATTGTCTGTTCATGTGTTCTCTGATTTGTAAAGTGCTACGGAATATGTTGGCGCTATATAAATAAAGTTATTATTATAATTATTGACAGGTATGGAGATGAAGCTGCGAAGTAAGAATAATCCAGAAATAGAAGGGTTAATAGCCAATTTTATGAATTGAATGACAAGAAATGTAAATCCCTTCAATATTTGGTGTGACCTTTGGCCTTTGCCTTCTTCTTGGTACTTGCAGACAGTTTTTGTCAGGTCTGGACAGGGAGGTTGTTCCTGCCGCCATCTTGGAGGACTAAGCCCAGATCTGATGTGGATGTTGCTTGCTCCAATCCGTCTGTCTCTTCATATCCTCCTAGACAGACTGGGCTATCTGTGTGGGCCGGATCATCACTTCCAGGACTCCTCCTCCAAAGGGCAAAGATCACACCAAATATTCATGGCATTTACATTTCTCTTTTTTACATTCACATCATAAGATAATCTATTAACCCTTCTATTTCTGGAAGTGTTCTTATGGCGCAGCATTTTTTCCACACATGCCTAAAACTTTTGCACGTCACTGTAGATATGGACACCCACCAACCTTTGTCATTACCACCACCAGGGGGCGTTCGGTTCTTCAGCAGAATCTTCAGGGCCTCAGTCTTTTCAATCAGGAGCTGCTTACGCTGAACCACAGCAGGGAAGTCCACCTCATAGACAGAGGTAGTGCCCGAAACACCTGTCCACCCGCACACCCGGAAGTAGAGAGAGTCAAAGCCACAGCCAAGGCTAAGCACCTGCAGAACATCACCAACAAGGGGGCAAAAGGTAACAAAGAGGGGCTGGAGTGAGGGCAATGAGGAGGGACCGTAGTGAGGGCAATGAGGAGGGGCTGTAGTGAGGGCAATGAGGAGGGGGCTGGAGTGAGGGCAATGAGGAGGGGCTGGAGTGAGGGCAATGAGGAGGGGCTGTAGTGAGGACAATGAGGAGGGGCTGTAGTGAGGACAATGAGGAGGGGCCGTAGTGAGGGCAATGAGGAGGGGCCGGAGTGAGGGCAATGAGGAGGGGCTGGAGTGAGGGCAATGAGGAGGGGCTGTAGTGAGGGCAATGAGGAGGGGCTGTAGTGAGGACAATGAGGAGGGGCTGGAGTGAGGGAAATGAGGAGGGGCCGTAGTGAGAGCAATGAGGAGGGGCCGTAGTGAGGGCAATGAGGAGGGGCCATAGTGAGGGCAATGAGGAGGGGCTGTAGTGAGGGCAATGAGGAGGGGCTGTAGTGAGGACAATGAGGAGGGGCTGGAGTGAGGGCAATGAGGAGGGGCTGTAGTGAGGGTAATGAGGAGGGGCTGTAGTGAGGACAATGAGGAGGGGCTGTAGTGAGGGCAATGAGGAGGGGCTGGAGTGAGGGCAATGAGGAGGGGCTGTAGTGAGGACAATGAGGAGGGGCTGTAGTGAGGGCAATGAGGAGGGGCTGGAGTGAGGGCAATGAGGAGGGGCTGTAGTGAGGACAATGAGGAGGGGCTGGAGTGAGGGCAATGAGGAGGGGCCGTAGTGAGGGCAATGAGGAGGGGCTGGAGTGAGAGTAACAAACAGGCAAAACACTATAACACTTACCTGCCTATGGTGACAATCTGCAGTATCCTGGAAGAACTCGAGTAGACAGTGGGTGATGGCCTGAGCTCGGACACAATATCCCCTGGTGGACAGAAGACACAGACAAAGATGACATTATCCACATGAGACCACAGGCAGTGGAGGGATGGCAGCCATGATCCGGCGGTTGGGATGTTTGAATGACTTCGACTGGGGCAGAGGGATGACATCACCGGGCCAGGGGAAGGGTGGAGGGATGACATCAGTCACCCAGCCAGGCATGGAGGAAGTCAAGCACAGAGGCCGAGAAGGGGCATCATTAAAAGAAGACAAGACAGGAGGATGTCCTAGGCCGTGAAAGTGCACAGGGAGCTCCATACAGCCCGCAAGTAGTGCAATCTGGGTAAAGTACTAGTTCAGGCAGCAGGGGGCGCACCTGTGGATGAGCGGAGACCTCCTACATGTTCGGCTCACAAAGTATTTCTGGAATTCATCAGTGAAATATCCCAAGGAGGCGGCAGAGACCTTACTGAGGGTGCTGAAGTCATTAGTGCTCTGGATCTGAGGAGGGAAAATTACAGATTACAGGACACCAGGGATTACTAAAAAACAGCACAGATTATTACAGGACACCAGGGATTACTAAAAAACAGCACAGATTATTACAGGACACCAGGGATTACTAGAGGACACCGGGGATTATTACAGGACACCAGGGATTACTAAAGGACACCGGGGATTACTAAAAAACAGCACAGATTATTACAGGACACCAGGGATTACTAAAAGACAGCACAGATTATAACAGGACACCAGGGATTACTAGAGGACACCGGGGATTATTACAGGACACCAGGGATTACTAAAGGACACCGGGGATTATTACAGGACACCAGGGATTACTAAAGGACATCGGGGATTACTAGAGGACACCCAGGGATTACTAGAGGACACCGGGGATTACTAGAGGACACCCAGGGATTACTAGAGGACACCGGGGATTACTAGAGGACATCGGGGATTACTAGAGGACACCGGGGATTACTAAAGGACACCGGGGATTACTAAAGGACACCGGGGATTACTAGAGGACATCGGGGATTACTAGAGGACACCGGGGATTACTAGAGGACACCGGGGATTACTAGAGGACACCGGGGATTACTAGAGGACACCGGGGATTATTACAGGACACCAGGGATTACTAAAGGACACCGGGGATTACTAGGGGACACCGGGGGATTACTAGAGGACACCGGGGATTACTAAAGGACACCGGGGATTACTAGAGGACATCGGGGATTACTAGAGGACACCGGGGATTACTAGAGGACACCGGGGATTATTACAGGACACCAGGGATTACTAAAGGACACCGGGGATTACTAGAGGACACCAGGGGATTACTAAAGGACACCGGGGATTACTAGAGGACACGGGGGGATTACTAGAGGACACCGGGGATTACTAGAGGACACCGGGGATTACTAGAGGACACTGGGGATTACTAAAGGACACCGGGGATTACTAAAGGACACCGGGGATTACTAGAGGACACCGGGGATTATTACAGGACACCAGGGATTACTAAAGGACACCGGGGATTATTACAGGACACCAGGGATTACTAAAGGACATCGGGGATTACTAGAGGACACCCGGGGATTACTAGAGGACACCGGGGATTAGTAGAGGACACCGGGGATTACTAGAGGACATCGGGGATTACTAGAGGACACTGGGGATTACTAGAGGACATCAAGGATTACTAGGGGACACCGGGGGATTACTAGAGGACACCGGGGATTACTAAAGGACACCGGGGATTACTAGAGGACACCGGGGGATTACTAGGGGACACCGGGGATTACTAGAGGACACCAGGGGATTACTAGAGGACACCGGGGATTACTAGAGGACACCGGGGGATTACTAGAGGACACCGCGGGATTACTAAAGGACACTGGGGATTACTAGAGGACACCGGGGATTACTAGAGGACACCGGGGATTACTAGAGGACATCGGGGGATTACTAGAGTACACCGGGGGATTACTAGGGGACATCGGGGATTACTAGAGGACACCGGGGGATTACTAGAGGACACCGGGGATTACTAGAGGACACCGGGGGATTACTAGAGGACACCGGGGGATTACTAGAGGACACCGGGGATTACTAGGGGACACCGGGGGATTACTAGAGGACATCGGGGGATTACTAGAGGACACCGGGGGATTACTAGAGGACACCGGGGGATTATTAGGGGACGCCGGGGGATTACTAGAGGACACCCGGGGATTACTAGAGGACACCCGGGGATTACTAGAGGACACCGGGGGATTACTAGAGGACACCGGGGGATTACTAGAGGACACCGGGGGATTACTAGAGGACACCGGGGGGATTACTAGAGGACACCGGGGGATTTCTAGAGGACATCGGGGGATTGCTAGAGGACATCGGGGGATTACTAGGGGACACCGGGGATTACTAGGGGACACCGGGGATTACTATAGGACACCGGGGATTACTAGAGGACACCGGGGGATTACTAGGGGACACCGGGGATTACTATAGGACACCGGGGGATTACTAGGGGACACCGGGGATTACTATAGGACACCGGGGGATTACTAGAGGGCACCGAGGGATTACTAGAGGACACCGGGGGATTTCTAGAGGACATCGGGGGATTACTAGAGGACACCGGGGATTACTAGAGGACACCGGGGATTACTATAGGACACCGGGGGATTACTAGAGGGCACCGAGGGATTACTAGAGGACACCGGGGGATTTCTAGAGGACATCGGGGGATTACTAGAGGACACCGGGGGATTACTAGGGGACACCGGGGATTACTATAGGACACCAGGGGATTACTAGAGGACACCGGGGGATTACTAGAGGACACCGGGGGATTACTAGGGGACACCGGGGATTACTATAGGACACCGGGGGATTACTAGAGGACACCGGGGGATTACTAGGGGACACCGGAGGATTAATAGAGGATACCGGGGGATTACTAGGGGACACCGGGGATTACTATAGGACACAGGGGGATTACTAGAGGATACCGGGGGATTACTAGAGGATACCGGGGGGATTACTAGAGGACACAGGGGGATTACTAGAGGACACCGGGGGATTACTAGAGGATACCGGGGGGATTACTAGAGGATACCGGGGGATTACTAGAGGACACCGGGGGATTACTAGAGGACACCGGGGGATTACTAGAGGATACCGGGGTGTGATGATTCTGCCTAAATATGGCCATAACTCAGCTATATTTTGGTCTCTGGGTATAGGATATCCCTTCTTCCTTGCTTGCATACTGTGCACAGCTACAAGCCTAGGTGCATATTGGCAGTAGCGTCTAGGCTGGAACAATAGGGATCCATTGTATTCCTCCTGTGGGAGGAGATTATGCAGGAGATTACACTAAGAGATCATGCTATGGAGTTTTGGGCTGAGACCATCACAGACTTCCACTGAGAGAGACTTTGACTGAGATGCTACTATGAGCAGGCAGGTTGGAATGCTGCTGCTGACGATGATGAGCCTACAAGAGACTGTGAGAGACGGTAAAGAGCATGCAGGCTGGATTATTGTACTGTGATGCCACATGCTAGGAGTTAATGCCACATGCTGAAAAGCCTCCACTGGTGACTCACACATGCCATGTGTGAGTGTTGGACTATAGAACCACATCAAGGACATATGTGGTAAAGTAATCATTTCACCTTTAATCCCTTTTATTTTATTTGTACTGTATCTTGCAACTAGTAACTGTTAATGCTTGCATATGTCTGCATATCTGTTCTGATCTGTATATGTTAGATTTTAATACCGACCCATTTAGGGGTTAATAAATATATAAAATTTAGAAGGCTTGTCTTGTATTTATCTGGTGAACCCGGCACTCACTGGCGGTGAGTGTGGTTTTTATTTGAAAGAGGACTCAGGGTGTGGCCAAAGCGGTTTGGCGCACGGAGGATCTTTCACACGGGGGATTACTAGAGGATACCGGGGGGATTACTAGAGGACACCGGGGGATTACTAGAGGATACCGGGGGGATTACTAGAGGATACCGGGGGATTACTAAAGGACATCGGGGATTACTAGAGGACACCGGGGATTACTAGAGGACATCGGGGATTACTAGGGGACACCGGGGATTATTAGAGGACACCGGGGATTACTAAAGGACACCGGGGATTACTAGAGGACACCGGGGGATTACTAGAGGACACCGGGGATTACTAGAGGACACCGGGGGATTACTAGAGGACACCGGGGGATTACTAGAGGACATTGGGGATTACTAGAGGACACCGGGGGATTACTAGAGGACACCGGGGGATTACTAGAGGACATTGGGGATTACTAGAGGACACCGGGGGATTACTAGGGGACACCGAGGATTACTAGAGGACACCGGGGATTACTAGAGGACACCGGGGATTACTAAAGGACACCGGGGATTACTAGAGGACACCGGGGGATTACTAGAGGACATTAATAGAAGGGATTAATAGAAGATACCGGGGGATTACTAGGGGACACCGGGGATTACTATAGGACACAGGGGGATTACTAGAGGATACCGGGGGATTACTAGAGGATACCGGGGGATTACTAGAGGATACCGGGGGATTACTAGAGGATACCGGGGGATTACTAAAGGACATCGGGGATTACTAGAGGACACCGGGGATTACTAGGGGACACCGGGGGATTACTAAAGGACATCGGGGATTACTAGAGGACACCGGGGGATTACTAGGGGACATCGGGGATTACTAGAGGACACCGGGGGATTACTAGAGGACACCGGGGATTACTAGGGGACACCGGGGGATTACTAGAGGACACCGGGGGATTACTAAAGGACATCGGGGATTACTAGAGGACACCGGGGGATTACTAGGGGACATCGGGGATTACTAGAGGACACCGGGGGATTACTAGAGGACACCGGGGATTACTAGAGGACACCGGGGGATTACTAGAGGACACCCGGGGATTACTAGAGGACACCGGGGATTACTAGAGGACACCAGGGGATTACTAGAGGACACCGGGGGATTACTAGAGGACACCGGGGGATTACTAGGGGACACCGGGGATTACTAGAGGACACCCGGGGATTACTAGAGGACACCGGGGGATTACTAGAGGACATCGGGGGATTACTAGAGGACATTGGGGATTACTAGAGGACACCGGGGGATTACTAGAGGACACCGGGGATTACTAGGGGACACCGGGGGATTACTAGGGGACACCGGGGGATTACTAGAGGACACCGGGGGATTACTAGAGGACACCGGGGATTACTATAGGACACCGGGGGGATTACTAGAGGACACCGGGGGATTACTAGAGGACACCGGGGGATTAATAGAAGATACCGGGGGATTACTAGGGGACACCGGGGATTACTATAGGACACAGGGGGATTACTAGAGGATACCGGGGGATTACTAGGGGACACCGGGGATTACTATAGGACACAGGGGGATTACTAGAGGATACCGGGGGATTACTAGAGGATACCGGGGGGATTACTAGAGGATACCGGGGGATTACTAGAGGATACCGGGGGATTACTAGAGGACACCGGGGGATTACTAGAGGATACCGGGGGATTACTAGAGGATACCGGGGGATTACTAGAGGACACCGGGGGATTACTAGAGGACACCGGGGGATTACTAGAGGATAACGGGGGATTACTAGGGGACACCGGGGGATTACTAGGGGACACCGGGGATTACTAGGGGACACCGGGGATTACTATAGGACACCAGGGGATTACTAGAGGACACTGGGGGATTACTAGAGGACACCGGGGATTACTAAGGGACATCACATATTATAATAGGACACCAGGTATTACAATAGGACAACAGGTATTACTAGAGGACACCAGGGGCAAACTCCCCCAACTTTTGGACAGAAGAGTTGAAGCCACTGATAGCTGTGCCAAGGTGGACAATGAAGCCCTTGGGGCTCACAAGGCCCACTTCTGTCTACATTTGGCTAGTTAGGTTTAGCAGACAAGGGACTCAAAGTCAATCAAGGGCCCACAAACCCCCAGAGCAGCCATCCTGACAGATATCTGATGAGCACAGCCCCCAGTGATGGAGCACTGCCACAGTCCTCACACCGCATTTCACATCATAGACAGGAGTTTTGGACATGGCAGCAAAGAATATCAGAACTATCAGACCACGGACACTGTGCAGACAGACTACACATCACAGGTCACCAAGAGACTCGACAACACAAGACTCACACAGGTGTCGCTCTTCATTCTCAAGGTCTTACGAGGTTGTCGTCCATAGATTTCCTACAGCGCCCCAAATCCTAACCTGTGGATCAAGAACATGATCGAAGTGATTATCATATGTTAGCCATGGAGATCAGACGATCCTGATCCTGAACTGGAAGAGGAGGAGAAGGAGAGGGCTGCAGTCAGTACTGGAAGAGGAGGAGAAGGTGAGGGCTGCAGTCAGTACTGGAGGAGGAGAAGGAGATGGCTGCAGGCAGTACTGGAAGAGGAGGAGAAGGAGAGGGCTGCAGGCAGTACTGGAAGAGGAGGAGAAGGTGAGGGCTGCAGGCAGTACTGGAAGGAGGAGGAGAAGGTGAGGGCTGCAGGCAGTACTGGAAGGAGGAGGAGAAGGTGAGGGCTGCAGGTAGTACTGGAAGAGGAGGAGAAGGTGAGGGCTGCAGGCAGTACTGGAAGAGGAGGAGAAGGTGAGGGCTGCAGGCAGTACTGGAAGAGGAGGAGAAGGTGAGGGCTGCAGGCAGTACTGGAAGAGGAGGAGAAGGTGAGGGCTGCAGGCAGTACTGGAAGAGGAGGAGAAGGTGAGGGCTGCAGGCAGTACTGGAAGAGGAGGAGAAGGTGAGGGCTGCAGGCAGTACTGGAAGAGGAGGAGAAGGTGAGGGCTGCAGGCAGTACTGGAAGGAGGAGGAGAAGGTGAGGGCTGCAGGCAGTACTGGAAGAGGAGGAGAAGGTGAGGGCTGCAGGCAGTACTGGAAGAGGAGGAGAAGGTGAGGGCTGCAGGCAGTACTGGAAGAGGAGGAGAAGGTGAGGGCTGCAGGCAGTACTGGAGGAGGAGGGGGGGCCGGCGTCTGGAGGAGGAGAAGGAGAGGGCTGCAGTCAGTACTGGAGGAGGAGGAGAAGGTGAGGGCTGCAGTCAGTACTGGAAGAGGAGGAGAAGGAGAGGGCTGCAATCAGTACTGGAGGAGGAGGAGAAGGTGAGGGCTGCAGTCAGTACTGGAGGAGGAGCCCCCCGAGAAGGAGAGGGCTGCAGGCAGTACTGGAAGGGAGGAGGAGAAGGAGAGGGCTGCAGGGGGCAGTACTGGAAGAGGAGGAGAAGGTGAGGGCTGCAGGCAGTACTGGAGGGGGGGGGGGGGGGGCGGGGGGGGGGGGGGAAGGGGGGGGCGGCAGGAAGCACGGGAGGAGGAGGAGAAGGTGAGGGGGGGGAGGGGCTGCAGGCAGTACTGGAGGAGGAGGAGAAGGTGAGGGCTGCAGGCAGTACTGGAAGAGGAGGAGAAGGTGAGGGCTGCAGGCAGTACTGGAAGAGGAGGAGAAGGTGAGGGCTGCAGGCAGTACTGGAAGAGGAGGAGAAGGTGAGGGCTGCAGGCAGTACTGGAAGAGGAGGAGAAGGTGAGGGCTGCAGGCAGTACTGGAAGAGGAGGAGAAGGTGAGGGCTGCAGGCAGTACTGGAAGAGGAGGAGAAGGTGAGGGCTGCAGGCAGTACTGGAAGAGGAGGAGAAGGTGAGGGCTGCAGGCAGTACTGGAAGAGGAGGAGAAGGTGAGGGCTGCAGGCAGTACTGGAAGAGGAGGAGGGGGGGGGGGGGGGGGGGGGGGCCCCCGGCACACCCGGAGAGGGGGGGGAGGGGGGGGGCGCCGGCCGCCACCGGGGGAGGAGAAGGTGGGGGCTGCAGCCGGTACTGGAGGAGGAGGAGAAGGTGACACAGGAGGTAGCAGGGGCGGCATCGGAGGTAGCATTGCTTATACAATGGTCAGACAATTGTGTAATAGAGGTTACTGCCATTACACATATATAAAGCTGTAGGAGCCGTCACCAGTCGTGTCCTGTAACGTGCAGTCGGTGCCCGGACATATAAAGTTAGTCTGATACGGCCTCATATCCTGTGGGGTAATGCGGGAGCGTGAACAGAGGAGGGGACGTTTTAGGGATTCTAACTACGGAAGGGTTTACATTAGGAGTTGTGATCGGTCTGTCTGATAAGATGTGTCTTTAGTTTGCGCTTGAAGCTGTAGAAATTGGGGGTTAATCTGATAGTCCGGGATAGAACATTCCAGAGAAGTGGTGCAACTCGGGAAAAGTCTTGTATACGAGCGTGGGAGGTTCTGATAATAGAGGATGTTAGTCTTAGGTCATTGAGTGAGCGGAGAGCACGGGTTGGGCGATAGACAGAGATGAGGGAGGAAATGTAGGGAGGTGCAGCATTATGGAGAGCCTTGTGGAGGAGGGGGAGAAGTTTATATTTTATTCTGTATTGAATAGGCAGCCAATGTAGTGACCGGCACAGATCGGAGGCCTCGCTGTAGTGACCGGCACAGACCGGAGGCCTCGCTGTAGTGACCGGCGCAGACCGGAGGCCTCGCTGTAGTGACCGGCACAGACCGGAGACCTCGCTGTAGTGACCGGCACAGACCGGGAGGCCTCGCTGTAGTGACCGGCGCAGACCGGAGGCCTCGCTGTAGTGACCGGCACAGACCGGAGACCTCGCTGTAGTGACCGGCACAGACCGGGAGGCCTCGCTGTAGTGACCGGCACAGACCGGAGGCCTCGCTGTAGTGACCGGCACAGAGCGGAGGCCTCGCTGTAGTCGCTGTAGTGACCGGCACAGACCGGAGGCCTCGCTGTAGTGACCGGCACAGACCGGAGGCCTCGCTGTAGTGACCGGCACAGACCGGAGGCCTCGCTGTAGTGACCGGCACAGACCGGAGGCCTCGCTGTAGTGACCGGAACAGAGCGGAGGCCTCGCTGTAGTGACCAGAACAGAGCGGAGGCCTCGCTGTAGTGACCGGAACAGAGCGGAGGCCTCGCTGTAGTGACCGGTACAGACCAGAGGCCTCGCTGTAGTGACCGGTACAGACCGGAGGCCTCGCTGTAGTGACTGGCACAGACCGGAGGCCTCGCTGTAGTGACCGGCACAGACCGGAGGCCTCACTGTAGTGACCGGCACAGACCGGAGGCCTCGCTGTAGCGTGTAGACTGATAGATGAGCCTGGCCACCGCATTCAGAATAGATTGTAGAGGGGAGAGTTTAGTAAGGGGATGACGGATTAGTAAGGAGTTACAGTACAAGGTGAGAGTGAATCAGGGCAACAATAAGTGTCTTTAGTGTATCTGTGGTAAGGAAAGGGAGGATTCTGGAGATGTTTTTGAGGTGGAGATGACATGAGCGTGCGAGTGATTGGATATGGGGGGTGAAGGAAAGGTCTGAGTCAGACATAACCCCGAGGCAGCGGGCATACTGCCTAGGAGTTATGGTAAGGCCGGAGACTGCAATGGAGATATCAGGGACAGATCTATTAGATGGTGGAAACAGCAGTAGTTCAGTCTGTGAGAGATTCAGTGTCAGATAGAGAGAAGACATGATATTAGAGACAGCAGAGAGACAGTCACTGGTGTTCTGTATTAGTGCAGGGGTGATGTCACAGGATGACGTATATAATTGGGTGTCATCAGCATAAAGATGATACCAGAAGCCAAATCTAGTGATGGTTTGTCCAATGGGGACTGTGTAGAGGGAGAAGAGAAGGGGACCTAGGACCGAGCCCTGAGGAACCCCAACGGCAAGGGGAAGAGGGGAAGAAACAGAGCCCGCAAATGATACACAGAAAGTGCGGTCAGAGATAAGAGGAGAACCAGGAGAGAGCGGTGTCTGTGAGGCCGACAGAGCGGAGCATAGTGAGGAGGAGTTGATGGTCAACAGTGTCAAATGCTGCTGAGAGATCTAGAAGAATAAGAAGAGAAAAGTCACCTTTGGATTTAGCCGTCAGGAGATCATTGGAGACTTTTGTGAGGGCCGTTTCAGTACAGTACAGAGTGTGGAAGCCAGATTGTAAGGGGTCAAGAAGAGAGTTAGCAGAAAGATAACAGATTAAACGAGAATAGACCAAACGGTCCAAGATTTTGGAGATAAAAGGAAGGTTAGAGACAGGTCGATAGTTAGCAGCACAGGTCGGGTCAGGAGGATTTCTTCAGTAGTGGGGTTATGACAGCATGTTTGAAAAAGGATGGGAAAATTCCAGAAGAGAGAGAGGTTAAATATTTTAGTAAGGTAAGTCGTGATGGCAGGCGACAGAGACTGGAGAAGGTGTGAGGGGAAAGGGTCACTACTACAGGTTGTAGGGTGAGAAGAAGAAAGTAGCTGAGATACTTCCTCCTCTGTAACAGGTTCAAAAGATGAGAATGAACAGTCTGAAGTGCGGCTGGTGAGGGGGTCAGTGCCACCTGGGGATTGGGCAGTTATTTCCTGACGGATCTTATCAATTTTATCATGGAAATAAGAGGCCAGGTCATCTGCGCTAAGGTCTGTGAATGGCATCTGCACCTTAGGGGTAAGGAGTGAAAAGTTTCAAATAGCCTTTTAGGGTTACAGGAGAGAGAAGAGATGAGAGCGGTGAAATAGGCTTGTTTGGCGAGGTGAAGGGCAGAATTATAGGTTTTAAGCATAAATTTAAAGTGGAGGAAGTCTGCAGGTGTACGTGATTATCTCCACAGACGTTCAGCACACCTAGAGCACCGCTGAAGAAAACGTGTCTGTGGCGTGTGCCAGGGTTGCTGCCTCCTGCATCTAACCTTTCGACTGAAGGGAGGAGCCGCCTCATCCAATGCACTCTAATCTGCTGGAGCAACACGTCCACCCCAAACTATCCTCCTATCTCTCGTCCAATGTGCTCTTTGACAGACTACAGTCAGGCTTCCGACCCCATCACTCCACAGAAACTGCCCTAACCAAGGTTACTAATGACCTTCTAACTGCCAAAGCCAAACGTCACTCCTCTGTCCTCCTCCTCCTCCTCTGTCCTCCTCCTCCTCTGTCCTCCTCCTCCTCGACCTCTCCTCTGCCTTTGACACAGTCGACCATTCCCTCCTGCTAGAAACTCTCTCATCCCTTGGCATCTCAGACCTGGCCCTTTCCTGGATCTCCTCATACCTCACCAACCGCACACTCAGCGTCTCCCACTCGCACACCACCTCCCCGCCACGCCCTCTTTCTGTAGGTGTCCGCCAAGGCTCCGTCCTAGGGCCGCTCCTGTTCTCCATCTACATCCTCGGCCTTGGCCAACTCATAGAATCTCATGGTTTCCATTACCATTTCTATGCTGACGACACCCAAATATATCTCTCTGGACCAGACATTACCTCCCTGTTGTCCAGAGTCCTAGAATGTCTAGCAGCCGTAGCCTCCTTTCTCTCCTCCCACTTTCTCAAACTCAACATGGAGAAAACGGAGTTCATCATCTTCACCCCTCCACGCACGATCCCCCTACCTGACCCATCTATCAAAATTAATGGAACCGCACTCACCCCCGTCCCACAAGTCCGCTGCATTGGGGTAACCTTAGACTCTGACCTATCGTTCAAGCCACATATCCAAACCCTCAACACCTCCTGCCGCCTCCAACTCAAGAACATCCACCAAATCCGCTCCTTCCTCACCCCTGAAACTACAAAGATGCTAGTCCACGCCCTCATAATCTCCCGCCTAGACTACTGTAACACTCTTCTCCATGGCCTCCCAGCTAACACTCTCGCCCCCCTCCAGTCCACCTTATACTGTGCTGCTCGCCTAATACACCTCTCCACCCGTTCTTCATCAGCCGCCCCCTCTGCCAATCCCTTCACTGGCTACCCATCGCCCAGCGAATAGAGTACAAACTACTAACACTGACATACAAAGCCATCCACAGCCTGTCCCTTCCATATATCTCCGACCTAATCTCCCGCTACCTGCCTGCACGTAACCTCCGATCCTCCAAAGACCTCCTACTCCGCTCTGCTCTCATCCGCTCCTCACACAAACGTCTCCAAGACTTCTCCCGTGCATCCCCCATACTCTGGAACTCATTACCAAGACACATAAGACTGACCCCCACAGTCACAAGCTTCAAGAAGGCCCTGAAGACTCACCTATTCAGGAAGGCCTACAACCTCCAATAACACTACTGTCACCACACCGCCATCTGTACAACCCCCAATAACACTACTGTCACCACACCGCCATCTGTACAACCCCCAATAACACTACTGTCACCACACCGCCATCTGTACAACCTCCAATAACACTACTGTCACCACACCGCCATCTGTACAGCCTCCAATAACACTACTGTCACCACACCGCCACCTGTACAACCTCCAATAACACTACTGTCACCAGACCGCCATCTCTACAACCCCCAATAACACTACTGTCACCACACCACCATCTGTACAACCTCCAATAACACTACTGTCACCACACCGCCATCTGTACAGCCTCCAATAACACTACTGTCACCACACCGCCATCTGTACAACCTCCAATAACACTACTGTCACCACACCGCCATCTCTACAACCCCCAATAACACTACTGTCACCACACCACCATCTGTACAACCTCCAATAACACTACTGTCACCACACCGCCATCTGTACAGCCTCCAATAACACTACTGTCACCACACCGCCATCTGTACAACCTCCAATAACACTACTGTCACCACACCGCCATCTGTACAGCCTCCAATAACACTACCGTCACCACACCACCATCTGTACAGCCTCCAATAACACTACTGTCACCACACCGCCATCTGTACAGCCTCTCCCCCCACCTTCTGTCTCTATCCCTCTTCCCTCATAGATTGTAAGCCCTTGCGGGCAGGGCCCTCTATCCCCCTGTGCCAGTGATCACTGCTAGTATTATCTGTTTTGTATATCTTGTGTACTGTATGTAAATCCGCAAATGTAAAGCACCATGGAATTAATATAATAATGTACAGCACCATGGAAGTAATATAATAATGTACAGAGCACCATGGGATTAATATAATAATGTACAGAGCACCATGGGATTAATATAATAATGTACAGCGCCATGGAAGTAATATAATAATGTACAGAGCACCATGGAATTAATATAATAATGTACAGAGCACCATGGGATTAATATAATAATGTACAGAGCACCATGGGATTAATATAATAATGTACAGAGCACCATGGGATTAATATAATAATGTACAGAGCACCATGGGACTAATATAATAATGTACAGCACCATGGGATTAATATAATAATGTACAGCACCATGGAATTAATATAATAATGTACAGAGCACCATGGAATTAATATAATAATGTACAGAGCACCATGGGACTAATATAATAATGTACAGCACCATGGAATTAATATAATAATGTACAGAGCACCATGGGATTAATATAATAATGTACAGAGCACCATGGGATTAATATAATAATATACAGCACCATGGGATTAATATAATAATGTACAGCACCATGGAATTAATATAATAATGTACAGAGCACCATGGGATTAATATACTAATGTACAGAGCACCATGGGATTAATATAATAATGTACAGAGCACCATGGGAATAATATAATAATGTACAGAGCACCATGGGATTAATATAATAATGTACAGAGCACCATGGGATTAATATAATAATGTACAGCACCATGGAAGTAATATAATAATGTACAGAGCACCATGGAAGTAATATAATAATGTACAGAGCACCATGGGATTAATATAATAATGTACAGCACCATGGGATTAATATAATAATGTACAGAGCACCATGGGATTAATATAATAATGTACAGCACCATGGGATTAATATAATAATGTACAGAGCACCATGGGATTAATATAATAATGTACAGAGCACCATGGAAGTAATACAATAATGTACATAGCACCATGGGATTAATATAATAATGTACAGAGCACCATGGGATTAATATAATAATGTACAGCACCATGGAAGTAATATAATAATGTACAGAGCACCATGGAATTACTATACTAATATACAGAGCACCATGGGATTAATATAATAATGTGCAGAGCACCATGGAAGTAATATAATAATGTACAGAGCACCATGGAATTAATATAATAATGTACAGAGCACCATGGGATTAATATAATAATGTACAGAGCACCATGGAATTAATCTAATAATGTACAGAGCACCATGGAATTAATATAATAATGTACAGAGCACCATGGGATTAATATAATAATGTACAGAGCACCATGGGATTAATATAATAATGTACAGAGCACCATGGGATTAATATAATAATGTACAGAGCACCATGGGACTAATATAATAATGTACAGCACCATGGGATTAATATAATAATGTACAGAGCACCATGGGATTAATATAATAATGTACAGCACCATGGGATTAATATAGTAATGTACAGAACATGGAATTAATATAATAATGTACAGAGCACCATGGGATTAATATAATAATGTACAGAGCACCATGGAATTACTATAATAATGTACAGAGCACCATGGGATTACTATAATAATGTACAGAGTACCATGGGATTAATATACTAATGTACAGAGCACCATGGGATTAATATAATAATGTACAGCACCATGGGATTAATATAATAATGTACAGAGCACCATGGGATTAATATAATAATGTACAGCACCATGGGATTAATATAATAATGTACAGAGCACCATGGAATTAATATAATAATGTACAGAGCACCATGGGATTAATATAATAATGTACAGCCCCATGGGATTAATATAATAATGTACAGAGCACCATGGGATTAATATAATAATGTACAGAGCACCATGGGATTAATATAATAATGTACAGAGCACCATGGGATTAATATAATAATGTACAGAGCACCATGGAAGTAATATAATAATGTACAGAGCACCATGGAATTACTATACTAATATACAGAGCACCATGGGATTAATATAATAATGTGCAGAGCACCATGGGATTAATATAATAATGTACAGCACCATGGGATTAATATAATAATGTACAGAGCACCATGGAATTAATCTAATAATGTACAGAGCACCATGGAATTAATATAATAATGTACAGAGCACCATGGGATTAATATAATAATGTACAGAGCACCATGGGATTACTATAATAATGTACAGCACCATGGGATTAATATAGTAATGTACAGAACATGGAATTAATATAATAATGTACAGAGCACCATGGGATTAATATAATAATGTACAGAGCACCATGGAATTACTATAATAATGTACAGAGCACCATGGGACTAATATAATAATGTACAGCACCATGGAAATAATATAATAATGTACAGAGCACCATGGGATTAATATAATAATGTACAGCACCATGGAATTAATATAATAATGTACAGAGCACCATGGAATTAATATAATAATGTACAGAGCACCATGGAATTAATATAATAATGTACAGAGCACCATGGGATTAATATAATAATGTACAGAGCACCATGGGATTAATATAATAATGTACAGTACCATGGGATTAATATAATAATGTACAGCACCATGGGATTAATATAATAATGTACAGCACCATGGGATTAATATAATAATGTACAGAGCACCATGGAATTAATATAATAATGTACAGAGCACCATGGGATTAATATAATAATGTACAGAGCACCATGGGATTAATATAATAATGTACAGAGCACCATGGGATTAATGGTGCGATATAAATAAACAACAATAATAATAATAATAATAATAAATGGAGACCAGGAGGAATAGGCTGAGAGCAGTAATGAAGGAGAAGGAGACGGCTGCAGTCAGTACTGCTGTGAACTGGTCTTTATCTTCTATGCTAATATTCTGTGTTGGGGCCAGTAAAAGGAGTACAGTGTGGAGGTAGAATAAAGAGGTAACGTACAGTGCGGGGGCAGTAATAGGGGGTAACGTACAGTGCGGGGGGCAGTAATAGAGGGTAACGTACAGTGTGGAGGTAGAATAAAGAGGTAACGTACAGTGCGGGGGCAGTAATAGGGGGTAACGTACAGTGCGGGGGGCAGTAATAGGGGGTAACGTACAGTGCGGGGGGCAGTAATAGGGGGTAACGTACAGTGCGGGGGCAGTAATAAAGGGTAACGTACAGTGCGGGGGGCAGTTATAGGGGGTAACGTACAGTGCGGGGGGCAGTAATAGGGGGTAACGTACAGTGCGGGGGGCAGTAATAGGGGGTAACGTACAGTGCGGGGGGCAGTAATAGGGGGTAACGTACAGTGCGGGGCAGTAATAGGGGGTAACGTACAGTGCGGGGGGCAGTAATAGGGGGTAACGTACAGTGCGGGGGCAGTAATAGGGGGTAACGTACAGTGCGGGGGCAGTAATAGGGGGTAACGTACAGTGCGGGGGCAGTAATAGGGGGTAACGTACAGTGGGGGGCAGTAATAGGGGGTAACGTACAGTGCGGGGGCAGTAATAGGGGGTAACGTACAGTGCGGGGGCAGTAATAGGGGGTAACGTACAGTGGGGGGCAGTAATAGGGGGTAACGTACAGTGCGGGGCAGTAATAGGGGGTAACGTACAGTGCGGGGCAGTAATAGGGGGGTAACGTACAGTGCGGGGGGCAGTAATAGGGGGTAACGTACAGTGCGGGGGGCAGTTATAGGGGGTAACGTACAGTGCGGGGGCAGTAATAGGGGTAACGTACAGTGTGGGGGGCAGTAATAGGGGGTAACGTACAGTGCGGGGGGGCAGTTATAGGGGGTAACATACAGTGCGGGGCACTAATAGGGGGTAACGTACAGTGCGGGGGCAGTAATAGGGGGTAACGTACAGTGCGGGGCAGTAATAGGGGGTAACGTACAGTGTGGGGGGCAGTAATAGGGGGTAACGTACAGTGCGGGGCAGTAATAGGGGGTAACGTACAGTTCGGGGGCAGTAATAGGGGGTAACGTACAGTGCGGGGGGCAGTAATAGGGGGTAACGTACAGTGTGGGGGCAGTAATAGGGGTAACGTACAGTGCGGGGCAGTAATAGGGGGTAACGTACAGTGCGGGGCAGTAATAGGGGGTAACGTACAGTGCGGGGGCAGTAATAGGGGGTAACGTACAGTGCGGGGCAGTAATAGGGGGTAACGTACAGTGCGGGGGGCAGTAATAGGGGGTAACGTACAGTGCGGGGCAGTAATAGGGGGTAACGTACAGTGGGGGGGGGGGCAGTAATAGGGGTAACGTACAGTGTGGGGGGCAGTAATAGGGGGTAACGTACAGTGTGGGGGCAGTAATAGGGGTAACGTACAGTGTGGGGGGCAGTAATAGGGGGTAACGTACAGTGCGGGGCAGTAATAGGGGGTAACGTACAGTGGGGGGGGGCAGTAATAGGGGGTAACGTACAGTGGGGGGCAGTAATAGGGGGTAACGTACAGTGCGGGGCTGTAATAGGGGGTAACGTACAGTGCGGGGGACAGTAATAGGGGGTAACGTACAGTGCGGGGGGCAGTAATAGGGGGTAACGTACAGTGCGGGGCAGTAATAGGGGGTAACGTACAGTGCGGGGCAGTAATAGGGGGTAACGTACAGTGCGGGGGCAGTAATAGGGGGTAACGTACAGTGGGGGGCAGTAATAGGGGGTAACGTACAGTGGGGGGGGGCAGTAATAGGGGGTAACGTACAGTGGGGGGCAGTAATAGGGGGTAACGTACAGTGGGGGGCAGTAATAGGGGGTAACGTACAGTGGGGGGGGCAGTAATAGGGGGTAACGTACAGTGGGGGGCAGTAATAGGGGGTAACGTACAGTGCGGGGCAGTAATAGGGGGTAACGTACAGTGCGGGGGGCAGTAATAGGGGGTAACGTACAGTGCGGGGGGCAGTAATAGGGGGTAACGTACAGTGCGGGGGCAGTAATAGGGGGTAACGTACAGTGCGGGGCAGTAATAGGGGGTAACGTACAGTGCGGGGCAGTAATAGGGGGTAACGTACAGTGCGGGGGCAGTAATAGGGGGTAACGTACAGTGGGGGGCAGTAATAGGGGGTAACGTACAGTGTGGGGGGCAGTAATAGGGGGTAACGTACAGTGCGGGGGGCAGTAATAGGGGGTAACGTACAGTGGGGGGGGGGGCAGTAATAGGGGGTAACGTACAGTGGGGGGGGGCAGTAATAGGGGGTAACGTACAGTGGGGGGGCAGTAATAGGGGGTAACGTACAGTGCGGGGCAGTAATAGGGGGTAACGTACAGTGCGGGGCAGTAATAGGGGGTAACGTACAGTGCGGGGGGCAGTAATAGGGGGTAACGTACAGTGCGGGGCAGTAATAGGGGGTAACGTACAGTGCGGGGGGGCAGTAATAGGGGGTAACGTACAGTGCGGGGGGCAGTAATAGGGGGGTAACGTACAGTGCGGGGGGCAGTAATAGGGGGTAACGTACAGTGCGGGGGGGCAGTAATAGGGGGTAACGTACAGTGCGGGGGGCAGTAATAGGGGGTAACGTACAGTGGGGGGCAGTAATAGGGGGTAACGTACAGTGGGGGGGGCAGTAATAGGGGGTAACGTACAGTGCGGGGGCAGTAATAGGGGGTAACGTACAGTGCGGGGCAGTAATAGGGGGTAACGTACAGTGCGGGGGGCAGTAATAGGGGGTAACGTACAGTGCGGGGCAGTAATAGGGGGTAACGTACAGTGCGGGGCAGTAATAGGGGGTAACGTACAGTGGGGGGGCAGTAATAGGGGGTAACGTACAGTGCGGGGCAGTAATAGGGGGTAACGTACAGTGCGGGGCAGTAATAGGGGGTAACGTACAGTGCGGGGCAGTAATAGGGGGTAACGTACAGTGCGGGGCAGTAATAGGGGGTAACGTACAGTGCGGGGCAGTAATAGGGGGTAACGTACAGTGCGGGGGGCAGTTATAGGGGGTAACGTACAGTGTGCGGGGGGCAGTTATAGGGGGTAACGTACAGTGCGGGGGGCAGTTATAGGGGGTAACATACAGTGCGGGGCACTAATAGGGGGTAACGTACAGTGCGGGGGCAGTAATAGGGGGTAACGTACAGTGCGGGGCAGTAATAGGGGGTAACGTACAGTGTGGGGGGCAGTAATAGGGGGTAACGTACAGTGCGGGGCAGTAATAGGGGGTAACGTACAGTTCGGGGGCAGTAATAGGGGGTAACGTACAGTGCGGGGGGCAGTAATAGGGGGTAACGTACAGTGTGGGGGCAGTAATAGGGGTAACGTACAGTGCGGGGCAGTAATAGGGGGTAACGTACAGTGCGGGGCAGTAATAGGGGGTAACGTACAGTGCGGGGGCAGTAATAGGGGGTAACGTACAGTGCGGGGCAGTAATAGGGGGTAACGTACAGTGCGGGGGCAGTAATAGGGGGTAACGTACAGTGCGGGGCAGTAATAGGGGGTAACGTACAGTGGGGGGGGGCAGTAATAGGGGTAACGTACAGTGTGGGGGGCAGTAATAGGGGGTAACGTACAGTGGGGGGGGCAGTAATAGGGGGTAACGTACAGTGGGGGGGGGGCAGTAATAGGGGTAACGTACAGTGTGGGGGGCAGTAATAGGGGGTAACGTACAGTGCGGGGGGGCAGTAATAGGGGGGTAACGTACAGTGCGGGGGGCAGTAATAGGGGGTAACGTACAGTGCGGGGGGGCAGTAATAGGGGGTAACGTACAGTGCGGGGGGGCAGTAATAGGGGGTAACGTACAGTGGTGGGCAGTAATAGGGGGTAACGTACAGTGGGGGGGGCAGTAATAGGGGGTAACGTACAGTGCGGGGGCAGTAATAGGGGGTAACGTACAGTGCGGGGCAGTAATAGGGGGTAGCGTACAGTGCGGGGCAGTAATAGGGGGTAACGTACAGTGCGGGGCAGTAATAGGGGGTAACGTACAGTGGGGGGCAGTAATAGGGGGTAACGTACAGTGGGGGGGGGGCAGTAATAGGGGGTAACGTACAGTGCGGGGGCAGTAATAGGGGGTAACGTACAGTGCGGGGCAGTAATAGGGGGTAACGTACAGTGCGGGGGGCAGTAATAGGGGGTAACGTACAGTGCGGGGGGCAGTAATAGGGGGTAACGTACAGTGCGGGGGGCAGTAATAGGGGGTAACGTACAGTGCGGGGGGCAGTAATAGGGGGTAACGTACAGTGCGGGGGGGCAGTAATAGGGGGTAACGTACAGTGCGGGGGGCAGTAATAGGGGGTAACGTACAGTGCGGGGGGCAGTAATAGGGGGTAACGTACAGTGGGGGGCAGTAATAGGGGGTAACGTACAGTGGGGGGGGCAGTAATAGGGGGTAACGTACAGTGCGGGGGCAGTAATAGGGGGTAACGTACAGTGCGGGGCAGTAATAGGGGGTAGCGTACAGTGCGGGGCAGTAATAGGGGGTAACGTACAGTGCGGGGCAGTAATAGGGGGTAACGTACAGTGGGGGGCAGTAATAGGGGTAACGTACAGTGGGGGGGGCAGTAATAGGGGGTAACGTACAGTGCGGGGGCAGTAATAGGGGGTAACGTACAGTGCGGGGCAGTAATAGGGGGTAACGTACAGTGCGGGGGGCAGTAATAGGGGTAACGTACAGTGCGGGGCAGTAATAGGGGGTAACGTACAGTGCGGGGCAGTAATAGGGGGTAACGTACAGTGGGGGGGCAGTAATAGGGGGTAACGTACAGTGCGGGGCAGTAATAGGGGGTAACGTACAGTGCGGGGCAGTAATAGGGGGTAACGTACAGTGCGGGGCAGTAATAGGGGGTAACGTACAGTGCGGGGCAGTAATAGGGGGTAACGTACAGTGCGGGGCAGTAATAGGGGGTAACGTACAGTGCGGGGGGCAGTAATAGGGGGTAACGTACAGTGCGGGGCAGTAATAGGGGGTAACGTACAGTGCGGGGGGGCAGTTATAGGGGGTAACGTACAGTGTGCGGGGGGCAGTTATAGGGGGAATGTATCCCGGGTCACCCCCATTATTGCCCTGATTTTAACCCTTCGTTCTCTTCTTCCTTTGACATGTACTGTCTGCACTACAACGCCCAGCAATCCCTGCCTGCCCTCTCCAGCCTGTGGCACCCGCACGGCCAGGACTATCACCCCTAACATGCTCAGTGCGCCCCCAGACAAACGTATCACATGCAGAACTACAACTCCCAGCAGGCGCACACCCGACACCCACAAGTTACTCACCCGGTCCGCACCGCTAATCCGCCCGTACAGGAACATCAGACGGACATTCAGTTCCGTAGCGGAACAAACATGCCACCGAAAACCGGAGAGAAGCGACATCTAGTGGTGACTGCCAGAGTTACATGACTAATAGACACAGTGAGCAGTGACCTCTAGTGGTGATATTCATATATGACATCACTAATAACCACAGGAAACCGAATATTCCAAATTGTTTCTTTTTTAATTAAATTGAACTAATGACGATTCACAACCAACAACTAAAAATGGTGGCTATGAGAAAATGGCCGCCAGGAAATACAGAGCATACATGTGACACTGATTTTAATTCACTGTGACATTGCAGCAACTTCTGTCAGCCTCTCAGCCAGTAGACAGTGGAAGGTGGAGCTTACAGCGCTGATGTCATAGGGAGTAGAAATGCTTGGACACTACTGGTTGGCTTCAGTTGCTGTAATGGTGGACGTGTGAACAGGTCTGTGATCCATCTCACTACATCATAGACTATAGCACAGGTCAGATAAAGCAACAGGAATAACAGCCACAGTTACAGGAGGACGAGGAGAATCGCGCAGTGACACCCAGGCAGATGAGTGAGAGAAATCAATAGACATAGATAGGAGAGGGTCACAGAGAGTGACGGGAATAACAGCCACAGTTACAGGAGGACGAGGAGAATCGCGCAGTGACACCCAGGCAGATCAGTGAGAGAAATCAATAGACATAGATAGGAGAGGGTCACAGAGAGTGACAGGAATAACAGCCACAGTTACAGGAGGACGAGGAGAATCGCGCAGTGACACCCAGGCAGATCAGTGAGAGAAATCAATAGACATAGATAGGAGAGGGTCACAGAGAGTGACTGGAATAACAGCCACAGTTCAGGAGGACGAGGAGAGTCGCACAGTAATTATACACAGCATTAGAGTCGCCCCCCGGAGGACGCCCCAGGATGTGTCACGTCAGCCGGAAGAGGAGGCCGCAGACAGCGGAGTAACACGAGGATGCCCGGAAGGGTCAGGCAAGGTGAGTGTTTATTATTCTCCGTCACCTCCACTTATTATACTCTCTGAAGAGACCTCAGTGTATAATAAAAGCAGAGGGCGGAGCCTCAGAAATATTTGCCAAAACAAATTTCAAGGTGTTGACCTTAAAGGGTTAGAGGCTCTTGAGAGCTTATTATATTCCTTGGTGTCACTGTGGAGAAAATTGGATTGTGTGAAGACACTGTGGAGCATATTATACATATTATACTGTGAGGAGAGACTGTGGAGCATATTATACCATGTGAAGACACTGTGGAGCATATTATACCGTGTGAAGACACTGTGGAGCATATTATACCATGTCACTGGAGCAAATTATACCATGTGGAGACACTGGAGCAAATTATACTGTGTGGAGAAACTGTGGAGTATATTATACTGTGTGGAGACACTGTGGAGCATATGATACTGTGTGAAGACACTGTGGAGCATTCTATACTGTGTGGAGACAATGTGGATTATATTATACTGTGTGGAGACACTGTGAAGCATATTATACCATGTGGAGTCACTGTGGAGCAAATTATACCTTATGGAGAAACTGTGGAGTATATTATACTGTGTGGAGACACTGTGGAGTATATTCTGTAAGGAGACACTGTGTAGCATATTATACTGTGTGGAGACACTGTGGAGCATATTATACCATGTGAAGTCACTGGAGCAAAATTATACCTCGTGGAGACACTGTGGAGCTTATTATACTGTGTAGAGATAATGTGGAGTATATTATACTGTGTGGAGACACTGTGGAGTATATTCAGTTGTGAACCTAGCCTCTTTGCTGCCTGAGGCGGACTATAGTAAGCCGCCCCTCCCCCCCATTGCGTCTCCATGCTTCTAGCGTCATACGCTGTTATCATCACACAATATACACAATACACAAAGTTATAAAACAGTTTTTAAGAATTCTTCTTCCTGTATTACTTCAGTAACAGATCAACAACTCGCCATTAACAATGAAAGTAACTTCCCACATCTTCTGCTTGGTGGATGGACGAGCCCACGTGGCCCCCATTCTCTATAATAGGAGCCCCGCAGATAGCTGAGGACTGGACTTTGGGTATCTTTGGCACTCCCATTGAAGTGAATGAGAGCCCCGCGGGTTCGTCCATCCACCTAGTGACACCTATATATATGGCTGCGGTCAGTGGGGTCTCAGCAGACAGACCCCCATCACTCAGGTATTTATCCTCTATCATTTAGGTGAATACAGGGCAGTAACATTCTGTGACTTACAGGTGACGTCTCTGACTAATCGGTCACATTTCCCGTCTCTTCCCTCCGCACCGCCATGACCACTTCTTCCAGCTGTGACTTGTCTCTGTAAAGTTTACAGCACAGACATCTTTGGCTCCTCACTTTTCCAGGCACCCGACCCACATTGTCCTCACCTGCACCCCCATCCTGCTGCTACCCCAATTATATAATATATGATATAACCCCCCATAATGAATAATACCCCCAAGTGCATCTTTATATTAATAATGTCCGTGTGTACCCTGTATAAATAGTGCCCCTTATTAATAATGTCTGCGTGTACCCTGTATAAATAGTGCCCCTTATTAATAATGTGCATGTGTACCCTGTATAAATAGCACCCCTTATTAATAATGTCCGTGTGTACCCTGTATAAATAGTGCCCCTTATTAATAATGTCCGCGTGTACCCGGTATAAATAGCGCCCCTTATTAATAATGTCCGTGTGTACCCTGTATAAATAGTGCCCCTTATTAATAATGTCCGTGTGTACCCTGTATATTTAGTGCCCCTTATTAATAATGTCCATGTGTACCCTGTATAAAAAGCACCCCTTATTAATAATGTCCATGTGTACCCTGTATAAATAGTGCCCCTTATTAATAATGTCTGTGTGTACCCTGTATAAATAGTGCCCCTTATTAATAATGTCCGTGTGTATCCTGTATAAATAGTGCCCCTTATTAATAATGTCCGTGTGTACCCTGTATAAATAGTGCCCCTTATTAATAATGTCCGTGTGTATCCTGTATAAATACTGCCCCTTATTAATAATGTCTGTGTGTACCCTGTATAAGTAGTGCCCCTTATTAATAATGTCCGTGTGTACCCTGTATAAATAGTGCCCCTTATTAATAATGTCCGTGTGTACCCTGTATAAATAGTGCCCCTTATTAATAATGTCCGTGTGTACCCTGTATAAATAGTGCCCCTTATTCATAATGTCCGTGTGTACCCTGTATAAATAGTGCCCCTTATTAATAATGTCCGTGTGTACCCTGTATAAATAGTGCCCCTTATTAATAATGTCCGTGTGTACCCTGTATAAATAGTGCCCCTTATTAATAATGTCCGTGTGTACCCTGTATAAATAGTGCCCCTTATTAATAATGTCCGTGTGTACCCTGTATAAATAGTGCCCCTTATTAATAATGTCCGTGTGTACCCTGTATAAATAGTGCCCCTTATTAATAATGTCCGTGTGTACCCTGTATAAATAGTGCCCCTTATTTATAATGTCCGTGTGTACCCTGTATAAATAGTGCACCTTATTAATAATGTCCGTGTGTACCCTGTATAAATAGTGCCCCTTATTAATAATGTCCATGTGTACCCTGTATAAATAGTGCCCCTTATTAATAATGTCCGCGTGTACCCTGTATAAATAGTGCCCCCTATTAATAATGTCTGTGTGTACCCTGTATAAATAGTGCCCCTTATTAATGTCCGTGTGTACCCTGTATAAATAGTGCCCCTTATTAATAATGTGCGTGTGTACCCTGTATAAATAGTGCCCCTTATTAATAATGTCCGTGTGTACCCTGTATAAATAGTGCCCCTTATTAATAATGTCCGCGTGTACCCTGTATAAATAGTGCCCCTTATTAATAATGTCCGTGTGTACCCTGTATAAATAGTGCCCCTTATTAATAATGTCCGCGTGTACCCTGTATAAATAGTGCCCCTTATTAATAATGTCCGTGTGTACCCTGTATACATAGTGCCCCTTATTAACAATGCCCGTGTACCCTGTATAAATAGTGCCCCTTATTAATAATGTCCGTGTACCCTGTATAAATAGTGCCCCTTATTAATAATGTCCGTGTGTACCCTGTATAAATAGTGCCCCTTATTAATAATGTCCGTGTGTACCCTGTATAAATAGTGCCCCTTATTAATAATGTCCGCGTGTACCCTGTATAAATAGTGCCCCTTATTAATAATGTCCGTGTGTACCCTGTATACATAGTGCCCCTTATTAACAATGCCCGTGTACCCTGTATAAATAGTGCCCCTTATTAATAATGTCCGTGTGTACCCTGTATATTTAGTGCCCCTTATTAATAATGTCCGTGTGTACCCTGTATAAATAGTGCCCCTTATTAATAATGTCCGTGTGTACCCTGTATATTTAGTGCCCCTTATTAATAATGTCCGTGTGTACCCGGTATAAATAGTGCCCCTTATTTATAATGTCCGTGTGTACCCTGTATAAATAGTGCCCCTTATTAATAATGTCCGTGTGTACCCTGTATAAATAGTGCCCCTTATTTATAATGTCCGTGTGTACCCTGTATAAATAGTGCCCCTTATTAATAATGTCCGTGTGTACCCTGTATAAATAGTGCCCCTTATTAATAATGTCCGTGTGTACCCTGTATAAATAGTGCCCCTTATTAATAATGTCCGTGTGTACCCTGTATATTTAGTGCCCCTTATTAATAATGTCCGTGTGTACCCGGTATAAATAGTGCCCCTTATTTATAATGTCCGCGTGTATCCTGTATAAATAGTGCCCCCTATTAATAATGTCTGTGTGTACCCTGTATAAATAGTGCCCCTTATTAATGTCCGTGTGTACCCTGTATAAATAGTGCCCCTTATTAATAATGTGCGTGTGTACCCTGTATAAATAGTGCCCCTTATTAATAATGTCCGTGTGTACCCTGTATAAATAGTGCCCCTTATTAATAATGTCCGCGTGTACCCTGTATAAATAGTGCCCCTTATTAATAATGTCCGTGTGTACCCTGTATACATAGTGCCCCTTATTAATAATGTCCGTGTACCCTGTATAAATAGTGCCCCTTATTAATAATGTCCGTGTGTACCCTGTATATTTAGTGCCCCTTATTAATAATGTCCGTGTGTACCCTGTATAAATAGTGCCCCTTATTAATAATGTCCGTGTGTACCCTGTATATTTAGTGCCCCTTATTAATAATGTCCGTGTGTACCCGGTATAAATAGTGCCCCTTATTTATAATGTCCGTGTGTACCCTGTATAAATAGTGCCCCTTATTAATAATGTCTGTGTGTACCCTGTATAAATAGTGCCCCTTATTAATAATGTCCGTGTACCCTGTATAAATAGTGCCCCTTATTAATAATGTCCGCGTGTACCCCCTCTATAAATAGTGCCCCTTATTAATAATGTCCGTGTGTACCCTGTATAAATAGTGCCCCTTATTAATAATGTCCGTGTGTACCCTGTATAAATAGTGCCCCTTATTAATAATGTCCGTGTGTACCCTGTATAAATAGTGCCCCTTATTAATAATGTCCGTGAGTACCCTGTATAAATAGTGCCCCTTATTAATAATGTCCGTGTACCCTGTATAAATATTGCCCCTTATTAATAATGTCCGTTCGTACCCTGTATAAATAGTGCCCCTTATTAATAATGTCCGTGTGTGCCCTGTATAAATAGTGCCCCTTATTAATAATGTCCGTGTGTACCCTGTATAAATAGTGCCCCCTATTAATAATGTCCGTGTGTACCCTGTATAAATAGTGCCCCTTATTAATAATGTCCGTGTGTACCCTGTATAAATAGTGCCCCTTATTAGTAATGTCTGTGTGTACCCTGTATAAATAGTGCCCCTTATTAATAATGTCCGCGTGTACCCTGTATAAATAGTGCCCCTTATTAATAATGTCCGTGTACCCTGTATAAATAGTGCCCCTTATTAATAATGTCCGTGTGTACCCTGTATAAATAGTGCCCCTTATTAATAATGTCCGCGTGTACCCTGTATAAATAGTGCCCCTTATTAATAATGTCCGTGTACCCTGTATAAATAGTGCCCCTTATTAATAATGTCCGTGTGTACCCTGTATAAATAGTGCCCCTTATTAATAATGTCCGTGTGTACCCTGTATAAATAGTGCCCCTTATTAATAATGTCCGTGTGTACCCTGTATAAATAGTGCCCCTTATTAATAATGTCCGCGTGTACCCTGTATAAATAGTGCCCCTTATTAATAATGTCCGTGTACCCTGTATAAATAGTGCCCCTTATTAATAATGTCTGTGTGTACCCTGTATAAATAGTGCCCCTTATTAATAATGTCCGCGTGTACCCTGTATAAATAGTGCCCCTTATTAATAATGTACGTGTGTACCCTGTATAAATAGTGCTCCTTATTAATAATGTCTGTGTGTACCCTGTATAAATAGTGCCCCTTATTAATAATGTCCGCGTGTACCCTGTATAAATAGTGCCCCTTATTAATAATGTACGTGTGTACCCTGTATAAATAGTGCCCCTTATTAATAATGTCCGTGTACCCTGTATAAGTAGTGCCCCTTATTAATAATGTCCATGTGTACCCTATATAAATAGTGCCCCTTATTAATAATGTCCGTGTGTACCCTGTATAAATAGTGCCCCTTATTAATAATGTCCGTGTGTACCCTGTATAAATAGTGCCCCTTATTAATAATGTCTGTGTGTACCCTGTATAAGTAGTGCCCCTTATTAATAATGTCTGTGTGTACCCTGTATAAATAGTGCCCCTTATTAATAATGTCCGTGTACCCTGTATAAATAGTGCCCCTTATTAATAATGTCCGCGTGTACCCCCTCTATAAATAGTGCCCCTTATTAATAATGTCCGTGTGTACCCTGTATAAATAGTGCCCCTTATTAATAATGTCCGTGTGTACCCTGTATAAATAGTGCCCCTTATTAATAATGTCCATGTGTACCCTGTATAAATAGTGCCCCTTATTAATAATGTCCGTGTGTACCCTGTATAAATAGTGCCCCTTATTAATAATGTCCGTGTACCCTGTATAAATAGTGCCCCTTATTAATAATGTCCGCGTGTGCCCTGTATAAATAGTGCCCCTTATTAATAATGTCCGCGTGTACCCTGTATAAATAGTGCCCCCTATTAATAATGTCCGTGTGTACCCTGTATAAATAGTGCCCCTTATTAATAATGTCTGTGTGTACCCTGTATAAATAGTGCCCCTTATTAGTAATGTCTGTGTGTACCCTGTATAAATAGTGCCCCTTATTAATAATGTCCGCGTGTACCCTGTATAAATAGTGCCCCTTATTAATAATGTCCGTGTACCCTGTATAAATAGTGCCCCTTATTAATAATGTCCGTGTGTACCTTGTATAAATAGTGCCCCTTATTAATAATGTCCGCGTGTACCCTGTATAAATAGTGCCCCTTATTAATAATGTCCTTGTACCCT
The DNA here is from genome assembly GCA_947044405.1 of Leptodactylus fallax. Taxonomy (NCBI): domain Eukaryota; kingdom Metazoa; phylum Chordata; class Amphibia; order Anura; family Leptodactylidae; genus Leptodactylus; species Leptodactylus fallax. The sequence goes on along the minus strand of CAMRHE010000749.1, from coordinate 314,179 downwards.
GTATAAATAGTGCCCCTTATTAATAATGTCCGTGTGTACCCTGTATAAATAGTGCCCCTTATTAATAATGTCCGTGTGTACCCTGTATAAATAGTGCCCCTTATTAATAATGTCCGTGTGTACCCTGTATAAATAGTGCCCCTTATTAATAATGTCCGCGTGTACCCTGTATAAATAGTGCCCCTTATTAATAATGTCCGTGTACCCTGTATAAATAGTGCCCCTTATTAATAATGTCTGTGTGTACCCTGTATAAATAGTGCCCCTTATTAATAATGTCCGCGTGTACCCTGTATAAATAGTGCCCCTTATTAATAATGTACGTGTGTACCCTGTATAAATAGTGCTCCTTATTAATAATGTCTGTGTGTACCCTGTATAAATAGTGCCCCTTATTAATAATGTCCGCGTGTACCCTGTATAAATAGTGCCCCTTATTAATAATGTACGTGTGTACCCTGTATAAATAGTGCCCCTTATTAATAATGTCCGTGTACCCTGTATAAGTAGTGCCCCTTATTAATAATGTCCATGTGTACCCTATATAAATAGTGCCCCTTATTAATAATGTCCGTGTGTACCCTGTATAAATAGTGCCCCTTATTAATAATGTCCGTGTGTGCCCTGTATAAATAGCGCCCCTTATTAATAATGTCCATGTGTACCCTGTATAAATAGTGCCCCTTATTATTAATGTCCGCGTGTGCCCTGTATAAATAGTACCCCTTATTAATAATGTCCGTGTGTACCCTGTATAAATAGTGCCCCTTATTAATAATGTCAGTGTGTACCCCCATAAATAGTGCCCCTTATTAATAATGTCCGTGTGTACCCTGTATAAATAGTGCCCCTTATTAATAATGTCCGTGTGTACCCTGTATAAATAGTGCCCCTTATTAATAATGTCCGCGTGTACCCTGTATAAATAGTGCCCCTTATTAATAATGTCCGCGTGTACCCTGTATAAATAGTGCCCCTTATTAATAATGTCCGTTCGTACCCTGTATAAATAGTGCCCCTTATTCATAATGTCCGAGTGTGCCCGGTATAAATAGTGCCCCTTATTAATAATGTCCGCGTGTACCCTGTATAAATAGTGCCCCTTATTAATAATGTCCGCGTGTACCCTGTATAAATAGTGCCCCTTATTAATAATGTCCGTGTACCCTGTATAAATAGTGCCCCTTATTAGTAATGTCCATGTGTACCCTGTATAAATAGTGCCCCTTATTAATAATGTCCATGTGTACCCTGTATAAATAGTGCCCCTTATTAATAATGTCCGCGTGTACCCTGTATAAATAGTGCCCCTTATTAATAATGTCCGCGTGTACCCTGTATAAATAGTGCCCCTTATTAATAATGTCCGTGTACCCTGTATAAATAGTGCCCCTTATTAATAATGTCCGTGTGTACCCTGTATAAATAGTGCCCCTTATTAATAATGTCCGTGTACCCTGTATAAATAGTGCCCCATATTAATAATGTCCGCGTGTACCCTGTATAAATAGTGCCCCTTATTAATAATGTCCGCGTGTACCCTGTATAAATAGTGCCCCTTATTAATAATGTCCGTGTACCCTGTATAAATAGTGCCCCTTATTAATAATGTCCATGTGTACCCTGTATAAATAGTGCCCCTTATTAATAATGTCCGTGTGTACCCTGTATAAATAGTGCCCCTTATTAATAATGTCCGCGTGTACCCTGTATAAATAGTGCCCCTTATTAATAATGTCCGCGTGTACCCTGTATAAATAGTGCCCCTTATTAATAATGTCCGTGTACCCTGTATAAATAGTGCCCCTTATTAATAATGTCCGTGTGTACCCTGTATAAATAGTGCCCCTTATTAATAATGTCCGTGTACCCTGTATAAATAGTGCCCCATATTAATAATGTCCGTGTGTACCCTGTATAAATAGTGCCCCTTATTAATAATGTCCGTTCGTACCCTGTATAAATAGTGCCCCTTATTAATAATGTCCGTGTGTACCCTGTATAAATAGTGCCCCTTATTAATAATGTCCGTGTGTGCCCTGTATAAATAGCGCCCCTTATTAATAATGTCCATGTGTACCCTGTATAAATAGTGCCCCTTATTATTAATGTCCGCGTGTGCCCTGTATAAATAGTGCCCCTTATTAATAATGTCCGCGTGTACCCTGTATAAATAGTGCCCCTTATTAATAATGTCCGCGTGTACCCTGTATAAATAGTGCCCCTTATTAATAATGTCTGTGTACCCTGTATAAATAGTGCCCCTTATTAATAATGTCCGCGTGTACCCTGTATAAATAGTGCCCCTTATTAATAATGTCCGTGTGTACCCTGTATAAATAGTGCCCCTTATTCATAATGTCCGTGTGTGCCCGGTATAAATAGTGCCCCTTATTAATAATGTCCGCGTGTACCCTGTATAAATAGTGCCCCTTATTAATAATGTCCGCGTGTACCCTGTATAAATAGTGCCCCTTATTAATAATGTCCGTGTACCCTGTATAAATAGTGCCCCTTATTAATAATGTCCATGTGTACCCTGTATAAATAGTGCCCCTTATTAATAATGTCCGTGTGTACCCTGTATAAATAGTGCCCCTTATTAATAATGTCCGCGTGTACCCTGTATAAATAGTGCCCCTTATTAATAATGTCCGCGTGTACCCTGTATAAATAGTGCCCCTTATTAATAATGTCCGTGTACCCTGTATAAATAGTGCCCCTTATTAATAATGTCCGTGTGTACCCTGTATAAATAGTGCCCCTTATTAATAATGTCCGTGTACCCTGTATAAATAGTGCCCCATATTAATAATGTCCGCGTGTACCCTGTATAAATAGTGCCCCTTATTAATAATGTCCGTTCGTACCCTGTATAAATAGTGCCCCTTATTAATAATGTCCGTGTGTACCCTGTATAAATAGTGCTCCTTATTAATAATGTCTGTGTGTGCCCTGTATAAATAGTGCCCCTTATTAATAATGTCTGTGTGTACCCTGTATAAATAGTGCCCCTTATTAGTAATGTCCGTGTGTACCCTGTATAAATAGTGCCCCCAATTAATAATGTCTGTGTGTACCCTGTATAAATAGTGCCCCTTATTAATGTCCGTGTGTACCCTGTATAAATAGCGCTCCTTATTAATAATGTCCGTGTGTACCCTGTATAAATAGCGCCCCTTATTAATAATGTCCATGTGTACCCTGTATAAATAGTGCCCCTTATTATTAATGTCCGCGTGTGCCCTGTATAAATAGTGCCCCTTATTAATAATGTCCGCGTGTACCCTGTATAAATAGTGCCCCTTATTAATAATGTCCGTGTGTACCCTGTATAAATAGTGCCCCTTATTAATAATGTCTGTGTACCCTGTATAAATAGTGCCCCTTATTAATAATGTCCGCGTGTACCCTGTATAAATAGTGCCCCTTATTAATAATGTCCGTGTGTACCCTGTATAAATAGTGCCCCTTATTCATAATGTCCGTGTGTGCCCGGTATAAATAGTGCCCCTTATTAATAATGTCCGCGTGTACCCTGTATAAATAGTGCCCCTTATTAATAATGTCCGCGTGTACCCTGTATAAATAGTGCCCCTTATTAATAATGTCCGTGTACCCTGTATAAATAGTGCCCCTTATTAATAATGTCCGTGTACCCTGTATAAATAGTGCCCCATATTAATAATGTCCTCGTGTACCCTGTATAAATAGTGCCCCTTATTAATAATGTCCGTTCGCACCCTGTATAAATAGTGCCCCTTATTAATAATGTCCGTGTGTACCCTGTATAAATAGTGCTCCTTATTAATAATGTCTGTGTGTGCCCTGTATAAATAGTGCCCCTTATTAATAATGTCTGTGTGTACCCTGTATAAATAGTGCCCCTTATTAGTAATGTCCGTGTGTACCCTGTATAAATAGTGCCCCCAATTAATAATGTCTGTGTGTACCCTGTATAAATAGTGCCCCTTATTAATGTCCGTGTGTACCCTGTATAAATAGCGCTCCTTATTAATAATGTCCGTGTGTACCCTGTATAAATAGTGCCCCTTATTAATAATGTCCGTGTGTACCCTGTATAAATAGTGCCCCTTATTAATAATGTCCGTGTGTACCCTGTATAAATAGTGCCCCTTATTAATAATGTCCGTGTACCCTGTATAAATAGTGCCCCATATTAATAATGTCCGCGTGTACCCTGTATAAATAGTGCCCCTTATTAATAATGTCCGTTCGTACCCTGTATAAATAGTGCCCCTTATTAATAATGTCCGTGTACCCTGTATAAATAGTGCCCCTTATTAATAATGTCCGTGTACCCTGTATAAGTAGTGCCCCTTATTAATAATGTCCGTGTGTACCTGTATAAATAGCGCCCCTTATTAATAATGTCCGTGTGTACCCTGTATAAATAGTGCCCCTTATTAATAATGTCCGTGTGTACCCTGTATAAATAGTGCTCCTTATTAATAATGTCTGTGTGTGCCCTGTATAAATAGTGCCCCTTATTAATAATGTCTGTGTGTACCCTGTATAAATAGTGCCCCTTATTAGTAATGTCCGTGTGTACCCTGTATAAATAGTGCCCCTTATTAATAATGTCTGTGTGTACCCTGTATAAATAGTGCCCCTTATTAATGTCCGTGTGTACCCTGTATAAATAGCGCTCCTTATTAATAATGTCCGTGTGTACCCTGTATAAATAGTGCCCCTTATTAATAATGTCCGTGTGTACCCTGTATAAATAGTGCCCCTTATTAATAATGTCCGTGTGTACCCTGTATAAATAGTGCCCCTTATTAATAATGTCCGTGTGTACCCTGTATAAATAGTGCCCCTTATTAATAATGTCCGCGTGTACCCTGTATAAATAGTGCCCCTTATTAATAATGTCCGCGTGTACCCTGTATAAATAGTGCCCCTTATTAATAATGTCCGTGTACCCTGTATAAATAGTGCCCCTTATTAATAATGTCCGTGTGTACCCTGTATAAATAGTGCCCCTTATTAATAATGTCCGTGTACCCTGTATAAATAGTGCCCCATATTAATAATGTCCGTGTGTACCCTGTATAAATAGTGCCCCTTATTAATAATGTCCGTTCGTACCCTGTATAAATAGTGCCCCTTATTAATAATGTCCGTGTGTACCCTGTATAAATAGTGCCCCTTATTAATAATGTCCGTGTGTGCCCTGTATAAATAGCGCCCCTTATTAATAATGTCCATGTGTACCCTGTATAAATAGTGCCCCTTATTATTAATGTCCGCGTGTGCCCTGTATAAATAGTGCCCCTTATTAATAATGTCCGCGTGTACCCTGTATAAATAGTGCCCCTTATTAATAATGTCCGCGTGTACCCTGTATAAATAGTGCCCCTTATTAATAATGTCTGTGTACCCTGTATAAATAGTGCCCCTTATTAATAATGTCCGCGTGTACCCTGTATAAATAGTGCCCCTTATTAATAATGTCCGTGTGTACCCTGTATAAATAGTGCCCCTTATTCATAATGTCCGTGTGTGCCCGGTATAAATAGTGCCCCTTATTAATAATGTCCGCGTGTACCCTGTATAAATAGTGCCCCTTATTAATAATGTCCGCGTGTACCCTGTATAAATAGTGCCCCTTATTAATAATGTCCGTGTACCCTGTATAAATAGTGCCCCTTATTAATAATGTCCATGTGTACCCTGTATAAATAGTGCCCCTTATTAATAATGTCCGTGTGTACCCTGTATAAATAGTGCCCCTTATTAATAATGTCCGCGTGTACCCTGTATAAATAGTGCCCCTTATTAATAATGTCCGCGTGTACCCTGTATAAATAGTGCCCCTTATTAATAATGTCCGTGTACCCTGTATAAATAGTGCCCCTTATTAATAATGTCCGTGTGTACCCTGTATAAATAGTGCCCCTTATTAATAATGTCCGTGTACCCTGTATAAATAGTGCCCCATATTAATAATGTCCGCGTGTACCCTGTATAAATAGTGCCCCTTATTAATAATGTCCGTTCGTACCCTGTATAAATAGTGCCCCTTATTAATAATGTCCGTGTGTACCCTGTATAAATAGTGCTCCTTATTAATAATGTCTGTGTGTGCCCTGTATAAATAGTGCCCCTTATTAATAATGTCTGTGTGTACCCTGTATAAATAGTGCCCCTTATTAGTAATGTCCGTGTGTACCCTGTATAAATAGTGCCCCCAATTAATAATGTCTGTGTGTACCCTGTATAAATAGTGCCCCTTATTAATGTCCGTGTGTACCCTGTATAAATAGCGCTCCTTATTAATAATGTCCGTGTGTACCCTGTATAAATAGCGCCCCTTATTAATAATGTCCATGTGTACCCTGTATAAATAGTGCCCCTTATTATTAATGTCCGCGTGTGCCCTGTATAAATAGTGCCCCTTATTAATAATGTCCGCGTGTACCCTGTATAAATAGTGCCCCTTATTAATAATGTCCGTGTGTACCCTGTATAAATAGTGCCCCTTATTAATAATGTCTGTGTACCCTGTATAAATAGTGCCCCTTATTAATAATGTCCGCGTGTACCCTGTATAAATAGTGCCCCTTATTAATAATGTCCGTGTGTACCCTGTATAAATAGTGCCCCTTATTCATAATGTCCGTGTGTGCCCGGTATAAATAGTGCCCCTTATTAATAATGTCCGCGTGTACCCTGTATAAATAGTGCCCCTTATTAATAATGTCCGCGTGTACCCTGTATAAATAGTGCCCCTTATTAATAATGTCCGTGTACCCTGTATAAATAGTGCCCCTTATTAATAATGTCCGTGTACCCTGTATAAATAGTGCCCCATATTAATAATGTCCTCGTGTACCCTGTATAAATAGTGCCCCTTATTAATAATGTCCGTTCGCACCCTGTATAAATAGTGCCCCTTATTAATAATGTCCGTGTGTACCCTGTATAAATAGTGCTCCTTATTAATAATGTCTGTGTGTGCCCTGTATAAATAGTGCCCCTTATTAATAATGTCTGTGTGTACCCTGTATAAATAGTGCCCCTTATTAGTAATGTCCGTGTGTACCCTGTATAAATAGTGCCCCCAATTAATAATGTCTGTGTGTACCCTGTATAAATAGTGCCCCTTATTAATGTCCGTGTGTACCCTGTATAAATAGCGCTCCTTATTAATAATGTCCGTGTGTACCCTGTATAAATAGTGCCCCTTATTAATAATGTCCGTGTGTACCCTGTATAAATAGTGCCCCTTATTAATAATGTCCGTGTGTACCCTGTATAAATAGTGCCCCTTATTAATAATGTCCGTGTACCCTGTATAAATAGTGCCCCATATTAATAATGTCCGCGTGTACCCTGTATAAATAGTGCCCCTTATTAATAATGTCCGTTCGTACCCTGTATAAATAGTGCCCCTTATTAATAATGTCCGTGTACCCTGTATAAATAGTGCCCCTTATTAATAATGTCCGTGTACCCTGTATAAGTAGTGCCCCTTATTAATAATGTCCGTGTGTACCTGTATAAATAGCGCCCCTTATTAATAATGTCCGTGTGTACCCTGTATAAATAGTGCCCCTTATTAATAATGTCCGTGTGTACCCTGTATAAATAGTGCTCCTTATTAATAATGTCTGTGTGTGCCCTGTATAAATAGTGCCCCTTATTAATAATGTCTGTGTGTACCCTGTATAAATAGTGCCCCTTATTAGTAATGTCCGTGTGTACCCTGTATAAATAGTGCCCCTTATTAATAATGTCTGTGTGTACCCTGTATAAATAGTGCCCCTTATTAATGTCCGTGTGTACCCTGTATAAATAGCGCTCCTTATTAATAATGTCCGTGTGTACCCTGTATAAATAGTGCCCCTTATTAATAATGTCCGTGTGTACCCTGTATAAATAGTGCCCCTTATTAATAATGTCCGTGTGTACCCTGTATAAATAGTGCCCCTTATTAATAATGTCCGTGTGTACCCTGTATAAATAGTGCCCCTTATTAATAATGTCCGTGTGTACCCTGTATAAATAGTGCCCCTTATTAATAATGTCCGTGTGTGCCCTGTATAATTAGTGCCCCTTATTCATAATGTCCGTGTGTGCCGTGTATAAATAGTGCCCCTTATTAATAATGTCCGCGTGTACCCTGTATAAATAGTGCCCCTTATTAATAATGTCCGTGTACCCTGTATAAATAGTGCCCCTTATTAATAATGTCCGTGTACCCTGTATAAATAGTGCCCCTTATTAATAATGTCCGTGTGTACCCTGTATAAATAGTGCCCCTTATTAATAATGTCCGTGTGTACCCTGTATAAATAGCGCCCCTTATTATTAATGTCCGTGTGTACCCTGTATAAATAGTGCCCCTTATTAGTAATGTCCGTGTGTACCCTGTATAAATAGTGCCCCTTATTAGTAATGTCCGTGTGTACCCTGTATAACTAGTGCCCCTTATTAATAATGTCTGTGTGTACCCTGTATAAATAGTGCCCCTTATTAATAATGTCTGTGTACCCTGTATAAATAGTGCCCCTTATTAATAATGTCCGCGTGTACCCTGTATAAATAGTGCCCCTTATTAATAATGTCCGTGTGTACCCTGTATAAATAGTGCCCCCTATTAATAATGTCCGTGTGTACCCTGTATAAATAGTGCCCCTTATTAATAATGTCCGTGTGTACCCTGTATAAATAGTGCCCTTTATTAATAATGTCCGTTCGTACCCTGTATAAATAGTGCCCCTTATTCATAATGTCCGTGTGTGCCCGGTATAAATAGTGCCCCTTATTAATAATGTCCGCGTGTACCCTGTATAAATAGTGCCCCTTATTAATAATGTCCGCGTGTACCCTGTATAAATAGTGCCCCTTATTAATAATGTCCGTGTACCCTGTATAAATAGTGCCCCTTATTAATAATGTCCGTGTGTACCCTGTATAAATAGCGCTCCTTATTAATAATGTCCGTGTGTACCCTGTATAAATAGCGCCCCTTATTAATAATGTCCGTGTGTACCCTGTATAAATAGTGCCCCTTATTAATAATGTCCGTGTGTACCCTGTATAAATAGTGCCCCTTATTAATAATGTCCGTGTGTGCCCTGTATAAATAGTGCTCCTTATTAATAATATCCGTTCGTACCCTGTATAAATAGTGCCCCTTATTCATAATGTCCGTGTGTGCCCGGTATAAATAGTGCCCCTTATTAATAATGTCCGTGTGTACCCTGTATAAATAGTGCCCCTTATTAATAATGTCCGTGTGTACCCTGTATAAATAGTGCCCCTTATTAGTAATGTCCGTGTGTACCCCCTCTATAAATAGTGCCCCTTATTAATAATGTCCGTGTGTGCCCTGTATAAATAGTGCCCCTTATTAATAATGTCCGTGTACCCTGTATAAATAGTGCCCCTTATTAATAATGCCCCATAGGTTTTCTAATTAAAAGGTTTTCCAGGTCATTAATAAACTAATCAGTGGGGCTCAAAAACCCAGGACCCCCACTGATCAGCTGTTTGAATGAACTGTGGTACCTGTGTAAGCGCCGTGACCCCTTCTCTGATTACATAGTGTCATCTCCTAGTGGCCATGTCATGTAACTACAGCCTAATCCTATACATGTCTATGAGACAAGGCTGTAATTACATCACACGGTCACTATAAACAGACAGCGTGTGATATAAACAGGCGCCATAGCCCATGTTTATAGCGCCCCATTTACACACACTATAATGTTCCACAGCAGCCCCTGCACACAGTATTACACATTATTATGCCCCGCAGTGGCCCCTGCACACGGTATTATGCTCCATATTGGCCCATGCACACGGTATTATGCTCCATATTGGCCCATGCACACGGTATTATGCTCCATATTGGCCCATGCACGCGGTAGTTTCTTCCTCCCACTATATTCAGGGCACAGAGTGATTTGATACATGAAAATGATTGTTTATAACAAGGTTTAGAAAATGTAGAAGACGAAGAATCATTGTTAAGGCAGATCTCACGAAGAGCCATTGTTGAAGAGGACCTTTCACGTCCTCCAGCACATGCGGTTTTATATACCGCTAGACTGCTGCTGCTGCTGACGATGATGAGCCTACAAGAGACTGTTATGAGAGCATGCAGGCGGGATTATCGTTTTAATGCCACATGCTGAAAAGCCTCCACTGGTGACTCACACATGCCATGTGTGAGTGTTGGACTATAGAACCACATCAAGGACATGTGTGGTAAAGTAATTATTTCACCTTTATCCCTTTTATTTTATTTGTACTGTATCTTGTAACTAGTAACTGTTAATGCTTGTATATGTCTGCATATCTGTTCTGATCTGTATGTGTTAGATGTTAATACCGACCCATTTAGGGGTTAATAAATATATAAAATTTAGAAGGCTTGTCTTGTATTTATCTGGTGAACCCGGCACTCACTGGCGGTGAGTGTGGTTTTTATTTGAAAGAGGACTCAGGGTGTGGCCAAAGCGGTTTGGCGCACGGAGGATCTTTCACATTGGTGGCAGCGTGGTGGGATTTTAGGATAAACGGCGTGTGTTGGTGACCTATATCACTCACATGCTGAGGATTATGGTAATCCTATGAGACAAGCTCGGTATTAAAGCAAGCATCTTTTATTTGGCAAATACCAGTGGATGGCTAGTGGGCTCAGAAGCAGAGCTCCAGAACTGCTGAACCAGGCTTTTGGAGATCCTGAGCGTATGGCTGAAATGGAGGCAGCCACAGCTATGCAGAGTCCTGATTTTGGGGCTAGACCAGGAAGTGCGGCAAGCAGCCCGGTCCCAAGGATTACTTCACCAGGAGGGAACAGCAGCCTCAGCCTTGCTGGGGGAATGGCTTCAGTCTGGCAAATGGCCCTGCAGCACTTAAGCACCAGGGACCCTAACACATACCAGCAGGCGTTGCACTGGTTTCAGGAAGCTGTAGAACGAGAACGGCAGGCTGATCGTGAGGCTGCTGAGCGACAGGCAGAGAGAGAGAGGAAGTTTGCTGAGCGACAGGCCGAGAGGGAGTATCAGCTTGAGCTGAAAAGGCGGGAAATCTCCCAGCAAGCGCAAACTCCAACAACCCTGCAGAGACCCTCAACTTGGAAGGAGAAGCCAGGCCGGAGTTCACCACAGCCATCTGTCGTCAGGTCGGGTGAGACAAACTATGCCCCGGGTGGTCCCTCCCCTGTCCCAAAAACTCTGGGCGCCCGGGTGACCTTCCCCAAACCCCAAGGGGAGGTGCGGCGGGGCCATGCCTGTAACCAGACAGGACATTTCAAGGAGGAGTGCCGCAACCGCCCTGAGAACTTCCCTGCTTCCCAAGCCACAGCAGGTGGCCCATCTGTGTGTCTGGATGGGGGTGCAGGAAAAGGAATGCGGACTGTGTGACTATTGACTGATTTGCCTGCTAATGTACTGTTGGGAACTGATTTAGGACCTATGATGTCCCAATATGGGGTGGGGAGCACCCCAATTTACTGTGATAAACTGTCTATGATTAATGCTGATAATGTGTCTGTCATATCTGCAGAGAGGGCCCGTAACCCCCTCTCTGAGATACTTCCCATGGCAGTAAGTGTAAATGCTAATGAGTTGCCTTCAGCTGAGAGCGGGGAGGATGCAAATGAGCTTCCTGCAACCCAGCTCAGCAAAAATGTTATTGATGCTTTGTTCACCCCCATGCTAGGAGCCAATGAGACTAAGTCTGTAGACACACCCACATCTGCGGGGGCGTCGCTCTCCCAGCTTGTTAATCTGTCTACCACAGATCTCATTGAACCCCAGTGTGAATTAACAATTGCTAATGAAGGTACTGTCAATGTAATTGCCAATGCTTGTTGTGAAAGTGTACAGGGTAGCTCTTCTGAGTCACTGGAAGCGACTTCTACTATTTCGCCCAGTGCATCCGATAAGCACCCAACTGCTGACCATGTGCCAGATGGTCAGGTAGGCTATGTGGATCTCATGGCCGATCCAGGTGAGGGACGGACTGCTGGTAGTGCGGTGTTAGCCCGCAGCCAGAGTGCTACAAGGGCGGAGGGCGTTCCGACCCTTGAACCGTTGCCTACACCACCTGGAGTCGGTGCTGAGACCGCCATGACTAGCCTCACTCCCTTGAAGCCGGAGGAGTCCGGCCGGTATGAGACATACACATCTCTTCTGTCCAGTTCTATTCCAGGAGTACCCATGGCCCAAGTGCAGATGGCATGGGGTACTGGAGGTGTGATCCAAGAAGGGGGTATGTCAAATGTATTACCTGCCAATGTATTGTGTGGGGATGGTTTGGGGAAGCATGATCTCAGTCATTTGCCCAAGGTATCACCATCACCCACCCAAGTACAGGGAAGACAGGGTCCAAACATACCTGTGCCAGAACCAGAGGTTCCCCTAGGTTTGGAAGCAGAGGGGGAGGTGCAGAATCCCCTAGAACTCTCCCAACTAGTGGCTAGTGTGGGGAAGACCCTGAGAGAGCAGGCCAAGGGTAGCCAGGAGAGCAGAGATTGCCTGGATGGGATCTCTGGAATGGTACCCCAAGGGCCTGAGGTCATGAGTGTAAAGCTACAGGGTGCCAGTACTCAGAAAGCAGACCCAGAACAGGCAGGAGGTAGCCAAGTGTACGTGGCTCAGAGCCTAGGCCTTAGAAGTGTCCCTAGTCAGACTAGAGAGACAGAAGGGGCCGGCAGCTATATAACATGCACCTCTCTTGTGTCTCACTCCAGCCAAGAGTTCAGAGAGGCTGTCCAAGCTGACCCTAGTCTGGACATATTGAAGGCGCATGGCGCTCAACCACCCTTAGAGTCTGACAAGGCCTGAGTCTGCTGGGACCCCGGGGGGAGGTGAGAAAGCCTTGGGGCCAGAGCCTGAGGAGCTGGAGGCGGAGGTGCTTTCAGAAGAGGGGCGTAGGCCCCTACTTCCTGCAAGCCCCATCTAAAGGGGGAGGTGTGATGATTCTGCCTAAATATGGCCATAACTCAGCTATATTTTGGTCTCTGAGTATAGGATATCCCTTCTTCCTTGCTTGCATACTGTGCGCAGCTACAAGCCTAGGTGCATATTGGCAGTAGCGTCTAGGCTGGAACAATAGGGCTCCATTGTATTCCTATACAGCCCTGGCTGATCAAACAATAGTGCATTGTTCAAGCCTGGGCTGTTGACCAGATATGACTGATAACGGTATCAATTCACTTTGTCTCATCTACATACAAAGGGTCTGAACGTGATTGAATTAACTCATCAGACATACTGTCGCCGGTGACCTCATTCTGGGAGGGGGCATAAAGGGTATAAAAGATGAGGTAAGAGGTCTGTGGGAGGAGACTAACACTAAGGAGACTATCACTTGGAGAGATCATGCTATGAAGACTGTGCTGAGATTATGCAGGAGACCATCACAGACTACAGGGTATGACAGATTTTGACTGAGATGCTACTATGAGCAGGCAGGTTGGAATGCTGCTGCTGACGATGATGAGCCTACAAGAGACTGTTTTGAGAGCATGCAGGCGGGATTATCGTTTTAATGCCACATGCTGAAAAGCCTCCACTGGTGACTCACACATGCCATGTGTGAGTGTTGGACTATAGAACCACATCAAGGACATATGTGGTAAAGTAATCATTTCACCTTTATCCCTTTTATTTTATTTGTAATGTATCTTGCAACTAGTAACTGTTAATGCTTGCATACATCTGCATATCTGTTCTGATCTGTATGTGTTAGATTTTAATACCGACCCATTTAGGGGTTAATAAATATATAAAATTTAGAAGGCTTGTCTTGTATTTATCTGGTGAACCCGGCACTCACTGGAGGTGAGTGTGGTTTTTATATGAAAGAGGTCTCAGGGTGTGGCCAAAGCGGTTTGGCGCACGGAGGATCTTTCACACCGGTATATCTCCCCCAGACATATGTGTGGTCCAGGGCAAGTCTTGAATTACTGGGCCATAAAAAGCTGCAGAGCCTGCACGACACGGAAGATCCTGGGAGCGAGAGGAGGTGTCTGGGTCTGTCCTGACACTGAGAGTCTGGTGAGACGGTATTGTGTTATTTTTGGTTGATTCGTGTGGCTGGTAGCAAGCCCCTCGTACAGTTAGTATTCATTGTTTAGTTAGTGCTCGGACGAGCAGGGCTTTGTTTTATGTTTTGCATGAAGTTAAGGCTGTATTTTATTTTATTTTGTTCCTGAACTGAAGGTTTATTTATTTTTGCTGTTTTTTCAAATAAACCTGTTTGCACCAGACTTTGTGTCCCTGTCTCTGACTGGTTGGGTCCGCACCATTGCTACTACCAAGCTACCTCCCCCACAAGGGCTATGGACGAGTACAGTCAAGGAGGGCGTTCCTCACTGCCCAGCTAGACCGATAACTCCAGCCCCGGGGCACATAACGAGAAAGTCGACTTTCTAGCGCTATATAAAACCGCATGTGCTGGAGGACATGAAAGGTCTTCTTTAACGCAGATCTTACTAAGAACCAATGTTAAGGCAGATCTTGAGTTTTGGAAATACTGAGCTGTAAGTTCATTCTTGCGAGTGTTCGAGGGACCTGGGAAGTCACTGCTAACAAGGGGTAATAGAACTAGCATTAGAAGAACAGATGGGAAACCTCTGTATACAGGCCTAGAAATAGTCAGAAACAGAGCAGGAGAAGAAGCCACCACAAGATATATATAGGATATTGTCCCAGGTCCAGCCTAAGCACATTCTAATGGCCGGACAACTGGGACTACAGTGTGCCTTACTTATACCTCCTGATGTCACCTCTGGACACTGCATCTCACTAAAAATCCCTTTACCCTGTTACCAATAGATTCAGGAAGGGAAAGAAAGGAGAGTCTGACAACTTATACACACAAGTATTTTCTGACAACGATATGGAACAACATGATTGTATACAACAAGAACCTGTAGGGTTTGGTCATGTAAATGATTAATCTATTACTAACCCTGATTTTGACTTCTTTTACAGACTGCTCTCGATTTGGGACGGATGGCAAATTCTACACCGGATATGCCACTGAACATGAGATAACTGTCAAGGATCAAATGCAGCACCAGACTAAATAGTGAGTCCCAGCACCAGACTAAATAGTGAGTCCCAGCACCAGACTAAATAGTGAATCCCAGCACCAGACTAAATAGTGAGTCCCAGCACCAGACTAAATAGTGAGTCCCAGTGTGATGATTCTGCTTAAGTGTGGCTATAACTCAGATGTATTTTGATCTCTGGGTATAGGATATCCCTTCTTGCTTGCTTGCATACTGTGCACAGCTACAAGCCTAGGTGCATATTGGCAGTAGCAGCCAGGCTGGAACAATAGGGCTCCATTGTATTCCTATACAGCCCTGGCTGATCAAACAATAGTGCATTGTACTGTGATGCCACATGTTAGGAGTTAATGCCACATGCCAAGAAGCCTCCACTGGTGACTCACACATGCCATGTGTGAGTGTTGGACTATAGAACCACATCAAGGACATGTGTGGTTAAGTAATCATTTCACCTTTAATCCCTTTTATTTTATTTGTACTGTATCTTGTAACTAGTAACTGTTAATGCTTGCATATGTCTGCATATCTGTTCTGATCTGTATATGTTAGATTTTAATACCGACCCATTTAGGGGTTAATAAATATATAAAATTTAGAAGGCTTGTCTTGTATTTATCTGGTGAACCCGGCACTCACTGGCGGTGAGTGTGGTTTTTATATGAAAGAGGACTCAGGGTGTGGCCACAGCGGTGTTGGCGCACGGAGGATCTTTCGCATTGGTGGAAGCGGTGGGATCTTAGGATAAACGGTGTGTGTTGGTGACCTATATCACTCACATGCTGGGGATTATGGTAATCCTATGAGACAAGCTCGGTATTAAAGCAAGCATTAAGATACAGTGAAAGTTTGATACAGTGCTGTTCCCCTCCCTTATTCTATCCTATCTTTTATTTGGCAAATACCAGTGGATGGCTAGTGGGCTCATAAGCAGATCTCCAGAACTGCAGAACCAGGCTTTTGGAGATCCTGAGCGTATGGCTGAAATGGAGGCAGCCACAGCCATGCAGAGAATCGAGCAGAGTCCTGATTTTGGGGCTAGGCCAGGAAGTGCAGCAAGCAGCCTGGTCCCAAGGATTACTTCACCAGGAGAGACCAGTAACCCCAGCCTTGTGGGAGGAATGGCTTCAGTCTGGCAAATGGTCCTGCAGCAAGCAGGCACCGGTGACCCTAACACATACCTGCAGGTGTTGGGCCACTTTCAGGAAGCCGTAGAACGACAGGCAGAGAGAGAGAGGAAAGCAGCAGAACCAGAACGGCAGGCTGAGCGGCAATATCAGCTTGAGCTCAAAAGAATGGAGCTCTCCCAGCAGGCACTGTCTGTCACTGCACGCACTCCAGAAGCCCAAGTACCAAGGCTCCAATCCGAGGACTTTCCAATCCTTGAAACAAACGGGGATTTGGACTCGTTCTTGCGGGCCTTTGAGAAAGTGTGTAAGCAGTATCAGCTACCACAGACGGATTGGGTCCGTTACCTGGCTCCCCGGTTGAGGGGAAAAGCCCTGGACACTTACGCCAATTTGCCACTTGACCAGGACTATAAATCCCTTAAAGCAGCGCTGATCCGGAGGTACCAACTCACGCCAGAGCTATACCGTCGAAGGTTCCGAGGCCTGCAGAAAAAGCCTTCAGAGAGCCATGAGGATACAGCGGCCCAGCTGCGCGTGTGGTTCCGGGAGTGGACGGAGGGCAAGTCCGTCACCTCGCAAGAAAGCCTTGCAGACCTCATGCTTCAAGAGCAGTTCTTTACCATTTGTACCGAGGAAGTGCGAAAATACTTCTTGGACCGAGAGCCCAAGGACCTTGAAACAGCCGCAGCAACCAGTTGCCGTGGACACCTGCCAGCGACGGCTGGAGGAGGGGTAAGACACAATCTGTCCGAGGGAATCCTGAACCAAGCTGGAGGTCACCACAGCCCTCTGCTTCCAGGTGGGGTAGGCCAAACTTTGTCCCGGGTGGTTTCTATACGTCCCCTGCCCCTCGAGCTCTGATCTCCCCAGCGACCTCTCTCATACCCCAGGGAGAGATCAGGCGGTGCCACGCCTGTAATCAAACGGGACATTTACAACGAGACTGCCCCAACCGCCCTAGGAACCCCCCTGCTCCCCAAACTACAGCAGCCGGCCCATCTGTGTATCTGGTTGCGAGGGAGGGGCCCCAGCCTAATGCTAACCGTCAACAGGTCACTGTGGGGGACAACGTGGTGATGGGATTCCGGGACACTGGGGCAGATGTCACGCTGGTACAACCAGATTTGGTCCCCCCAGACAGTATTATTCCCGGGAAAACTCTGACCCTACGGGGTATTGGATTGGAACGTTTTACTGTACCCATGGCTTGTGTTCATTTAGACTGGGGTGCAGGGAAAGGAATGCGGGATGTGGGAGTGATGTCTGGGTTGCCTGCCAATGTACTGTTGGGGACAGATTTGGGACCTATGATGTGCCAATATGGGGTGGGGGCCACCCCAGCTCCCTGTGATCAGCTGTCTGTCCAGGCTGATATGTCTGACATTGTACCTGTGGGAATACCTACAGAGGGGGCTGGTAACTGTCCCTCTGAAATGTCTCCTTATACATTCTGTGAAAATGCTACTGTAACTGTACCTATGAATGTTGTCAATGTAATTGCCAATGCTTGTTGTGAAAGTGTACAGGGTAGCTCTTCTGAGTCACTGGAAGCGACTTCTACTATTTCGCCCAGTGTATCCGATAAGCACCCAACTGCTGACCATGTACCAGATGGTCAGGTAGGCTATGGGGATCTTATGGCCGATCCAGGTGAGGGACAGACTGCTGGTAGTGCGGTGTTAGCCCGCAGCCAGAGTGCTACAAGGGTGGAGGGCGTTCCGACCCTTGAACCGTTGCCTACACCACCTGGAGTCGGTGCTGAGACCACCATGACTAGCCTCACTCCCTTGAAGCTGGAGGAGTCCGGCCGGTATGAGACATACACGTCTCTTCTGTCCAGTTCTATTCCAGGAGTGCCCATGGCCCAAGTGCAGATGGCATGGGGTACTGGAGGTGTGAGCCAAGAAGGGTGTATGTCAAATGTATTACCTGTCAATGTATTGTGGGGGGATGGTTTGGGGAAGCATGATCTCAGTCATTTGCCCAAAGTATCACCATCACCCACCGAAGTACAGGGAGGACAGGGTCCAAACATACCTGTGCCAGAACCAGAGGTGCCCCTAGGTTTGGAAGCAGAGGGGGAGGTGCAGAATCCCCTAGAACTCTCCCAACTAGCGGCTAGTGTGGGGGAGACTCTGAGAGAGCAGGCCAAGGGTAGCCAGGAGAGCAGAGATTGCCGGGATGGGATCTCTGGAATGGTATTCCAAGGGCCTGAGGTCATGAGGGTAAAGCTACGGGATGCCCGCACTCAGAAAGCAGACCCAGAACAGGCAGGAGGTAGCCAAGTGTACGTGGCTCAGAGCCTGGGCCTTAGAAGTGTCCCTAGTCAGACTAGAGAGCCAGAAGGGTCCGGCAGCTATGTAACATGCACCTCTCTTTTGTCTCACTCCAGCCAAGAGTTCAGAGATGCTGTCCAAGCTGACCCTAGTCTGGACATATTGAAGGCGCGTGCCGCCCAACCACCCTCGGAGTCTGACAAGGCCCGAGTTTGCTGGGACCCCGGGGGGAGGTGAGAAAGCCTTGGGGCCAGAGCCTGAGAAGCTGGAGGCAGAGGTGCTTTCAGAAGAGGGGCGTAGGCCCCTAGTTCCTGCAAGCCCCATCTAAAGGGGGAGGTGTGATGATTCTTCTTAAGTGTGGCTATAACTCAGATGTATTTTGATCTCTGGTTATAGGATTTCCATTCTTGCTTGCTTGCATACTGTGCGCAGCTACAAGCCTAGGTGCATATTGGCAGTAGCAGCCAGGCTGGAACAATAGGGCTCCATTGTATTCTTATACAGCCCTGGCTGATCAAACAATAGTGCATTGTTCAAGCCTGGGCTGTTGATCAGATATGGCTGATAACAATGTATCAATTCACTTTGGTCTCATCTACATACAAAAGATCTGGATTTGATTGAATTAACTCATCAGACGTACTGTCGCCGGTGACCTCATTCTGGGAGGTGGCATAAAGGGTATAAAAGATGAGGTAAGAGGTCTGTGGAGAGAGACTATCACTAAGAGATTATGCAAGAGACTAACACTAAGGAGATTACACTATGGAGAGTATGCTATAGAGTTGATGCTACAGGATATTACAGACTTTGACTGAGATGCTACTAAGAGCAGGCAGGTTGGAATGCTGCTGCTGACGATGATGAGCCTACAAGAGACTGTGAGAGACTGTAAAGAGCATGCAGGCTGGATTATTGTACTGTGATGCCACATGCTGAAAAGCCTCTACTGGTGACTCACACATGCCATATGTGAGTGTTGGACTACAGAACCACAGCAAGGACATGTGTGGTAATGTAATAATTTCACCTTTAATCCCTTTTATTTTATTTGTACTGTATCTTGTAACTAGTAACTGTTAATGCTTGCATATGTCTGCATATCTGTTCTGAACTGTATATGTTAGATTTTAATACCGACCCATTTAGGGGTTAATAAATATATAAAATTTAGAAGGCTTGTCTTGTATTTATCTGGTGAACCCAGCACTCACTGGAGGTGAGTGTGGTTTTTATATGAAAGAGGACTCAGGGTGTGGCCACAGCGGTGTTGGCGCACGGAGGATCTTTCACACCCAGCACCAGACAAACTGATCAAATGGTAAAGAAGCGCCAAACGTCCAGCGCACTCCTAGCCGCACCACTCCTGACCCCCAGAGGTGTTCACCAGAGCCCCTGATGGTGGGGATGGACTTGGAGACTACTGTCGGGCAGGGCAGTTACAGGTCAGAGAGCGCAGGACGCACAGCGCACCACTAGTCTCAGCAGACCCAGAAACTGAAATCACTTACCGTAAACTTCCAAAGTTAGATAAGGATCCAAAGTTGGAGAAGGCAGCAGATGGGGGTAACCAGAAGATGGCAGCAGTTCAGCAATAGAATAGTCGTCCAATCCTAGTCGTCAACGAGAGCAGAGCGGTACTAAGTCGTGCTCAAGGAGCATGTGTCTGAAGGCAAGCCGAGGTCATAGCAGGAGAGAGCGGAGGTACAAAGTCAGGAGGCAAAAGCAGAGTCTGGGATGGAATAACAGAGTCAGGCAAGAAACGCACGTAACGCAGGAGAAGAGAGCTAACATCCAGAGAAAACTGAATAGCCAGCAGTGAGCAGGAGCGGAAGTGTGGGATAAATAGCATCTGACAGACACCCACATTAACCCTTCACCAGAAAGAGATGTCCCGATCCCTGTTAGGAGAAGACCAGCAACCCCCGCAAAGCCGCTGTGGAAATTCCGGTGCTACTCCTAACATTACCCCCTCTTCTACGAGGGCACACGGGGCCACTAAAGGCTGGACCAGGCTTAAGAGGAAACTTTTGGTGGAAATTTCTAACTAAAGTCCACTGTGCATGGACCGACCTGGCCGGCTCCCAGAAATGACCCTCTGGACCATAACCCGTCCAGTGTATCAAATATTGTAAGACACCTCTGACTCTTCGTGAGTCCAAAACCTTGGCCACCTCATATTCCTGATTCCTCTCAACTAGGATAGGTGGAGGAGGATTGTCAGATGAGAGAACAGGTGGAAGATATTTTTTCAACAGAGTTATGAAAAACATTGTGGAACATAAAGAAGGAGGAAGAGCCAGATGGAAAGATACAGGGTTAATAATTTCAGTAATCTCACAGGGACCAATAAACTTAGGCCCTAACTTGCGAGAAGGAACATTTAATTTCAGGTTCCTGATAGAGAGCCAAACCTTCTCCCCCAGGGCAAACATAGGACCTGCTGAACAGGCTTGATCGGCTACACTCTTAGTAGCTACCTGAGCGATCCTCAAATTACACTGAGCCTGACGCCAGACAGTACATAACCTCCCAGCCTCTATATTAACATCAGGACTACCAGTAGTAGGAGAAAGAAGAAAAGCGGGGATGGAAAGCATAGTTACAGAAGAAGGGCAAAGACTTTAAGGCAGCATGGTGGTGATTGTTCATAGCAAATTCTGCCATCGACAAATAGTTAACCCAATCTGACTGTCTAGGAGAGATCTAGCATCTCAAGTACTGCTCCAGAGTCTGGTTGAAGCGTTCAGTTTGTTCATTGGTTTCGGGGTGGTAAGCAGAGAAAAAAGATAACTGAATCCCCAGAAGACTACAAAAAGCTTTCCAAAACTTCGCCACAATCTGAACGTCCCTGTCAGATATAATGTTATCCGGAACACCATGGAGCCTGACCACATGATCCAAAAACAAATGGGACAATGTTTTAGCCTTGGGCAGTTGGGAGAGAGGAACAAAGTGACACATCTTACTGAACCTGTCTACTACTGTCCACAAAACAGTCTTTCCCCCAGATACCGGCAAATCCGTAATAAAGTCCATAGATATATGTGACCAAAGTCTCTCGGGTACCAATAAAGGGAGTAATTCCCCCGAGGGTCTAGTCCTCGGACCCTTAGGGCTGGAACATACCACAAATGCAGACACATAGGCCACAATATACCGAGACTTTGAAGGCCACCAGTAATGTCGAGACACTAGCTTCTTAGTGCCAGCAATGCCCGGATGACCACACAACACTGGGTCATGGAGTTCTCTTAAGACTCTAAACTGAGGTTGAACAAACAACTTCCCCTCAGGTGTCTCTGAAGGAGCCAACTGCTGATTCTCCCTGATCTCACATGCTAAACCCGCAGAGACTACAGTTCCCTCGTGGAGAATCAATTCTGGCTGGAAATTATCAAATTGAGAAGAACAAAAACTTCTACACTAAGCATCTGCTCTAACATTTTTGGAGCCTGACCTAAAAGTAACAATGAAGTTGAATCTGGTAAAAAAAAATAGCGCCCACCTGGCCTGTCTGGGATTCAAATCTCTTAGCAGACTCCAGAAAAACTAAATTCTTATGATCAGTTATTTTGTGTTTGGCCCCCTCCAGGAAATGTCGCCACTCCTCAAATGCCCATTTCATGGCCAACAGTACCCGGTTACCAATATCATAATTTCTTTCCGAAAAGGAAAATTTCCTGGAGAAAAAGGCACAAGGTCTAAGTTTAGTGAGTGAAGTAGTACCTTGGGACAAGACGGCCCCTACCCCTACTTCTGAGGCGTCAACTTCAACCACAAAGGGCTTACTCCAGGTTATCAAATCCGCTCCTTTCTGAGTAAGGTCAGTCAGCGACTTTGCTATAGTGGAAAAATTACCAACAAATTTCCGATAGCAATTTGCAAACCCCAATAATCTTAGTAATGCCTTTAAGGAGGTAGGTCGAGTCCACTCAAGCACAGCCTGAACTTTGGCTGCGTCCATGCTGATGGCAGAGGAGGATAAAACATACCCCAGAAAGGACAATTGCTCAACTCCAAAAGGACTCTCAGGACTTCCAGAACAAACCTAACATGTCTGACATGTTTACAGTGACAGTGACCTGTAAAATTCTGGAAAATGTCATTAACAAAGCATGGAAACACTGCAGGCACGTTACTCAACCCGAAGGGCATTACCAGGTACTCATAATGCCCTTCTGGTGCGTTAAAGGCCATTTTCCACTCATCCCCCTCCGGAATACGGATAAGATTATAGGCCCCTCGTAAATCCAATTTAGAGAAGAACTTAGCCCCAGAAGTCTGATTCAATATATCAGGGATGAGAGGCAGTGGGTACTGGCTCTTTACAGTAATTTTGTTTAAACCACGATAGTCAATGCAAGGCCTTAAACCTCCATCTTTCTCTTTAACAAAAAAGAACCCTGCCCTGCAGGAGAGGTGGAAGGATGAATAAGCCCTTTGTGAAGAGAATCTTTCACATACTCTCTCATGGCTGTCTCAGGTTCAGATAATTTAAATAATTGTCCTTTAGGAAGTTTAGAGTTAGGAACTAACTCAATCGCACAGTCATACGGCCTAAGAGGAGGTCGGAGCTCTGCCCCAGACTCGGCAAACACATCCTCAATATCTGAGATATAACCTGGCAAAGGCGAAGCGACAGTGAGAGCCACACAAGAGTTCATACACTCGGGATTATGCAATTGTAACCAAGGTAACCCCAGGACTATCTCAGAGGGCAAATTCTCTAGCACAAAGAAGGGGAGTGCCTCAGAATGGACGGTTCCCACCTTAATATTCAAGGATGGAGTAAAAAATTTTACTGAGGTTTGGGCTAAGGGAGTAGAATCGATGGCAGTGATTAAAATCGGCTTCTCTGACGGAATTAGGCGTACACACAAAGACGAGGCTACCCTTAAATCAATGAGATTGGCCATGGAGCCGCAGTCAAGAAATGCACTACCCTGAAGGAGCTTACCAGAAACCGCCATCTCAATAGGCAATACAAATTTATGAGAAGACATAGATGGGAATACCTGTCCCCCCAGATGGTCTTTCTGAGGGACCCCAGCTTAATAGGTTCATGCTCTCTTCCAGAGTAGATGGTGGTGGGAAATTAACCAAGAAGTCCTTAATTGAATCAGACTGTTACGATCAGGGGACCTAAGCAGTAACAGTGAACACCAGAACAAACAACATTAAACTATATAGGAAATATCCTGCAATAGAAAGCAGAGGAATGGGGAGTCTAAAGAAACAACAAACATATAATCGACCGGACTCACAACCTGCTCAGGGAATCCAAACCAGCAAAGACTGGGAGGCCATCACAGACAACCTCTCTGAGAGATCTGCAGAGAACCGCACCCAAAAACAGGTAGCAGACCAAAATCCTGTGTGAACAGACACCTATCTATAGAAAATACTAAAGGACACTTCTGGCCAGGTTTTCTCCCTAAAATGGCCTCAGAAGGAACGGACGCTAACTGAGGCTAGATAGGAGTCTAGTACAGTCATGGCCAAAAGTTTTGAGAATGATACAAATATTAATTTTTACAAAGTCTACTGCTTCAGTTTTTCTGATGGCAATTTGCATATACTCCAGAATGTTATAAAGAGTGATCAGCTTAACAGCAATTACTTGCAAAGTCAATATTTGCCTAGAAAATGAACTTTATCCCCCAAAACACATTTCAACATCATTGCAGCCCTGCCTTAAAAGGACCACCTAACATCGTTTCAGTGATTGCTCCATTAACACAGGTGTGGGTGTTGATGAGGACAGGGCTGGAGATCAATCTGTCATGATTAAGTAAGAATGACACCACTGGACACTTTAAAAGGAGGCTGGTGCTTGCCATCATTATTTCTCTTCTGTTAACCATGGTTATCTCTAAAGAAACACGTGCAGTCATCATTGCACTGCACAAAAATGGCCTAACTGGGAAGAGTATTGCAGCTAGAAAGATTGCACCTCAGTCAACAATCTATCGCATCATCAAGAACTTCAAGGAGAGAGGTTCCATTGGTGCCAAAAAGGCTCCAGGGCGCCCAAGAAAGACCAGCAAGCGGCAGGACCGTCTCTTAAAAGTGTTTCAGCTGCGGGATCGGGCTACCAGCAGTGCAGAGCTTGCTGAGGAATGGCAGCAGGCAGGTGTGAGTGCATCTGCACGCACTGTGAGGCGGAGACTCTTGGAGCAAGGCCTGGTCTCAAGGAGGGCAGCAAAGAAGCCACTTCTCTCCAGAAAAAACATCAGGGACAGACTGATATTCTGCAAAAGGTACAGGGAGTGGACTGCTGAGGACTGGGGGAAAGTCATTTTCTCTGATGAATCCCCTTTTCGATTGTTTAGAACATCTGGAAAACAGCTTATTCGGAGAAGAAGAGGTGAGCGCTACCACCAGTCTTGTCTCATGCCAACTGTAAAGCATCCTGAAACCATTCATGTGTGGGGTTGCTTCTCAGCCAAGGGAATCGGCTCTCTCACAGTCTTGCCATGAATAAAGAATGGTACCAGAATGTCCTCCAAGAGCAACTTCTCCCAACCGTCCAAGAGCAGTTTGGCGCTCAACAATGCCTTTTCCAGCATGATGGAGCACCTTGCCATAAAGCAAAGGTGATAACTAAATGGCTCAGGGAACAAAACATAGAGATTTTGGGTCCATGGCCTGGAAACTCCCCAGATCTTAATCCCATTGAGAACTTGTGGTCAATCATCAAGAGACGGGTGGACAAACAAAAACCAACAAATTCAGACAAAATGAAAGCATTGATTCTGCAAGAATGGACTGCTATCAGTCAGGATTTGGTCCAGAAGTTGATTGAGAGCATGCCAGGGAGAATTGCAGAGGTCCTGAAGAAGAAGGGTCAACACTGCAAATATTGACTTGCTGCATTAACTCATTCTAACTGTCAATATAAGCTTCTGTTACTCATAATATGAATGCAATTCTATTTCTGTATGTGATAAAAACATCTGACAAACACACAGAAAAACCAGAGGGCAGCAGATCATGTGAAAATATAATATTTGTGTCATTCTCAAAACTTTTGGCCATGACAGTAGAGAGATATACTAACATTTAAGAGAAGCCCTGTCTGTTCACACTTCAGAAACACTCGCCCGCAGTGAGAAGCCAAGAATCTAATATTCCTGCTACTCACGGTTCACATGCAACAAATAACTACTGGAACTGGTTACTAGATCCAAGGTTTCAGAAAAGCAACGAGACTGAATCAGGCTGATGGCTGAATAGAAGACGACCCGCTCAGAGTCCAGACGAGACTGAGCTAAAAAGCTAACCAAACCAAACCCATCCCCCAGAAACTCACATGACACCAAGAAACCAGAAAAAGGAAAACCCAGAAAACAACAGAAACAAAACACAGAACTGGTGACAGAGAGCCGAATTATTCCACTGGGACTGGACCGACCACCCTCTAAACTCCGTACAATAGTCCTCTGCCGCCCGAGTACCCTGGCGGATGGATGAGAGCTTGGCCTCAGTAAGAGTTTTCTGCTCTGGTTCATCATATAATAGACCCAAGGCCATGAAAAAGTTATCTACTGAGGTTAGCTCTGGTGCTTGGGGATCCAATGAAAAAGCCCAGGCCTGCAAATCTCCTTGTAAAAGGGAAATCAACATCGCCACTTGTTGCTGATTACCGGAAGAATATGGCCGAAGGCGAAAATATAGCTTACAAGCCTCCAGAAAGTTAGTGAACATCTTCCAGGCCCTTGAAAACCTGGTAAAGCAGAGCCAAACGTCCAGCGCACTCCTAGCCACACCACTCCTGACCCCCAGAGGTGTTCACCAGAGCCACTGATGGTGGGGATGGACTTGGAGACTACTGTCGGGCAGGGCAGTTACAGGTCAGAGCAGAGGACGCACGGCGCACCACTAGTCTCAGCAGACCCATAAACTGAAATCACTTACCGGAAACTTCCAAAGTTAGATGAGGATCCAAAGTTGCAGAAGGCAGCTGATGGGTGTAACCGGAAGATGGCAGCAGTTCAGCAATAGAATAGTCATCCAATCCTAGTCACCAATGAGAGGTCAGTGCGGTACAGAGGGGTAATCCAGGAGAGAGGTCAAACAAGCTGGGTCGGTAACAGGAGAGCAAACTAAGTCGTGATCAAGGAGCAGAAGCCTGAAGGCAAGCCGAGGTCATAGCAGGAGAGAGCGGAGGTACAAAGTCAGGAGGCAAAAGCAGAGTCTGAGACAAGAGCAGAGCCGGGGACGGAATCGAGGAGTCAGGCAGGGTACGAACAGAACATGGGTAAAGAGGGCTAACATCCAGAGAAAACCGAATAGCCAGCAGTGAGTGGGAGCGGAAGTGTGGGATAAATAGCATCCGACAGACACCCACATTAAACCACAAGAAGCTGAAATGAAAGCACTCACTGAAACAGTGTAAAATGGCTGAGGGTAACCCCACTGGGCTTTTAGTATAGCAGGACTATGGTCCGATCTGGAGAGCAAGAGCTTTCTGTGCGTTTAATGTTAAGCCTAAAAAGGATTTCCAGGCTGTTCAGGAGGTGATGGAGACCCTGCTGCTGCCCAAATAGGTGGGTATAGTCAAAGTCAAGGCACACACCAAGGCTGATACAAAGAAAGTAGAGGTAACGTGTGGGCAGATGCTGCCACCAAACTAGCTGCAGAAAAGCCTAGGGAACATGCCTCAGCACAGGGGGTCACCATACTGGGCCAAAACTCTCAGCTCTCTTCTCAGGTTCTAAAAACAATACAGGACCAAAATGGCCCAGAAGAAAAGAAGACCTGAAAACCACAAGGAGGGAAAAAGGATGAACAAGTCCTCATGGCCAGTGGTGAGGGAGTATGTTACCGAGAGCATTGTTTCCAAGGATGGCGCAGGCAGCTCAAGTGCACCACTCGGAAGTAGCCATGTGTGACCTGGTGAGCAGATGATGGGTAGCTGCAGGATTTAGCATCACTGCAGTCAGATACGTGTAAGCCTGCATAACATATTCCAGACACAATGTAGGCCAGAAGGTGAAAGGTTCCTCAGAAACACACCCCGAAGCCCTAGTATTTGTTCCAGAGATTTCGGGTGAGCTATATACAGTTACCAGAGGTGGGAAGGTATGACTACGTGCTTGTGTGTAGTGATGTCTCTTCTGGATGGCCTGAGGCATTTCTGGTGCAGAAAAGAGACTGCAGATAGACTGCTGAAAAGAAGTAGTGTGCAGGTATGGGATCCCCGAGACCATCAAAGAGATAATGGAACTCACTATACAGGACAGGTAATGAGAGAAATAATGGAGGCCGTGGGGATACAGCAAGTGTTCCTTACCCGTACCGTCCCCAGAGAAGTGGAGAGGCTAAACTGTACCCTCTAAATGTGTACCCTCTAAATGTGTACCCTCTAAATGTGATCCAAAAAACTATGGATGTGGTGAAAATTCTAAATCCTTATCAAATCATGACATCACCGATCGTCTGAAACAAAATGAGATTAGTTTTATTTGTTAACAAATAGGAACACGCACACCGTATACAAGCTATAGTGTCTGCCCACAGACTTCCTGTAGACACAGATTTATATACTTTACTGGTCACATGATCTTATGGGTTGGCTTCTTTCACAATATACGGAAACATAAGCTAACATAACCTACAACGAAACAGGAAACAGACAGACCTTCGCTATCCTTATCTCCATAAAAAACAATGACTATACCTTCAGTTCTACATAATAACAAAACCACCCACAGGTCTACAGACATGAGGAGTCTCTCAGGCCCCGTCAGACTGATTAATTACTGTCTCATTCTAATCCTTAATATCAATCACTACAAATACTTATATGATATCATGTAACACAAGACATTCCTAACATTCCCTCCTTTTATCATAATCTCATATTTCTGTATATTTTACATCACCAACACCAATGTGTTAAAACAGCCCTGCTAAGGAGCTACTGAGGAGGAACAATAATGGGAGCCCTAATGTCAGTACCCACAGTATAATGTTCCTTAATGCCCCCCTACAGTATAATGCCACATTAGTTGCCCCCCACACCGTGTAATGTCATATCAGTGCCCCCGCACAGTATAATGCTATGTCAGTACCCCCCGCACAGTATAATGGCATGTTAGTGCCCCCCACACAGTATAATGCTATGTCAGTACCCCCCGCACAGTATAATGGCATGTTAGTGCCCCCCACACAGTATAATGCTATGTTAGTGCCCCCCACACAGTATAATGCCACATTAGTCACTACCCGCACAGTATAATGCTATGTTAGTGCCCCGCGCACAGTATAATGCTATGTTAGTGCCCCCCACACAGTATAATGCTATGTCAGTGCCCCCACACAGTATAATGCCATGTTAGTACCCCCCGCACAGTATAATGCTATGTCAGTACCCCCCGCACAGTATAATGCTATGTTAGTGCCCCCCACAGAGTATAATGCTATGTCAGTACCCCCCCGCACAGTATAATGCTATGTCAGTACACCCCGCACAGTATAATGCTATGTTAGTGCCCCCCACACAGTATAATGCTATGTCAGTGCCCCCACACAGTATAATGCCATGTTAGTACCCCCCGCACAGTATAATGCTATGTTAGTGCCCCTGCACAGTATAATGCTATGTTAGTGCCCCCACACAGTATAATGCTATGTTAGTGCCCCCACACAGTATAATGCTATGTCAGTGCCCCCACACAGTATAATGCTATGTTAGTGCCCCCACACAGTATAATGCTATGTTAGTGCCCCCACACAGTATAATACTATGTCAGTGCCCCCTGCACAGTATAATGCCATGTTAGTGCCCCCACACAGTATAATGCTATGTTATTGCCCCCCGCACAGTATAATGCTATGTCAGTACCCCCCGCACAGTATAATGCCATGTTAGTGCCCCCCACACAGTATAATGCTATGTCAGTACCCCCCGCACAGTATAATGCCATGTTAGTGCCCCCCACACAGTATAATGCTATGTCAGTACCCCCCGCACAGTATAATGCTATGTCAGTACCCCCTGCACAGTATAATGCCATGTTAGTGCCCCCCACACAGTATAATGCTATGTTAGTGCCCCCCACACAGTATAATGCCACATTAGTCACTACCCGCACAGTATAATGCTATGTTAGTGCCCCCCACACAGTATAATGTTATGTTAGTGCCCCCCGCACAGTATAATGTTATGTTAGTGCCCCCCACACAGTATAATGCTATGTTAGTGCCCCCCACACAGTATAATGCCACATTAGTCACTACCCGCACAGTATAATGTTATGTTATTGCCCCCTGCACAGTATAATGCTATGTTAGTGCCCCCCCGCACAGTATAATGCTATGTCAGTACCCCCCGCACAGTATAATGCTATGATAGTGCCCCCCGCACAGTATAATATTATGTTAGTGCCCCCCACACAGTATAATGTTATGTTAGTGCCCCGCGCACAGTATAATGTTATGTTAGTGCCCCCCACACAGTGTAATGCCACGATAGTCACTACCCGCACAGTATAATGCTATGTTAGTGCCCCCTGCACAGTATAATGCGATGTTAGTGCCCCCCGCACAGTATAATGCTATATCAGTACCCCCCGCACAGTATAATGGCATGTTAGTGCCCCCCACACAGTATAATGCTATGTTAGTGCCCCCCACACAGTATAATGCCACATTAGTCACTACCCGCACAGTATAATGCTATGTTAGTGCCCCCCACACAGTATAATGTTATGTTAGTGCCCCCCACACAGTATAATATTGTTAGTGCCCCCCGCACAGTATAATGCTATGTTAGTGCCCCCCACACAGTATAATGCTATGTCAGTACCCTCCGCACAGTATAATGCTATGTTAGTGCCCCCCACACAGTATAATGTTATGTTAGTGCCCCTGCACAGTATAATGCTATGTCAGTGCCCCCACACAGTATAATGCCATGTTAGTACCCCCCACACAGTATAATGCCATGTTAGTACCCCCCGCACAGTATAATGATATGTTAGTGCCCCCCGCACAGTATAATGCTATGTTAGTGCCCCGCGCACAGTATAATGCTATGTTAGTGCCCCCACACAGTATAATGCTATGTCAGTGCCCCCACACAGTATAATGCTATGTTAGTGCCCCGCGCACAGTATAATGCTATGTTAGTGCCCCCACACAGTATAATGCTATGTCAGTGCCCCCACACAGTATAATGCCATGTTAGTGCCCCCTACACAGTATAATGCTATGTTATTGCCCACCGCACAGTATAATGCTATGTTATTGCCCCCTACACAGTATAATGCTATGTTAGTGCCCCCCGCACAGTATAATGCCATGTTAGTGCCCCCCACACAGTATAATGCTATGTTACTGCCCCCCACACAGTATAATGCCACATTAGTCACTACCCGCACAGTATAATGCTGTTAGTGCCCCCCACACAGTATAATGTTATGTTAGTGCCCCCCGCACAGTATAATGCTATATTAGTGCCCCCCACACAGTATAATGCCACATTAGTCACTACCCGCACAGTATAATGTTATGTTATTGCCCCCTACACAGTATAATGCTATGTTAGCACCCCCCACATAGTATAATGTTATGTTAGTGCCCCGCGCACAGTATAATGCTATGTTAGTGCCCCCCCGCACAGTATAATGTTATGTTAGTGCCCCCACACAGTGTAATGCCACGATAGTCACTACCCGCACAGTATAATGCTATGTTAGTGCCCCCTGCACAGTATAATGCTATGTCAGTGCCCCCCGCACAGTATAATGCTATGTTAGTGCCCCCACACAGTATAATGCTATGTCAGTGCCCCCCACACAGTATAATGCTATGTTAGTGCCCCCACACAGTATAATGCTATGTCAGTGCCCCCCACACAGTATAATGCTATGTTAGTGCCCCCACACAGTATAATGCTATGTCAGTGCCCCCACACAGTATAATGCTATGTTAGTGCCCCTCGCACAGTATAATGCTATGTTAGTGCCCCCCCGCACAGTATAATGCTATGTTAGTGCCCCCCGCACAGTATAATGCTATGTTAGTGCCCCCACACAGTATAATGCTATGTCAGTGCCCCCACACAGTATAATGCTATGTTAGTGCCCCCCGCACAGTATAATGCTACGTTAGTGCCCCCCGCACAGTATAATGCTATGTTAGTGCCCCCCGCACAGTATAATGTTATGTTATTGCCCCCTACACAGTATAATGCTATGTTATTGCCCCCCACACAGTAAAATGCTATATCAGTACCCCCACACAGTATAATGCTATGTTAGTGCCCCCCGCACAGTATAATGCTATGTTAGTGCCCCCCGCACAGTATAATGCTATGTTAGTGCCCCCACACAGTATAATGCTATGTTAGCACCCCCCACATAGTATAATGCCATGTTAGTGCCCCCCGCACAGTATAATGTTATGTCAGTGCCCCCACACAGTATAATGCTATGTTAGTGCCCCCCGCACAGTATAATGCTATGTTAGTGCCCCCCGCACAGTATAATGCTATGTTAGTGCCCCCCGCACAGTATAATGCTATGTTAGTGCCCCCCGCACAGTATAATGCTATGTTAGTGCCCCCCACACAGTATAATGCTATGTTAGTGCCCCCACACAGTATAATGCTATGTTAGTGCCCCCCGCACAGTATAATGCTATGTTAGTGCCCCCCGCACAGTATAATGCTATGTTAGCGCCCCCCACACAGTATAATGCTATGTTAGTGCCCCCCACACAGTATAATGTTATGTTAGTGCCCCCCGCACAGTATAATGCTATGTTAGTACCCCTGCACAATATAATGCTATGTTATTGCCCCCTGCACAGTATAATGCTATGTTAGTGCCCCCCGCACAGTATAATGCTATGTTAGTGCCCCCCGCACAGTATGATGCTATGTCAGTGCCCCCCGCACAGTATAATGTTATGTTAGTGCCCCCCGCACAGTATAATGCTATGTTAGTGCCCCCCGCACAGTATAATGCTATGTTAGTGCCCCCGCACAGTATAATGCTATGTTAGTGCCCCCCGCACAGTATAATGCTATGTTAGTGCCCCCGCACAGTATAATGCTATGCTAGTGCCCCCCGCACAGTATAATGCTATGTTAGTGCCCCCCGCACAGTATAATGCCATGTTAGTGGCCCCTGCACAGTATAATGCTATGTCAGTACCCCCCGCACAGTATAATGCTATGTTAGTGCCCCCCGCACAGTATAATGCTGTGTTAGTGCCCCTCACACAGTATAATGTTATGTTAGTGCCCCCGAACAGTATAATGTTATGTTAGTGCCCCCCGCACAGTATAATGTTATGTTAGTGCCCCCCACACAATATAATACCACGATAGTCACTACCCGCACAGTATAATGCTGTTAGTGCCCCCCGCACAGTATAATGCTATGTTAGTGCCCCCCACACAGTATAATGCTATGTTAGTGCCCCTCACACAGTATAATGCTATGTTAGTGCCCCTCACACAGTATAATGCTATGTCAGTGCCCCCCACACAGTATAATGCTATGTCAGTGCCCCCACACAGTATAATGCTATGTTAGCGCCCCCCACACAGTATAATGCTAAGTTAGTGCCCCCTGCACAGTATAATGCTATGTTAGTGCCCCCCGCACAGTATAATGTTATGTTATTGCCCCCTGCACAGTATAATGCTATGTCAGTGCCCCAACACAGTATAATGCTATGTTAGCACCCCCACATAGTATAATGCTAAGTTAGTGCCCCCCGCACAGTATAATGTTATGTTATTGCCCCCTACACAGTATAATGCTATGTTAGTGCCCCCTACACAGTATAATGCCATGTTAGAGCGACCCAAACAGTATAATGCCATGTTAGAGCCCCTCACACAGTATAATGCTATGTTAGCACACCCCACACAGTATAATGCTATGTTAGTGCCCCTCACACAGTATAATGTTATGTTAGTGCCCCCCACACAGTATAATGCTATGTTAGTGCCCCCCAAACAGTATAATGCTATGTTAGTGCCCTTGCACAATTTAATGCTATGTTATTGCCCCCTACACAGTATAATGCTATGTTAGCGCCCACCGCACAGTATAATGCTATGTTAGTGCCCTTGCACAATTTAATGCTATGTTATTGCCCCCTACACAGTATAATGTTATGTTATTGCCCCCTACACAGTATAATGCTATGTTAGCACACCCCACACAGTATAATGCTATGTTAGTGCCCCTCACACAGTATAATGTTATGTTAGTGCCCCCTGCACAGTATAATGCTATGTTAGTACCCCTGCACAATATAATGCTATGTTATTGCCCCCTACACAGTATAATGCTATGTCAGTGCCCCCCGCACAGTATAATGCTATGTTAGTGCCCCCCGCACAGTATAATGCTATGTTAGTGCCCCCTGCACAGTATAATGCTATGTTAGTGCCCCCCGCACAGTATAATGCTATGTTAGTGCCCCCCACACAGTATAATGCTATGTTAGTGCCCCCCACACAGTATAATGCTATGTTAGTGCCCCCCACACAGTATAATGCTATGTTAGTGCCCCCCGCACAGTATAATGCCACGTTAGTGCCCCCCACACAGTATAATGCTATGTTAGTGCCCCCCGCACAGTATAATGCCTTGTTAGTGCCCCCTACACAGTATAATGCTATGTTAGTGCCCCCCGCACAGTATAATGCTATGTTAGTGCCCCCCGCACAGTATAATGCCTTGTTAGTGCCCCCTGCACAGTATAATGCTATGTTAGTGCCCCCCACACAGTATAATGCTATGTTAGTGCCCCCCGCACAGTATAATGCTATGTTAGTGCCCCCCGCACAGTATAATGCTATGTTAGTGCCCCCCGCACAGTATAATGCCATGTTAGTGCCCCCCGCACAGTATAATGCCTTGTTAGTGTCCCCTGCACAGTATAATGCTATGTTAGTGCCCCCCGCACAGTATAATGCTATGTTAGTGCCCCCCACACAGTATAATGCTATGTTAGTGCCCCCCGCACAGTATAATGCTATGTTAGTGCCCCCCGCACAGTATAATGCCACGTTAGTGCCCCCCACACAGTATAATGCTATGTTAGTGCCCCCCGCACAGTATAATGCCTTGTTAGTGCCCCCTACACAGTATAATGCTATGTTAGTGCCCCCCGCACAGTATAATGCTATGTTAGTGCCCCCCGCACAGTATAATGCTATGTTAGTGCCCCCCGCACAGTATAATGCTATGTTAGTGCCCCCCACACAGTATAATGCTATGTTAGTGCCCCCCGCACAGTATAATGCCTTGTTAGTGCCCCCGCACAGTATAATGCTATGTTAGTGCCCCCCGCACAGTATAATGCTATGTTAGTGCCCCCCACACAGTATAATGCTATGTTAGTGCCCCCCGCACAGTATAATGCTATGTTAGTGCCCCCCATACAGTATAATGCCATGTTAGTGCCCCCGCACAGTATAATGCTATGTTAGTGCCCCCCGCACAGTATAATGCTATGTTAGTGCCCCCCGCACAGTATAATGCTATGTTAGTGCCCCCCGCACAGTATAATGCTATGTTAGTGCCCCCCACACAGTATAATGCTATGTTAGTGCCCCCCGCACAGTATAATGCCTTGTTAGTGCCCCCGCACAGTATAATGCTATGTTAGTGCCCCCGCACAGTATAATGCTATGTTAGTGCCCCCCACACAGTATAATGCCATGTTAGTGCCTCCTGCACAGTATAATGCTATGTTAGTGCCCCCCGCACAGTATAATGCTATGTTAGTGCCCCCCGCACAGTATAATGCTATGTCAGTGCCCCCCACACAGTATAATGCTATGTTAGTGCCCCCACACAGTATAATGCTATGTCAGTGCCCCCACACAGTATAATGCTATGTTAGTGCCCCTCGCACAGTATAATGCTATGTTAGTGCCCCCCGCACAGTAAAATGCTATGTTAGTGCCCCCCGCACAGTATAATGCTATGTTAGTGCCCCCACACAGTATAATGCTATGTCAGTGCCCCCACACAGTATAATGCTATGTTAGTGCCCCCCGCACAGTATAATGCTACGTTAGTGCCCCCCGCACAGTATAATGCTATGTTAGTGCCCCCCGCACAGTATAATGTTATGTTATTGCCCCCTACACAGTATAATGCTATGTTAGCACCCCCCACATAGTATAATGCCATGTTAGTGCCCCCTGCACAGTATAATGCTATGTTAGCACCCCCCACATAGTATAATGCCATGTTAGTGCCCCCCGCACAGTATAATGTTATGTCAGTGCCCCCACACAGTATAATGCTATGTTAGTGCCCCCCGCACAGTATAATGCTATGTCAGTGCCCCCCGCACAGTATAATGCTATGTTAGTGCCCCCCACACAGTAAAATGCTATATCAGTACCCCCACACAGTATAATGCTATGTTAGTGCCCCCCGCACAGTATAATGCTATGTTAGTGCCCCCCGCACAGTATAATGTTATGTTATTGCCCCCTACACAGTATAATGCTATGTTAGCACCCCCCACATAGTATAATGCCATGTTAGTGCCCCCTGCACAGTATAATGCTATGTTAGCACCCCCCACATAGTATAATGCCATGTTAGTGCCCCCCGCACAGTATAATGTTATGTCAGTGCCCCCACACAGTATAATGCTATGTTAGTGCCCCCCGCACAGTATAATGCTATGTTAGTGCCCCCCGCACAGTATAATGCTATGTTAGTGCCCCCCGCACAGTATAATGCTATGTTAGTGCCCCCCGCACAGTATAATGCTATGTTAGTGCCCCCCACACAGTATAATGCTATGTTAGTGCCCCCACACAGTATAATGCTATGTTAGTGCCCCCCGCACAGTATAATGCTATGTTAGTGCCCCCCGCACAGTATAATGCTATGTTAGCGCCCCCCACACAGTATAATGCTATGTTAGTGCCCCCCACACAGTATAATGTTATGTTAGTGCCCCCCGCACAGTATAATGCTATGTTAGTACCCCTGCACAATATAATGCTATGTTATTGCCCCCTGCACAGTATAATGCTATGTTAGTGCCCCCCGCACAGTATAATGCTATGTTAGTGCCCCCCGCACAGTATGATGCTATGTCAGTGCCCCCCGCACAGTATAATGTTATGTTAGTGCCCCCCGCACAGTATAATGCTATGTTAGTGCCCCCCGCACAGTATAATGCTATGTTAGTGCCCCCGCACAGTATAATGCTATGTTAGTGCCCCCCGCACAGTATAATGCTATGTTAGTGCCCCCGCACAGTATAATGCTATGCTAGTGCCCCCCGCACAGTATAATGCTATGTTAGTGCCCCCCGCACAGTATAATGCCATGTTAGTGGCCCCTGCACAGTATAATGCTATGTCAGTACCCCCCGCACAGTATAATGCTATGTTAGTGCCCCCCGCACAGTATAATGCTGTGTTAGTGCCCCTCACACAGTATAATGTTATGTTAGTGCCCCCCGAACAGTATAATGTTATGTTAGTGCCCCCCACACAATATAATACCACGATAGTCACTACCCGCACAGTATAATGCTGTTAGTGCCCCCCGCACAGTATAATGCTATGTTAGTGCCCCCCACACAGTATAATGCTATGTTAGTGCCCCTCACACAGTATAATGCTATGTTAGTGCCCCTCACACAGTATAATGCTATGTCAGTGCCCCCCACACAGTATAATGCTATGTTAGTGCCCCCGCACAGTATAATGCTATGCTAGTGCCCCCCGCACAGTATAATGCTATGTTAGTGCCCCCCGCACAGTATAATGCCATGTTAGTGGCCCCTGCACAGTATAATGCTATGTCAGTACCCCCCGCACAGTATAATGCTATGTTAGTGCCCCCCGCACAGTATAATGCTGTGTTAGTGCCCCTCACACAGTATAATGTTATGTTAGTGCCCCCGAACAGTATAATGTTATGTTAGTG
The DNA here is from genome assembly GCA_947044405.1 of Leptodactylus fallax. Taxonomy (NCBI): domain Eukaryota; kingdom Metazoa; phylum Chordata; class Amphibia; order Anura; family Leptodactylidae; genus Leptodactylus; species Leptodactylus fallax. The sequence continues at coordinate 276,771 of CAMRHE010000749.1, read as the reverse complement.
CCCCCCGCACAGTATAATGTTATGTTAGTGCCCCCCACACAATATAATACCACGATAGTCACTACCCGCACAGTATAATGCTGTTAGTGCCCCCCGCACAGTATAATGCTATGTTAGTGCCCCCCACACAGTATAATGCTATGTTAGTGCCCCTCACACAGTATAATGCTATGTTAGTGCCCCTCACACAGTATAATGCTATGTCAGTGCCCCCCACACAGTATAATGCTATGTCAGTGCCCCCACACAGTATAATGCTATGTTAGCGCCCCCCACACAGTATAATGCTAAGTTAGTGCCCCCTGCACAGTATAATGCTATGTTAGTGCCCCCCGCACAGTATAATGTTATGTTATTGCCCCCTGCACAGTATAATGCTATGTCAGTGCCCCAACACAGTATAATGCTATGTTAGCACCCCCACATAGTATAATGCTAAGTTAGTGCCCCCCGCACAGTATAATGTTATGTTATTGCCCCCTACACAGTATAATGCTATGTTAGTGCCCCCTACACAGTATAATGCCATGTTAGTGCCACCCAAACAGTATAATGCCATGTTAGAGCCCCTCACACAGTATAATGCTATGTTAGCACACCCCACACAGTATAATGCTATGTTTGTGCCCCTCACACAGTATAATGTTATGTTAGTGCCCCCCACACAGTATAATGCTATGTTAGTGCCCCCCAAACAGTATAATGCTATGTTAGTGCCCTTGCACAATTTAATGCTATGTTATTGCCCCTTACACAGTATAATGCTATGTTAGCGCCCACCGCACAGTATAATGCTATGTTAGTGCCCTTGCACAATTTAATGCTATGTTATTGCCCCCTACACAGTATAATGTTATGTTATTGCCCCCTACACAGTATAATGCTATGTTAGCACACCCCACACAGTATAATGCTATGTTAGTGCCCCTCACACAGTATAATGTTATGTTAGTGCCCCCTGCACAGTATAATGCTATGTTAGTACCCCTGCACAATATAATGCTATGTTATTGCCCCCTACACAGTATAATGCTATGTCAGTGCCCCCCGCACAGTATAATGCTATGTTAGTGCCCCCCGCACAGTATAATGCTATGTTAGTGCCCCCTGCACAGTATAATGCTATGTTAGTGCCCCCCGCACAGTATAATGCTATGTTAGTGCCCCCCGCACAGTATAATGCCTTGTTAGTGCCCCCGCACAGTATAATGCTATGTTAGTGCCCCCGCACAGTATAATGCTATGTTAGTGCCCCCCACACAGTATAATGCCATGTTAGTGCCTCCTGCACAGTATAATGCTATGTTAGTGCCCCCCGCACAGTATAATGCTATGTTAGTGCCCCCCGCACAGTATAATGCTATGTCAGTGCCCCCCACACAGTATAATGCTATGTTAGTGCCCCCACACAGTATAATGCTATGTCAGTGCCCCCACACAGTATAATGCTATGTTAGTGCCCCTCGCACAGTATAATGCTATGTTAGTGCCCCCCCGCACAGTATAATGCTATGTTAGTGCCCCCCGCACAGTATAATGCTATGTTAGTGCCCCCACACAGTATAATGCTATGTCAGTGCCCCCACACAGTATAATGCTATGTTAGTGCCCCCCGCACAGTATAATGCTACGTTAGTGCCCCCCGCACAGTATAATGCTATGTTAGTGCCCCCCGCACAGTATAATGTTATGTTATTGCCCCCTACACAGTATAATGCTATGTTAGCACCCCCCACATAGTATAATGCCATGTTAGTGCCCCCTGCACAGTATAATGCTATGTTAGCACCCCCCACATAGTATAATGCCATGTTAGTGCCCCCCGCACAGTATAATGTTATGTCAGTGCCCCCACACAGTATAATGCTATGTTAGTGCCCCCCGCACAGTATAATGCTATGTCAGTGCCCCCCGCACAGTATAATGCTATGTTAGTGCCCCCACACACAGTAAAATGCTATATCAGTACCCCCACACAGTATAATGCTATGTTAGTGCCCCCCGCACAGTATAATGCTATGTTAGTGCCCCCCGCACAGTATAATGTTATGTTATTGCCCCCTACACAGTATAATGCTATGTTAGCACCCCCCACATAGTATAATGCCATGTTAGTGCCCCCTGCACAGTATAATGCTATGTTAGCACCCCCCACATAGTATAATGCCATGTTAGTGCCCCCCGCACAGTATAATGTTATGTCAGTGCCCCCACACAGTATAATGCTATGTTAGTGCCCCCCGCACAGTATAATGCTATGTTAGTGCCCCCCGCACAGTATAATGCTATGTTAGTGCCCCCCGCACAGTATAATGCTATGTTAGTGCCCCCCGCACAGTATAATGCTATGTTAGTGCCCCCCACACAGTATAATGCTATGTTAGTGCCCCCACACAGTATAATGCTATGTTAGTGCCCCCCCGCACAGTATAATGCTATGTTAGTGCCCCCCGCACAGTATAATGCTATGTTAGCGCCCCCCACACAGTATAATGCTATGTTAGTGCCCCCCACACAGTATAATGTTATGTTAGTGCCCCCCGCACAGTATAATGCTATGTTAGTACCCCTGCACAATATAATGCTATGTTATTGCCCCCTGCACAGTATAATGCTATGTTAGTGCCCCCCGCACAGTATAATGCTATGTTAGTGCCCCCCGCACAGTATGATGCTATGTCAGTGCCCCCCGCACAGTATAATGTTATGTTAGTGCCCCCCGCACAGTATAATGCTATGTTAGTGCCCCCCGCACAGTATAATGCTATGTTAGTGCCCCCGCACAGTATAATGCTATGTTAGTGCCCCCCGCACAGTATAATGCTATGTTAGTGCCCCCGCACAGTATAATGCTATGCTAGTGCCCCCCGCACAGTATAATGCTATGTTAGTGCCCCCCGCACAGTATAATGCCATGTTAGTGGCCCCTGCACAGTATAATGCTATGTCAGTACCCCCCGCACAGTATAATGCTATGTTAGTGCCCCCCGCACAGTATAATGCTGTGTTAGTGCCCCTCACACAGTATAATGTTATGTTAGTGCCCCCGAACAGTATAATGTTATGTTAGTGCCCCCCACACAATATAATACCACGATAGTCACTACCCGCACAGTATAATGCTGTTAGTGCCCCCCGCACAGTATAATGCTATGTTAGTGCCCCCCACACAGTATAATGCTATGTTAGTGCCCCTCACACAGTATAATGCTATGTTAGTGCCCCTCACACAGTATAATGCTATGTCAGTGCCCCCCACACAGTATAATGCTATGTTAGTGCCCCCGCACAGTATAATGCTATGCTAGTGCCCCCCGCACAGTATAATGCTATGTTAGTGCCCCCCGCACAGTATAATGCCATGTTAGTGGCCCCTGCACAGTATAATGCTATGTCAGTACCCCCCGCACAGTATAATGCTATGTTAGTGCCCCCCGCACAGTATAATGCTGTGTTAGTGCCCCTCACACAGTATAATGTTATGTTAGTGCCCCCGAACAGTATAATGTTATGTTAGTGCCCCCCGCACAGTATAATGTTATGTTAGTGCCCCCCACACAATATAATACCACGATAGTCACTACCCGCACAGTATAATGCTGTTAGTGCCCCCCGCACAGTATAATGCTATGTTAGTGCCCCCCACACAGTATAATGCTATGTTAGTGCCCCTCACACAGTATAATGCTATGTTAGTGCCCCTCACACAGTATAATGCTATGTCAGTGCCCCCCACACAGTATAATGCTATGTCAGTGCCCCCACACAGTATAATGCTATGTTAGCGCCCCCCACACAGTATAATGCTAAGTTAGTGCCCCCTGCACAGTATAATGCTATGTTAGTGCCCCCCGCACAGTATAATGTTATGTTATTGCCCCCTGCACAGTATAATGCTATGTCAGTGCCCCAACACAGTATAATGCTATGTTAGCACCCCCACATAGTATAATGCTAAGTTAGTGCCCCCCGCACAGTATAATGTTATGTTATTGCCCCCTACACAGTATAATGCTATGTTAGTGCCCCCTACACAGTATAATGCCATGTTAGTGCCACCCAAACAGTATAATGCCATGTTAGAGCCCCTCACACAGTATAATGCTATGTTAGCACACCCCACACACGTATAATGCTATGTTAGTGCCCCTCACACAGTATAATGTTATGTTAGTGCCCCCCACACAGTATAATGCTATGTTAGTGCCCCCCAAACAGTATAATGCTATGTTAGTGCCCTTGCACAATTTAATGCTATGTTATTGCCCCCTACACAGTATAATGCTATGTTAGCGCCCACCGCACAGTATAATGCTATGTTAGTGCCCTTGCACAATTTAATGCTATGTTATTGCCCCCTACACAGTATAATGTTATGTTATTGCCCCCTACACAGTATAATGCTATGTTAGCACACCCCACACAGTATAATGCTATGTTAGTGCCCCTCACACAGTATAATGTTATGTTAGTGCCCCCTGCACAGTATAATGCTATGTTAGTACCCCTGCACAATATAATGCTATGTTATTGCCCCCTACACAGTATAATGCTATGTCAGTGCCCCCCGCACAGTATAATGCTATGTTAGTGCCCCCCGCACAGTATAATGCTATGTTAGTGCCCCCTGCACAGTATAATGCTATGTTAGTGCCCCCCGCACAGTATAATGCTATGTTAGTGCCCCCCACACAGTATAATGCTATGTTAGTGCCCCCCACACAGTATAATGCTATGTTAGTGCCCCCCACACAGTATAATGCTATGTTAGTGCCCCCCGCACAGTATAATGCCACGTTAGTGCCCCCCACACAGTATAATGCTATGTTAGTGCCCCCCGCACAGTATAATGCCTTGTTAGTGCCCCCTACACAGTATAATGCTATGTTAGTGCCCCCCGCACAGTATAATGCTATGTTAGTGCCCCCCGCACAGTATAATGCCTTGTTAGTGCCCCCTGCACAGTATAATGCTATGTTAGTGCCCCCCACACAGTATAATGCTATGTTAGTGCCCCCCCGCACAGTATAATGCTATGTTAGTGCCCCCCGCACAGTATAATGCTATGTTAGTGCCCCCCGCACAGTATAATGCCATGTTAGTGCCCCCCGCACAGTATAATGCCTTGTTAGTGTCCCCTGCACAGTATAATGCTATGTTAGTGCCCCCCGCACAGTATAATGCTATGTTAGTGCCCCCCACACAGTATAATGCTATGTTAGTGCCCCCCGCACAGTATAATGCTATGTTAGTGCCCCCCGCACAGTATAATGCCACGTTAGTGCCCCCCACACAGTATAATGCTATGTTAGTGCCCCCCGCACAGTATAATGCCTTGTTAGTGCCCCCTACACAGTATAATGCTATGTTAGTGCCCCCCGCACAGTATAATGCTATGTTAGTGCCCCCCGCACAGTATAATGCTATGTTAGTGCCCCCCGCACAGTATAATGCTATGTTAGTGCCCCCCACACAGTATAATGCTATGTTAGTGCCCCCCGCACAGTATAATGCCTTGTTAGTGCCCCCGCACAGTATAATGCTATGTTAGTGCCCCCCGCACAGTATAATGCTATGTTAGTGCCCCCCACACAGTATAATGCTATGTTAGTGCCCCCCGCACAGTATAATGCTATGTTATTGCCCCCCGCACAGTATAATGCTATGTTAGTGCCCCCACACAGTATAATGCTATGTCAGTGCCCCCACACAGTATAATGCTATGTTATTGCACCCTACACAATATAATGCTATGTTATTGCCCCCCGCACAGTATAATGCTATGTTAGTGCCCCCCGCACAGTATAATGCTATGTTAGTGCCCCCTGCACAGTATAATGCTATGTTAGTGCCCCCCGCACAGTATAATGCTATGTCAGTGCCCCCCACACAGTATAATGCTATGTTAGTGCCCCCCACACAGTATAATGCTATGTTAGTGCCCCCCGCACAGTATAATGCTATGTTAGTGCCCCCCGCACAGTATAATGCCACGTTAGTGCCCCCCACACAGTATAATGCTATGTTAGTGCCCCCCGCACAGTATAATGCCTTGTTAGTGCCCCCGCACAGTATAATGCTATGTTAGTGCCCCCGCACAGTATAATGCTATGTTAGTGCCCCCCACACAGTATAATGCTATGTTAGTGCCCCCCCGCACAGTATAATGCTATGTTAGTGCCCCCCATACAGTATAATGCCTTGTTAGTGCCCCCGCACAGTATAATGCTATGTTAGTGCCCCCCGCACAGTATAATGCTATGTTAGTGCCCCCCGCACAGTATAATGCTATGTTAGTGCCCCCCGCACAGTATAATGCTATGTTAGTGCCCCCCACACAGTATAATGCTATGTTAGTGCCCCCCGCACAGTATAATGCCTTGTTAGTGCCCCCGCACAGTATAATGCTATGTTAGTGCCCCCGCACAGTATAATGCTATGTTAGTGCCCCCCACACAGTATAATGCTATGTTAGTGCCCCCCGCACAGTATAATGCCTTGTTAGTGCCCCCGCACAGTATAATGCTATGTTAGTGCCCCCCGCACAGTATAATGCTATGTTAGTGCCCCCCGCACAGTATAATGCCTTGTTAGTGCCCCCGCACAGTATAATGCTATGTTAGTGCCCCCGCACAGTATAATGCTATGTTAGTGCCCCCCACACAGTATAATGCCATGTTAGTGCCTCCTGCACAGTATAATGCTATGTTAGTGCCCCCCGCACAGTATAATGCTATGTTAGTGCCCCCCGCACAGTATAATGCTATGTCAGTGCCCCCCACACAGTATAATGCTATGTTAGTGCCCCCACACAGTATAATGCTATGTCAGTGCCCCCACACAGTATAATGCTATGTTAGTGCCCCTCGCACAGTATAATGCTATGTTAGTGCCCCCCGCACAGTATAATGCTATGTTAGTGCCCCCCGCACAGTATAATGCTATGTTAGTGCCCCCACACAGTATAATGCTATGTCAGTGCCCCCACACAGTATAATGCTATGTTAGTGCCCCCCGCACAGTATAATGCTACGTTAGTGCCCCCCGCACAGTATAATGCTATGTTAGTGCCCCCCGCACAGTATAATGTTATGTTATTGCCCCCTACACAGTATAATGCTATGTTAGCACCCCCCACATAGTATAATGCCATGTTAGTGCCCCCTGCACAGTATAATGCTATGTTAGCACCCCCCACATAGTATAATGCCATGTTAGTGCCCCCCGCACAGTATAATGTTATGTCAGTGCCCCCACACAGTATAATGCTATGTTAGTGCCCCCCGCACAGTATAATGCTATGTCAGTGCCCCCCGCACAGTATAATGCTATGTTAGTGCCCCCCACACAGTAAAATGCTATATCAGTACCCCCACACAGTATAATGCTATGTTAGTGCCCCCCGCACAGTATAATGCTATGTTAGTGCCCCCCGCACAGTATAATGTTATGTTATTGCCCCCTACACAGTATAATGCTATGTTAGCACCCCCCACATAGTATAATGCCATGTTAGTGCCCCCTGCACAGTATAATGCTATGTTAGCACCCCCCACATAGTATAATGCCATGTTAGTGCCCCCCGCACAGTATAATGTTATGTCAGTGCCCCCACACAGTATAATGCTATGTTAGTGCCCCCCGCACAGTATAATGCTATGTTAGTGCCCCCCGCACAGTATAATGCTATGTTAGTGCCCCCCGCACAGTATAATGCTATGTTAGTGCCCCCCGCACAGTATAATGCTATGTTAGTGCCCCCCACACAGTATAATGCTATGTTAGTGCCCCCACACAGTATAATGCTATGTTAGTGCCCCCCGCACAGTATAATGCTATGTTAGTGCCCCCCGCACAGTATAATGCTATGTTAGCGCCCCCCACACAGTATAATGCTATGTTAGTGCCCCCCACACAGTATAATGTTATGTTAGTGCCCCCCGCACAGTATAATGCTATGTTAGTACCCCTGCACAATATAATGCTATGTTATTGCCCCCTGCACAGTATAATGCTATGTTAGTGCCCCCCGCACAGTATAATGCTATGTTAGTGCCCCCCGCACAGTATGATGCTATGTCAGTGCCCCCCGCACAGTATAATGTTATGTTAGTGCCCCCCGCACAGTATAATGCTATGTTAGTGCCCCCCGCACAGTATAATGCTATGTTAGTGCCCCCGCACAGTATAATGCTATGTTAGTGCCCCCCGCACAGTATAATGCTATGTTAGTGCCCCCGCACAGTATAATGCTATGCTAGTGCCCCCCGCACAGTATAATGCTATGTTAGTGCCCCCCCGCACAGTATAATGCCATGTTAGTGGCCCCTGCACAGTATAATGCTATGTCAGTACCCCCCGCACAGTATAATGCTATGTTAGTGCCCCCCGCACAGTATAATGCTGTGTTAGTGCCCCTCACACAGTATAATGTTATGTTAGTGCCCCCGAACAGTATAATGTTATGTTAGTGCCCCCCACACAATATAATACCACGATAGTCACTACCCGCACAGTATAATGCTGTTAGTGCCCCCCGCACAGTATAATGCTATGTTAGTGCCCCCCACACAGTATAATGCTATGTTAGTGCCCCTCACACAGTATAATGCTATGTTAGTGCCCCTCACACAGTATAATGCTATGTCAGTGCCCCCCACACAGTATAATGCTATGTTAGTGCCCCCGCACAGTATAATGCTATGCTAGTGCCCCCCGCACAGTATAATGCTATGTTAGTGCCCCCCGCACAGTATAATGCCATGTTAGTGGCCCCTGCACAGTATAATGCTATGTCAGTACCCCCCGCACAGTATAATGCTATGTTAGTGCCCCCCGCACAGTATAATGCTGTGTTAGTGCCCCTCACACAGTATAATGTTATGTTAGTGCCCCCCGAACAGTATAATGTTATGTTAGTGCCCCCCGCACAGTATAATGTTATGTTAGTGCCCCCCACACAATATAATACCACGATAGTCACTACCCGCACAGTATAATGCTGTTAGTGCCCCCCGCACAGTATAATGCTATGTTAGTGCCCCCCACACAGTATAATGCTATGTTAGTGCCCCTCACACAGTATAATGCTATGTTAGTGCCCCTCACACAGTATAATGCTATGTCAGTGCCCCCCACACAGTATAATGCTATGTCAGTGCCCCCACACAGTATAATGCTATGTTAGCGCCCCCCACACAGTATAATGCTAAGTTAGTGCCCCCTGCACAGTATAATGCTATGTTAGTGCCCCCCGCACAGTATAATGTTATGTTATTGCCCCCTGCACAGTATAATGCTATGTCAGTGCCCCAACACAGTATAATGCTATGTTAGCACCCCCACATAGTATAATGCTAAGTTAGTGCCCCCCGCACAGTATAATGTTATGTTATTGCCCCCTACACAGTATAATGCTATGTTAGTGCCCCCTACACAGTATAATGCCATGTTAGTGCCACCCAAACAGTATAATGCCATGTTAGAGCCCCTCACACAGTATAATGCTATGTTAGCACACCCCACACAGTATAATGCTATGTTAGTGCCCCTCACACAGTATAATGTTATGTTAGTGCCCCCCACACAGTATAATGCTATGTTAGTGCCCCCCAAACAGTATAATGCTATGTTAGTGCCCTTGCACAATTTAATGCTATGTTATTGCCCCCTACACAGTATAATGCTATGTTAGCGCCCACCGCACAGTATAATGCTATGTTAGTGCCCTTGCACAATTTAATGCTATGTTATTGCCCCCCTACACAGTATAATGTTATGTTATTGCCCCCTACACAGTATAATGCTATGTTAGCACACCCCACACAGTATAATGCTATGTTAGTGCCCCTCACACAGTATAATGTTATGTTAGTGCCCCCTGCACAGTATAATGCTATGTTAGTACCCCTGCACAATATAATGCTATGTTATTGCCCCCTACACAGTATAATGCTATGTCAGTGCCCCCCGCACAGTATAATGCTATGTTAGTGCCCCCCGCACAGTATAATGCTATGTTAGTGCCCCCTGCACAGTATAATGCTATGTTAGTGCCCCCCGCACAGTATAATGCTATGTTAGTGCCCCCCACACAGTATAATGCTATGTTAGTGCCCCCCACACAGTATAATGCTATGTTAGTGCCCCCCACACAGTATAATGCTATGTTAGTGCCCCCCGCACAGTATAATGCCACGTTAGTGCCCCCCACACAGTATAATGCTATGTTAGTGCCCCCCGCACAGTATAATGCCTTGTTAGTGCCCCCTACACAGTATAATGCTATGTTAGTGCCCCCCGCACAGTATAATGCTATGTTAGTGCCCCCCCGCACAGTATAATGCCTTGTTAGTGCCCCCTGCACAGTATAATGCTATGTTAGTGCCCCCCACACAGTATAATGCTATGTTAGTGCCCCCCGCACAGTATAATGCTATGTTAGTGCCCCCCGCACAGTATAATGCTATGTTAGTGCCCCCCGCACAGTATAATGCCATGTTAGTGCCCCCCCGCACAGTATAATGCCTTGTTAGTGTCCCCTGCACAGTATAATGCTATGTTAGTGCCCCCCGCACAGTATAATGCTATGTTAGTGCCCCCCACACAGTATAATGCTATGTTAGTGCCCCCCGCACAGTATAATGCTATGTTAGTGCCCCCCGCACAGTATAATGCCACGTTAGTGCCCCCCACACAGTATAATGCTATGTTAGTGCCCCCCGCACAGTATAATGCCTTGTTAGTGCCCCCTACACAGTATAATGCTATGTTAGTGCCCCCCGCACAGTATAATGCTATGTTAGTGCCCCCCGCACAGTATAATGCTATGTTAGTGCCCCCCGCACAGTATAATGCTATGTTAGTGCCCCCCACACAGTATAATGCTATGTTAGTGCCCCCCGCACAGTATAATGCCTTGTTAGTGCCCCCGCACAGTATAATGCTATGTTAGTGCCCCCCGCACAGTATAATGCTATGTTAGTGCCCCCCACACAGTATAATGCTATGTTAGTGCCCCCCGCACAGTATAATGCTATGTTATTGCCCCCTACACAGTATAATGCTATGTCAGTGCCCCCACACAGTATAATGCTATGTTATTGCCCCCCGCACAGTATAATGCTATGTTAGTGCCCCCACACAGTATAATGCTATGTCAGTGCCCCCACACAGTATAATGCTATGTTATTGCACCCTACACAATATAATGCTATGTTATTGCCCCCCGCACAGTATAATGCTATGTTAGTGCCCCCCGCACAGTATAATGCTATGTTAGTGCCCCCTGCACAGTATAATGCTATGTTAGTGCCCCCCGCACAGTATAATGCTATGTCAGTGCCCCCCACACAGTATAATGCTATGTTAGTGCCCCCCACACAGTATAATGCTATGTTAGTGCCCCCCGCACAGTATAATGCTATGTTAGTGCCCCCCGCACAGTATAATGCCACGTTAGTGCCCCCCACACAGTATAATGCTATGTTAGTGCCCCCCGCACAGTATAATGCCTTGTTAGTGCCCCCGCACAGTATAATGCTATGTTAGTGCCCCCGCACAGTATAATGCTATGTTAGTGCCCCCCACACAGTATAATGCTATGTTAGTGCCCCCCGCACAGTATAATGCTATGTTAGTGCCCCCCATACAGTATAATGCCTTGTTAGTGCCCCCGCACAGTATAATGCTATGTTAGTGCCCCCCGCACAGTATAATGCTATGTTAGTGCCCCCCGCACAGTATAATGCTATGTTAGTGCCCCCCGCACAGTATAATGCTATGTTAGTGCCCCCCACACAGTATAATGCTATGTTAGTGCCCCCCGCACAGTATAATGCCTTGTTAGTGCCCCCGCACAGTATAATGCTATGTTAGTGCCCCCGCACAGTATAATGCTATGTTAGTGCCCCCCACACAGTATAATGCTATGTTAGTGCCCCCCGCACAGTATAATGCCTTGTTAGTGCCCCCGCACAGTATAATGCTATGTTAGTGCCCCCCGCACAGTATAATGCTATGTTAGTGCCCCCCGCACAGTATAATGCCTTGTTAGTGCCCCCGCACAGTATAATGCTATGTTAGTGCCCCCGCACAGTATAATGCTATGTTAGTGCCCCCCACACAGTATAATGCCATGTTAGTGCCTCCTGCACAGTATAATGCTATGTTAGTGCCCCCCGCACAGTATAATGCTATGTTAGTGCCCCCCGCACAGTATAATGCTATGTCAGTGCCCCCCACACAGTATAATGCTATGTTAGTGCCCCCACACAGTATAATGCTATGTCAGTGCCCCCACACAGTATAATGCTATGTTAGTGCCCCTCGCACAGTATAATGCTATGTTAGTGCCCCCCGCACAGTATAATGCTATGTTAGTGCCCCCCGCACAGTATAATGCTATGTTAGTGCCCCCACACAGTATAATGCTATGTCAGTGCCCCCACACAGTATAATGCTATGTTAGTGCCCCCCGCACAGTATAATGCTACGTTAGTGCCCCCCGCACAGTATAATGCTATGTTAGTGCCCCCCGCACAGTATAATGTTATGTTATTGCCCCCTACACAGTATAATGCTATGTTAGCACCCCCCACATAGTATAATGCCATGTTAGTGCCCCCTGCACAGTATAATGCTATGTTAGCACCCCCCACATAGTATAATGCCATGTTAGTGCCCCCCGCACAGTATAATGTTATGTCAGTGCCCCCACACAGTATAATGCTATGTTAGTGCCCCCCCGCACAGTATAATGCTATGTCAGTGCCCCCCGCACAGTATAATGCTATGTTAGTGCCCCCCACACAGTAAAATGCTATATCAGTACCCCCACACAGTATAATGCTATGTTAGTGCCCCCCGCACAGTATAATGCTATGTTAGTGCCCCCCGCACAGTATAATGTTATGTTATTGCCCCCTACACAGTATAATGCTATGTTAGCACCCCCCACATAGTATAATGCCATGTTAGTGCCCCCTGCACAGTATAATGCTATGTTAGCACCCCCCACATAGTATAATGCCATGTTAGTGCCCCCCGCACAGTATAATGTTATGTCAGTGCCCCCACACAGTATAATGCTATGTTAGTGCCCCCCGCACAGTATAATGCTATGTTAGTGCCCCCCGCACAGTATAATGCTATGTTAGTGCCCCCCGCACAGTATAATGCTATGTTAGTGCCCCCCGCACAGTATAATGCTATGTTAGTGCCCCCCACACAGTATAATGCTATGTTAGTGCCCCCACACAGTATAATGCTATGTTAGTGCCCCCCGCACAGTATAATGCTATGTTAGTGCCCCCCGCACAGTATAATGCTATGTTAGCGCCCCCCACACAGTATAATGCTATGTTAGTGCCCCCCACACAGTATAATGTTATGTTAGTGCCCCCCGCACAGTATAATGCTATGTTAGTACCCCTGCACAATATAATGCTATGTTATTGCCCCCTGCACAGTATAATGCTATGTTAGTGCCCCCCGCACAGTATAATGCTATGTTAGTGCCCCCCGCACAGTATGATGCTATGTCAGTGCCCCCCGCACAGTATAATGTTATGTTAGTGCCCCCCGCACAGTATAATGCTATGTTAGTGCCCCCCGCACAGTATAATGCTATGTTAGTGCCCCCGCACAGTATAATGCTATGTTAGTGCCCCCCGCACAGTATAATGCTATGTTAGTGCCCCCGCACAGTATAATGCTATGCTAGTGCCCCCCGCACAGTATAATGCTATGTTAGTGCCCCCCCGCACAGTATAATGCCATGTTAGTGGCCCCTGCACAGTATAATGCTATGTCAGTACCCCCCCGCACAGTATAATGCTATGTTAGTGCCCCCCGCACAGTATAATGCTGTGTTAGTGCCCCTCACACAGTATAATGTTATGTTAGTGCCCCCGAACAGTATAATGTTATGTTAGTGCCCCCCACACAATATAATACCACGATAGTCACTACCCGCACAGTATAATGCTGTTAGTGCCCCCCGCACAGTATAATGCTATGTTAGTGCCCCCCACACAGTATAATGCTATGTTAGTGCCCCTCACACAGTATAATGCTATGTTAGTGCCCCTCACACAGTATAATGCTATGTCAGTGCCCCCCACACAGTATAATGCTATGTTAGTGCCCCCGCACAGTATAATGCTATGCTAGTGCCCCCCGCACAGTATAATGCTATGTTAGTGCCCCCCGCACAGTATAATGCCATGTTAGTGGCCCCTGCACAGTATAATGCTATGTCAGTACCCCCCGCACAGTATAATGCTATGTTAGTGCCCCCCGCACAGTATAATGCTGTGTTAGTGCCCCTCACACAGTATAATGTTATGTTAGTGCCCCCGAACAGTATAATGTTATGTTAGTGCCCCCCGCACAGTATAATGTTATGTTAGTGCCCCCCACACAATATAATACCACGATAGTCACTACCCGCACAGTATAATGCTGTTAGTGCCCCCCGCACAGTATAATGCTATGTTAGTGCCCCCCACACAGTATAATGCTATGTTAGTGCCCCTCACACAGTATAATGCTATGTTAGTGCCCCTCACACAGTATAATGCTATGTCAGTGCCCCCCACACAGTATAATGCTATGTCAGTGCCCCCACACAGTATAATGCTATGTTAGCGCCCCCCACACAGTATAATGCTAAGTTAGTGCCCCCTGCACAGTATAATGCTATGTTAGTGCCCCCCGCACAGTATAATGTTATGTTATTGCCCCCTGCACAGTATAATGCTATGTCAGTGCCCCAACACAGTATAATGCTATGTTAGCACCCCCACATAGTATAATGCTAAGTTAGTGCCCCCCGCACAGTATAATGTTATGTTATTGCCCCCTACACAGTATAATGCTATGTTAGTGCCCCCTACACAGTATAATGCCATGTTAGTGCCACCCAAACAGTATAATGCCATGTTAGAGCCCCTCACACAGTATAATGCTATGTTAGCACACCCCACACAGTATAATGCTATGTTAGTGCCCCTCACACAGTATAATGTTATGTTAGTGCCCCCCACACAGTATAATGCTATGTTAGTGCCCCCCAAACAGTATAATGCTATGTTAGTGCCCTTGCACAATTTAATGCTATGTTATTGCCCCCTACACAGTATAATGCTATGTTAGCGCCCACCGCACAGTATAATGCTATGTTAGTGCCCTTGCACAATTTAATGCTATGTTATTGCCCCCTACACAGTATAATGTTATGTTATTGCCCCCTACACAGTATAATGCTATGTTAGCACACCCCACACAGTATAATGCTATGTTAGTGCCCCTCACACAGTATAATGTTATGTTAGTGCCCCCTGCACAGTATAATGCTATGTTAGTACCCCTGCACAATATAATGCTATGTTATTGCCCCCTACACAGTATAATGCTATGTCAGTGCCCCCCGCACAGTATAATGCTATGTTAGTGCCCCCCGCACAGTATAATGCTATGTTAGTGCCCCCTGCACAGTATAATGCTATGTTAGTGCCCCCCGCACAGTATAATGCTATGTTAGTGCCCCTCACACAGTATAATGCTATGTTAGTGCCCCCCACACAGTATAATGCTATGTTAGTGCCCCCCACACAGTATAATGCTATGTTAGTGCCCCCCGCACAGTATAATGCCACGTTAGTGCCCCCCACACAGTATAATGCTATGTTAGTGCCCCCCGCACAGTATAATGCCTTGTTAGTGCCCCCTACACAGTATAATGCTATGTTAGTGCCCCCCGCACAGTATAATGCTATGTTAGTGCCCCCCGCACAGTATAATGCCTTGTTAGTGCCCCCTGCACAGTATAATGCTATGTTAGTGCCCCCCACACAGTATAATGCTATGTTAGTGCCCCCCGCACAGTATAATGCTATGTTAGTGCCCCCCGCACAGTATAATGCTATGTTAGTGCCCCCCGCACAGTATAATGCCATGTTAGTGCCCCCCGCACAGTATAATGCCTTGTTAGTGTCCCCTGCACAGTATAATGCTATGTTAGTGCCCCCCGCACAGTATAATGCTATGTTAGTGCCCCCCACACAGTATAATGCTATGTTAGTGCCCCCCGCACAGTATAATGCTATGTTAGTGCCCCCCGCACAGTATAATGCCACGTTAGTGCCCCCCACACAGTATAATGCTATGTTAGTGCCCCCCCGCACAGTATAATGCCTTGTTAGTGCCCCCTACACAGTATAATGCTATGTTAGTGCCCCCCGCACAGTATAATGCTATGTTAGTGCCCCCCGCACAGTATAATGCTATGTTAGTGCCCCCCGCACAGTATAATGCTATGTTAGTGCCCCCCACACAGTATAATGCTATGTTAGTGCCCCCCGCACAGTATAATGCCTTGTTAGTGCCCCCGCACAGTATAATGCTATGTTAGTGCCCCCCGCACAGTATAATGCTATGTTAGTGCCCCCCACACAGTATAATGCTATGTTAGTGCCCCCCGCACAGTATAATGCTATGTTATTGCCCCCTACACAGTATAATGCTATGTCAGTGCCCCCACACAGTATAATGCTATGTTATTGCCCCCCGCACAGTATAATGCTATGTTAGTGCCCCCACACAGTATAATGCTATGTCAGTGCCCCCACACAGTATAATGCTATGTTATTGCACCCTACACAATATAATGCTATGTTATTGCCCCCCGCACAGTATAATGCTATGTTAGTGCCCCCCGCACAGTATAATGCTATGTTAGTGCCCCCTGCACAGTATAATGCTATGTTAGTGCCCCCCGCACAGTATAATGCTATGTCAGTGCCCCCCACACAGTATAATGCTATGTTAGTGCCCCCCACACAGTATAATGCTATGTTAGTGCCCCCCGCACAGTATAATGCTATGTTAGTGCCCCCCGCACAGTATAATGCCACGTTAGTGCCCCCCACACAGTATAATGCTATGTTAGTGCCCCCCGCACAGTATAATGCCTTGTTAGTGCCCCCGCACAGTATAATGCTATGTTAGTGCCCCCGCACAGTATAATGCTATGTTAGTGCCCCCCACACAGTATAATGCTATGTTAGTGCCCCCCGCACAGTATAATGCTATGTTAGTGCCCCCCATACAGTATAATGCCTTGTTAGTGCCCCCGCACAGTATAATGCTATGTTAGTGCCCCCCGCACAGTATAATGCTATGTTAGTGCCCCCCGCACAGTATAATGCTATGTTAGTGCCCCCCGCACAGTATAATGCTATGTTAGTGCCCCCCACACAGTATAATGCTATGTTAGTGCCCCCCGCACAGTATAATGCCTTGTTAGTGCCCCCGCACAGTATAATGCTATGTTAGTGCCCCCGCACAGTATAATGCTATGTTAGTGCCCCCCACACAGTATAATGCTATGTTAGTGCCCCCCGCACAGTATAATGCCTTGTTAGTGCCCCCGCACAGTATAATGCTATGTTAGTGCCCCCCGCACAGTATAATGCTATGTTAGTGCCCCCCACACAGTATAATGCTATGTTAGTGCCCCCGCACAGTATAATGCTATGTTAGTGCCCCCCACACAGTATAATGCTATGTTAGTGCCCCCCGCACAGTATAATGCTATGTTAGTGCCCCCCGCACAGTATAATGCTATGTTAGTGCCCCCCGCACAGTATAATGCCTTGTTAGTGCCCCCGCACAGTATAATGCTATGTTAGTGCCCCCCCGCACAGTATAATGCTATGCTAGTGCCCCCCGCACAGTATAATGCTATGTTAGTGCCCCCCGCACAGTATAATGCTATGTTAGTGCCCCCCATACAGTATAATGCCTTGTTAGTGCCCCCGCACAGTATAATGCTATGTTAGTGCCCCCCGCACAGTATAATGCTATGTTAGTGCCCCCCGCACAGTATAATGCTATGTTAGTGCCCCCCGCACAGTATAATGCTATGTTAGTGCCCCCCACACAGTATAATGCTATGTTAGTGCCCCCCGCACAGTATAATGCCTTGTTAGTGCCCCCGCACAGTATAATGCTATGTTAGTGCCCCCGCACAGTATAATGCTATGTTAGTGCCCCCCACACAGTATAATGCTATGTTAGTGCCCCCCGCACAGTATAATGCCTTGTTAGTGCCCCCCGCACAGTATAATGCTATGTTAGTGCCCCCCGCACAGTATAATGCTATGTTAGTGCCCCCCACACAGTATAATGCTATGTTAGTGCCCCCGCACAGTATAATGCTATGTTAGTGCCCCCCCACACAGTATAATGCTATGTTAGTGCCCCCCGCACAGTATAATGCTATGTTAGTGCCCCCCGCACAGTATAATGCTATGTTAGTGCCCCCCGCACAGTATAATGCCTTGTTAGTGCCCCCGCACAGTATAATGCTATGTTAGTGCCCCCCGCACAGTATAATGCCTTGTTAGTGCCCCCACACAGTATAATGCTATGTTAGTGCCCCCACACAGTATAATGCTATGTTAGTGCCCCCCACACAGTATAATGCTATGTTAGTGCCCCCCACACAGTATAATGCTATGTTAGTGCCCCCGCACAGTATAATGCTATGTTAGTGCCCCCCACACAGTATAATGCTATGTTAGTGCCCCCCACACAGTATAATGCTATGTTAGTGCCCCCCGCACAGTATAATGCCTTGTTAGTGCCCCCGCACAGTATAATGCTATGTTAGTGCCCCCGCACAGTATAATGCTATGTTAGTGCCCCCCACACAGTATAATGCTATGTTAGTGCCCCCCACACAGTATAATGCCATGAGCTAATCCTTATCTTTCTTGTTTAAACCTGGGGTGCGTCTTATAGTCAGACGTGTCTTTTTGTCCGAAAAATACCGTAAATACTGGACGTGTTCAGCTTGGACCTTTACTTGATGGCGGATCCCGATCAATGGAAATTTACTAAGTAGTTGAGTCCCCCTACTGTATTGGCCTCGGCAGCCCATCATACCTTGTGGACCAGCTTGGTAAAAACTGATGGTAAAAACTGATGGTTTTGGAGTAGAAATTTATAAAAAAGCCTGATGACAGATGAAGTATTTTCTCATCAGTTTTGGCATCAGTTGTAATGACTAAGGGACAAAAAAACTGATATATGTGAACGTACCCTTACAAACCCCTCCTTCTTCTGCTAAAATCATGTCTAAGGCCATTACAGAGGTCGGGTACTTATATATAATATATTTATACACCTTATTATTCATTATTATAGATGATTTTATTATTCAGGTTTACACCTGATCCTCTACACTTGTTTTTCCAGGTAGCCCTTATATGTATCACGTGTTTCGTATTGCACTATGTAGGATATATTATGTATCAATTTTTTCATATATTTTTTATCTAATTGCTTGATTGTCACTTAGAATTGATTGATATTGCACACCCTATTTATATTTGTCCCATCACTATTGTGTTGCTTGATACAGGCTCATTATAGATAACATAATAACATACAACATACTGATAATATAACATACTAATAACATATAACATACAACATACCACATATTAACATATAACATACTAATAACATACAACTACTGATAATATAACATACTAATAACATATAACATACAACATACCACATATTAACATATAACATACTAATAACATACAACTACTGATAATATAACATACTAATAACATATAACATACAACATACTGATAACATACAACATACTGATAACATATAACATACTAATAACATACAACATACTGATAACATATAACATAATAATAACATACAACATACTGACAATATAACATACTGACAACATAACATACAACATACTAATAACATATAACATACTGACAACATAGCATATAACATACAACATACTGATAATATATAACATACAACATACTGATAATATATAACATAGTGATAATATATAACATACTGATTACATTACATACAACATACTAAAAACATACTGATAATATATAACATACTTATAACATACAACATACTAATAACATATAACATACCGATAATATATAACATACTGATAACATATAACATACTACTGTCAGACGTGACGATGAAGGCATCTCTCTGAGGGAGTGAGACTGATAGGCATGTAAATGGTATAACATATCTATGGGGAATGAGGTGAAGTCTCCAGAAAGGTCCCCAGAATCTGACTAGCAGCTCCTAATGTACCCTGGGTATGGGATATACCATTTACAAAAGGAGGGAAATGTGGCGGATGCACCTTGTGCCCGTCTCCATCTTACATTCCTCTCCGGCTTGTGCCCGTCTCCATCTTACATTCCTCTCCGGCTTGTGCCCGTCTCCATCTTACATACCTCTCCGGCTTGTGCCCGTCTCCATCTTACATTCCTCTCCGGCTTGTGCCCGTCTCCATCTTACATTCCTCTCCGGCTTGAGCCCGTCTCCATCTTACATTCCTCTTCGGCCTGTGCCCGTCTCCATCTTACATTCCTCTTCGGCTTGTGCCCGTCTCCATCTTACATTCCTCTCCAGCTTGTGCCCGTCTCCATCTTACATTCCTCTCCGGCTTGTGCCCGTCTCCATCTTGCATACCTCTCCGGCTTGAGCCCGTCTCCATCTTACATTCCTCTTCGGCCTGTGCCCGTCTCCATCTTACATTCCTCTCCAGCTTGTGCCCGTCTCCATCTTACATACCTCTCCGGCTTGTGTCCGTCTCCATCTTACATTCCTCTCCGGCTTGTGCCCGTCTCCATCTTACATTCCTCTCCAGCTTGTGCCCGTCTCCATCTTACATACCTCTCCGGCTTGAGCCCATCTCCATCTTACATTCCTCTCCGGCTTGTGCCCGTCTCCATCTTACATTCCTCTCCGGCTTGTGTCCGTCTCCATCTTACATACCTCTCCGGCTTGAGCCCGTCTCCATCTTACATTCCTCTCCGGCTTGTGCCCGTCTCCATCTTACATTCCTCTCCGGCTTGTGTCCGTCTCCATCTTACATTCCTCTCCGGCTTGTGTCCGTCTCCATCTTACATACCTCTCCGGCTTGAGCCCATCTCCATCTTACATTCCTCTCCGGCTTGTGCCCGTCTCCATCTTACATACCTCTCCGGCTTGTGCCCGTCTCCATCTTACATTCCTCTCCGGCTTGTGCCCGTCTCCATCTTACATTCCTCTCCGGCTTGTGTCCGTCTCCATCTTACATTCCTCTCCGGCTTGTGTCCGTCTCCATCTTACATACCTCTCCGGCTTGAGCCCATCTCCATCTTACATTCCTCTCCGGCTTGTGCCCGTCTCCATCTTACATACCTCTCCGGCTTGTGCCCGTCTCCATCTTACATTCCTCTCCGGCTTGTGCCCATCTCCATCTTACATTCCTCTCCGGCTTGTGCCCATCTCCATCTTACATTCCTTTCTCGGGCGCTGCCCAGTGCTCATCCCCTCCTTTGCAGAAAACTATTATCTATAATTGGATGAAACTTCTTCGTGCCTTATCCAATAGTTATGTGACAGCTTTATAGCCAATCATGTTATGTTACTTCTACTAATCGCACCTTCTCTTTGTCTCAGCAAAACCGCACACAAAAGGTATAACCACGCCCACAAGTTATAACCACGCCCACAAATTACAACCACACCAACATTGTATAACCACGCCCACAAGTTGTACCCACGCCCACATTGTATAACCACGCCCACAAGGTATAAGCATGCCCAAATTGTATAACCACACCCACAAGGTATAAACAGTCCTACAAATTACAACCACACCCGCCATGTGTAACCACACCTACAATATATAAAATCCTCACTATCTGAACAAACTCCATCTTTCAGCCTGGTTTGTGAGAAGTCAAGCCTGAATAATACAGGGTTATCTACATCAGTGATTAATACTCTATTGGCAGCCCGTAAGATGTACCATAAAATATAGTCTAAATTCTCTTTCTGGCTCAGCCATTTAGAATTTCATTCAGAAGAAATACCAAGTGTTCTACAATTTATGCAAGACGGCTTTCAAAAAGGCCTTAAATTTAATACTCTCAAAGTACACGACAGCCATTAATGCCATGCCAGATGGTAAATTCTCTGGTCATCCGTTAGTATCAAGATTCTTCAAAGCGATTAGTAATGTGAGGCCGGAGGTTAAACCTCCTGTACCTGTCTGGGACTTCTCTGTTCTTCTCAATGCTCTGACATCTCATCCATTCGAACAGATCCAGGAGATAGACCTAAAATGGTTATCCTGTAAAGTGGTTTTGCTAGTAGCCATTACATCTGGTAGCCAATCCTTCTTACCAATCTTACATCCTTATCTGGAGACAGAAGAACAAATACGTTTCCACACCTTAGATGATAAAAGAGCTATTCTGATCTACCTGGAGAAAACCAAGGATTTCAGGAAAGAAGAACATTTATTTGTATTATTTTCAGGCACCAGGAAGGGATGAAATCCTTGAAAGACACGTTGGGCAGATGGAACAAGTCCACCATTTCTGAAGCTTACAGATAAGCAGATCTCTCTCTGTCATCCACACCAAGGATACATTGTACACGCTCCACAGCAGCCTCATGAGCTAAGGATACACAAGTCTCCATCCTGGATATCTCTACTGCCGCATCCTGGAGATCTTCCTCCACCTTCACCAAGGACACATTGTACACGCTCTACAGCAGCCTCATGGACTGAGGATACACAAGTCTCCATCCTGGATATCTGTACTGCCGCATCCTGGAGATCTTCCTCCACCTTCACCAAGGACACATTCATTGTACACGCTCCACAGCAGCCTCATGGGCTGAGGATACACAAGTCTCCATCCTGGATATCTGTACTGCCGCATCCTGGAGATCTTCCTCCACCTTCACCAAGGACACATTGTACACGCTCCACAGCAGCCTCATGGGCTGAGGATACACAAGTCTCCATCGTGGATATCTGTACTGCCGATTCCTGGAGATCTTCCTCCACCTTCACCAAGGGCACATTGCACACGCTCCACAGCAGCCTCATGGGCTGAGGATACACAAGTCTCCATCCTGGATATCTGTACTGCCGCATCCTGGAGATCTTCCTCCACCTTCACCAATGGCACATTGTACACGCTCTACAGCAGCCTCATGGGCTGAGGATACAGAAGTCTTCATCCTGGATATCTGTACTGCCGCATCCTGGAGATCTTCCTCCACCTTCACCAAGGACACGTTGTACACGCTCCACAGCAGCCTCATGGGCTGAGGATACACAAGTCTCCATCCTGGGTATCTGTACTGCCGCATCCTGGAGATCTTCCTCCACCTTCACCAAGGACACATTCATTGTACACGCTCCACAGCAGCCTCATGGGCTGAGGATACACAAGTCTCCATTCTGGATATCTGTACTGCCGCTTCCTGGAGATCTTCCCCCACCTTCACCAAGGACACATTGTACACGCTCCACAGCAGCCTCATGGACTGAGGATACACAAGTCTCCATCCTGGATATCTGTACTGCCGCATCCTGGAGATCTTCCTCCACCTTCACCAAGGACACATTCATTGTACACGCTCCACAGCAGCCTCATGGGCTGAGGATACACAAGTCTCCATCCTGGATATCTGTACTGCTGATTCCTGGAGATCTTCCTCCACCTTCACCAAGGGCACATTGTACACGCTCCACAGCAGCCTCATGGGCTGAGGATACACAAGTCTCCATCCTGGATATCTGTACTGCCGATTCCTGGAGATCTTCCTCCACCTTCACCAAGGGCACATTGTACACGCTCTACAGCAGCCTCATTGGCTGAGGATACACAAGTCTCCATCCTGGATATATGTACTGCCGCATCCTGGAGATCTTCCTCCACTTTCACCAAGGACACATTCATTGTACACGCTCCACAGCAGCCTCATGGGCTGAGGATACACAAGTCTCCATCCTGGATATCTGTACTGCCGCATCCTGGAGATGTTCCTCCACCTTCACCAAGGACACATTCATTGTACACGCTCCACAGCAGCCTCATGGGCTGAGGATACACAAGTCTCCATCCTGGATATCTGTACTGCCGCATCCTGGAGATCTTCCTCCACCTTCACCAATTGCACATTGTACACGCTCTACAGCAGCCTCATGGGCTGAGGATACACAAGTCTCCATCCTGGATATCTGTACTGCCGCATCCTGGAGATCTTCCTCCACCTTCACCAAGGACACATTCATTGTACACGCTCCACAGCAGCCTCATGGGCTGAGGATACACAAGTCTCCATCCTGGATATCTGTACTGCCGATTCCTGGAGATCTTCCTCCACCTTCACCAAGGACACATTGTACACGCCCCACAGCAGCCTCATGGGCTGAGGATACACAAGTCTCCATCCTGGATATCTGTACTGCCGATTCCTGGAGATCTTCCTCCACCTTCACCAAGGGCACATTGTACACGCTCCACAGCAGCCTCATGGGCTGAGGATACACAAGTCTCCATCCTGGATATCTGTACTGCCGATTCCTGGAGATCTTCCTCCACCTTCACCAAGGGCACATTGTACACGCTCTACAGCAGCCTCATTGGCTGAGGATACACAAGTCTCCATCCTGGATATCTGTACTGCCACATCCTGGAGATCTTCCTCCACCTTCACCAAGGACACATTGTACATGCTCCACAGCAGCCTCATGGGCTGAGGATACAAAAGTCTCCATCTTGGGTATCTGTACTGCCGCATCCTGGAGATCTTCCTCCACCTTCACCAAGGACACATTCATTGTACACGCTCCACAGCAGCCTCATGGGCTGAGGATACACAAGTCTCCATCCTGGATATCTGTACTGCCGCATCCTGGAGATCTTCCTCCACCTTCACCAATGGCACATTGTACACGCTCTACAGCAGCCTCATGGGCTGTGGATACACAAGTCTCCATCCTGGATATCTGTACTGCCGCATGCTGGAGATCTTCCTCCACCTTCACCAAGGGCACATTGTACACGCTCCACAGCAGCCTCATGGGCTGAGGATACACAAGTCTCCATCCTGGATATCTGTACTGCCGCATCCTGGAGATCTTCCTCCACCTTCACCAAGGACACATTCATTGTACACGCTCCACAGCAGCCTCATGGGCTGAGGATACACAAGTCTCCATCCTGGATATCTGTACTGCCGATTCCTGGAGATCTTCCTCCACCTTCACCAAGGACACATTCATTGTACACGCTCCACAGCAGCCTCATGGGCTGAGGATACACAAGTCTCCATCCTGGATATCTGTACTGCCGATTCCTGGAGATCTTCCTCCACCTTCACCAAGGACACATTGTACACGCTCCACAGCAGCCTCATGGGCTGAGGATACACAAGTCTCCATCCTGGATATCTGTACTGCCGCATCCTGGAGATCTTCCTCCACCTTCACCAAGGACACATTCATTGTACACGCTCCACAGCAGCCTCATGGGCTGAGGATACACAAGTCTCCATCCTGGATATCTGTACTGCCGATTCCTGGAGATCTTCCTCCACCTTCACCAAGGACACATTGTATACGCTCTACAGCAGCCTCATGGGCCGA
Organism: Leptodactylus fallax; assembly: GCA_947044405.1. NCBI lineage: Eukaryota > Metazoa > Chordata > Amphibia > Anura > Leptodactylidae > Leptodactylus > Leptodactylus fallax. Next base: position 251,252 of record CAMRHE010000749.1, on the reverse strand, counting down.
GGATGCACAAGTCTCCATCCTGGATATCTGTACTGCCACATCCTGCAGATCTTCCTCCACCTTCACCAAGGACACATTGTACACGCTCTACAGCAGCCTCATGGGCTGAGGATACACAAGTCTCCATCCTGGATATCTGTACTGCCACATCCTGGAGATCTTCCCCCACCTTCACCAAGGGCACATTGTACACGCTCCACAGCAGCCTCATGGGCTGAGGATACACAAGTCTCCATCCTGGATATCTGTACTGCCGCATCCTGGAGATCTTCCTCCACCTTCACCAAGGACACATTCATTGTACACGCTCCACAGCAGCCTCATGGGCTGAGGATACACAAGTCTCCATCCTGGATATCTGTACTGCCGCATCCTGGAGATCTTCCTGCACCTTCACCAAGGACACATTGTACACGCTCCACAGCAGCCTCATGGGCTGAGGATACACAAGTCTCCATCCTGGATATCTGTACTGCCGATTCCTGGAGATCTTCCTCCACCTTCACCAAGGACACATTGTATACGCTCTACAGCAGCCTCATGGGCCGAGGATGCACAAGTCTCCATCCTGGATATCTGTACTGCCACATCCTGCAGATCTTCCTCCACCTTCACCAAGGGCACATTGTACACGCTCTACAGCAGCCTCATGGGCTGAGGATACACAAGTCTCCAACCTGGATATCTGTACTGCCGATTCCTGGAGATCTTCCTCCACCTTCACCAAGGTCACATTGTATACGCTCTACAGCAGCCTCATGGGCCGAGGATGCACAAGTCTCCATCCTGGATATCTGTACTGCCACATCCTGGAGATCTTCCTCCATAAATTTGTACAGTAAAACATAAGGGAGCAGTGAGAGAGGGGGAGGGAATCTTATATAATCAGTTATGCTAATTAACTGCCTCATTGCTACCTAAGTGGGCCAATCCTAGAGGGAAAGAAGGCGGAGCTACAGACCCATCTGTGCTGCTGCAGTACTCAAATAAAGCAAAATTCCAGGTAAGACCCAATAATATACAGTATATATACGCTATACACGCTCCACAGCAGCCTCATGGGCCGAGGATACACAAGTCTCCACTAAATATATATAAATAAATATATATATAAATACATAGTGCATCTGATTGGCTGTAGCATAAGGACAGCACATTATATATATATCTCAACACATATACACAGTGGCTTGCAAAAGTCTTCACACCCCTTGAACTTTGTCACAACCATAAACTTAAATGTATTTTCTTGAGATTTTCAATATAAAAACCCTCGGCCATTTTAGGTTCAGTCATTTCACATCGTACTTAGTGCAGGGAGAGACGTCGGCAGGCGCTAGGGAAAGTTACATAGTTACATAGTAGATGAGGTTGGATGAAGACATCAGTCCATCAAGTCCAACCTATAACCCTACAGTGTTGAAAGTGGTAGAAAGCAATTCAAAACTGCTAGAAGTTCAGGGAAAGAACCTTAGAAGTGTAAGGAAAGGATAGGGAGGGATTTACAGAAGAGTACAGAAGTAGAACAGGGGTCATTTGGGGTGGTTGCAGCGTCAGTAATAGCAACAATCGTACTACACATTGCTGCACTCACTGCCATTATACTGCTGCTCATTGCAGGTTTACAATAGATCATACCTGTGTGGTCAAGGTAGAACATTACAAGCCTTTTACAGTACAGTAGTGGCAAAAAAACAGAATTCTTATCCAGTAATCTCTGCAGGTATCTGTTATCACGCTTTTTTAAAGATGTTTATTAGTGAGGAAACAAATAAGGGACATATTTGCCGTTCTCTTCAAAGTAGAAAATTATAGGCCTTTTTGCCCTGTATTTATTTCCTTTTCAATTACTTATTTGATATAACAGTATGTCAGAGAAGCGAGAGGCCCTGCACAGGAGGCCACAGGCCTAAATGTTTCTGGCGCAGGCACAGGTCGCAGCAGAGTAAGGTGACGTGGCAGCAGGGGTCACTTACAGAGGCCTGAGCTCCCAGTGTCAGGTAGCGGTCGTGTCTTGACCAGCAACGCAACGGTTGTAGACTGGTTGACTCGGTCATCCACTTCATCCCAAGTCACATCAGACACCCCCAGCCAAGAGTCGGTGGGTTCGTCAGACACAACCCTTAGTTGGCATGGCCCAGCAGCAGGCCCTGTGCCCTCACCTGTCCTCAACCTGCCTCTGTCCTTTTCTTTTCCCTCAGCCAGAGAACTACTGTAAGCTGTGGGCTGAGATACACTGTACAGTGAGGAGGAGGTACTAGAGGACAGTCAGCAGCTACTGCTCAGCCAAGATGTGGAGGAGACATCCGCCGCTTCCTGTGGTAGGCGGGCAGGTAGTGATGATGAGAGTAACATGGGAGCAGGTGTAGAGGAGGACATCAATGACCTGTAGACAGTAGAGGATGACGATGTAGCCAATCGCAATTGGGAGCCGGGTGACGAAGGGGCTTCATCGTCATTAGGAGAAGAGGGTGGCAGCTTGCGCATGAGGCAGTGGTGGAGTCAGCAGAGTGGCAGCAGTGGGAGGTCGGGAGCTAAACGTGCCCGGGGTAGACCACCCGCTTCGCAGCAGCCTACCTTCCTGGAAAGCAGTGGTTCACGGAGGCAGTGGCGGTAGCAGTCAGTTAGTGTGGAATGTTGGGGGTAAAATCACCTACTCGGCGGTGTGGCAGTTTTTTGTAAAGCTGCCGGGGGAGGTGAACATGGCCATATGTGTAATCTGTGGACAGAAGGTGAAGTGTGGCCAGGGAGCCAATGTTGGCACCACAGACCTGCGTCAACATATGCAACGTCACCATAAAGTGGCCTGGGAGAGCCGTGGCTCCAATGTGGTGGTCCAGCCTGCTGCAGCAACTGCTTCATCACCAAATGGCATGCACCCCATTTCAGGCAGTTAAGGCTCCACCACCTCAGCCGAAGGAAGCTGTGTGTCCTTCCCATCATCTGCTGGGTCCTGATGCTCCTGCTCCTTCTCCTCCTCCTAGTCAGTCAGCAATTGATCACAGAATCTATATCTAAGAGACAACAATATGCGTGCACTCATCCAACAGTGCAGAAGCTGAACGTGCTCCTGTCCAAGTTGCTGGTGCTGCAGTCACTCCCTTTCCAAGTGGTGGACTCTGCACCTTTCAAAGAACTGATGGCTTGTGCCAAGCCGATGTGGAGAGTCCCAAGCCGTCATTTCTTTGCCAAAAGGGCAGTACCAGCCCTGCACAAAAATGTAGAACAGAAGGTGGGCCAGTCCTTGAGCCTGTCGGTGTCTGCCAAAGTGCACAGCAGCGCCGACGTGTGGAGCTGTAACTACGGTCAAGGACAATATATGTCCTTAACGGCCCACTGAGTTAATGTGGTGCCTGCCCAGACACACCAGCAACTTGGACAGGTGACGCAGCTTCTGCCTCCATGTTCTCACGCTGTTGGTCCTGCAACAATGTCCACCTCATCCTCCACTGTCTCCTCAGCCTCCACTGCAGGGACAATTCCCAGTGCTCCTCCAGCATACCACATGTGCAGGGCACGGCGGTGTCACGCTGTTCTACACCTCATTTGCCTGGGCAAACGAAGTCACACAGGGGAGGAACTACTCCGTGTCCTTCCTCAAGAAATCGAATCCTGGCTTTCTCCAAGACAACTTAAAATTGGAACCATGGTGACTGACAATGGGAAGAACATGGTGTCAGCACTGTGTCAAGGAGGGCTGAGCCATGCGCCCTGCATGGCGCACGTGTTCAATCTGGTTGTCAAGCGTTTCCTTAAGTGTTGCACCCATCTGCAAGACATCCTAAAAATGTCAAGAAAACTTTGCATGCACTTCAGCCACTCGTACACTGCCAAGCACACCCTCCTTGAGCTGCAGCGGAAGAACGGCCTCCCACAACATAGGCTGATATGCGATGTTTCCACCCGTTGGAATTCAACCCTCCATATGTTGGATCACCTCTACGAACAGAGAAAGGCAATAAATGATTTATTGATGATCCAAGCAGACAGAGGTACTCCCCTGTGTAACTTCAATGTTAGCCAGTGGCAGTTCATACGTGACACCTGCCGTTTGCTCATTCCCTTTGAGGAGGCCACTTTATTAGTCAGTCGCCAGGACTACGGGATGAACAACGTCATTCCACTGATTCATATCCTGGAAAAGATGCTTGTAAATCTGGATGGTCAGGGGACTGGAGATGTGGTGCCTATATCTCAAGGCCACATGAGCCCTGTGGGGGCTGAACTGGAGGAGGAGGAGGCGGACATTGGAGCACAAGCAAAATGGGTGGTTTTTCCACACGGGTGACAGAAGAGGAGTAGCAGGAACAGCCGGAAGAGCAAGAGGGAGATGAGGAAGATGAGGCAGATGACCCAGACACACCATGGCAGTATGCAGTGGAGATGGATGCAGGGAGTCCCTCCGAGTCACTTGTGCAAATGGCCCAATGCATGCTCACTTGCTTGCGTAGTGACAGACGAATTGTCACCATTCGGCAGAGGGATGACTACTGGCTCTCCACCATGTTAGACCCTTGCTACAGGTCAAAAGTGGGGGCCTTTTTTACACTCACTGAGAGGGAGGACAAACTGAACTACTATAGAGACATCCTATGTAGCAAGTTGGCCACTGCCTATCTGCACCATCGTCCATCTTCTCGCAGGTCCGACTGGGGGGTCCTGAGCACTCACCTTGCACTGCCATGGCAGGAGCAGTATCAGCTCCATCAGCAGCAGCCTGAGCCTAGAGTTGCTGATGAGCAGCTTTCATCGCCCGCATGGTGAAGAAACTGCTCATCAGTAGCTAGACACAAAGCAGAAGTTGAACCAGCAGGTGGTGGCATACTTGGAGTGCACCCTGCCACCCGTCATCGAAGATCCGCTGGACTACTGGGCAGCCAAACTGGATTTGTGGCCGCAACTGGCCGAGTTTGCCCTGGAAAAGCTGTCCTGCCTGGCCAGTAGTGTGGTATCAGAGCGGGTGTTTAGTGCAGCAGGGGCCATAGTTACCCCAAGGAGAACTCGCCTGTCCACCCAAAATGTGGAGAAGCTGACCTTTGTGAAGATGAATCAGGCGTGGATCAGCCAGGATTTCCACCCACCAATGCCTGATACTGCTGCCACCTCCACATTATATCGCCTTGTCACTCTTTGCCCTATTCATTCTGCTGCCACTGGGTCACTGTACGGCCTCCTCATGCTGCTGCCACTGGGTCACTGTACGGCCTCCTCATGCTGCTGCCACTGGGTCATTGTATGTCCTCCTCATGCCGCTGCCGCCGGGTCACTGTACGGCCTCCTCATGCTGCTGCCACTGGGTCATTGTATGTCCTCCTCATGCCGCTGCCGCCGGGTCACTGTACGGCCTCCTCATGCTGCTGCCACTGGGTCACTGTACGGCCTCCTCATGCTGCTGCCACTGGGTCACTGTATGGCCTCCTCATGCTGCTGCCACTGGGTCATTGTATGTCCTCCTCATGCCGCTGCCGTCGGGTCACTGTATGTCCTCCTCATGCTGCTGTCAAGTCCACATTATGTCGCCTTGCCACTCTGTAGACATCTATGTTGAATCAGCAGCCGACAGTGTTAAAGGAGTGCGCTCTTTCATGCTACAGTAGGATGATGAGGCCTCTGCACAGTTCTTTCTACCTATATACTGTATATAAATATATAGTGCAGGGGTAGGCAACCTTCGGCACTCCAGCTGTTGTAAAACTACAACTCCCAGCATGCATACTTGCTCTGCTGTTCTTGGAAGTGAATGGAGCATGTTGGGAGTTGTAGTTTTACAACAGCTGGAGTGCCGAAGGTTGCCTACCCCTGATATAGTGCGTCTGATTGGCTGTAGCATAAGGATAGCACATTATGTGTGAGTGTGTATATATATATATATATATATATATATATATATATATATATATAAACACATATACACAGTGGCTTGCAAAAGTCTTCACACCCCTTGAACTTTGTCATATTTTGTCACAACCATAAACTTAAATGTATTTTCTTGAGATTTTCAGTGATAACAACACAAAGTTCACAAGATAATTGTGAAGTAGAAGGAAAATGATACAAGGTTATCAAAACTGTAATTAGAGATGAGCGAATTGAAGCTGACGAAGTGGAATTTGATCCAAATCTCAGGAAATCTTCGATTCGCCTCGGTTCCAGATTTCCTCAAGCGTGCAGCTAATCAGCAGCCGGCCGGCCCTGTGATATCACAGCCCTATAAATACCCTCCGCCATTTTAGGTTCAGTCATTTCACATCGTACTTAGTGCAGGGGGAGACATCGGCAGGCGCTAGGGAAAGTGATAGAAAACAATTCAAAACTGATAGTTTGCTCAATAGAAGTTCAGGGAAAGAGCCTTAGAAGTGTAGGGAAAGGATAGGGAGGAATTTACAGAAGAGTATTGAAGCAGAACAGGGTACATTTGGGGTGGTTGCAGTGTCAGTAATAGTAACAATCCTACTACACATTGCAGCACTCACTGCCATTATACTTTCACACTACAGTAGGATGTTGGGTCTCTGCACGGTTCTTTCTACCTGGCACTAACATCGACCTGTAAGGCTGAGTTCACACTTGAGTTAGTTGGTCCGTTTTGGCCCCATAACTGGCCAAATAAGTGAAGCGTGCAGTGGTTCTAAGAGCGACACCTGTCATGTGCGTGTCATACTGACTTCCTATGTGTGTTACTGCAAGGCGCAGTGTTCTACACCACTATACAGGCTCTCTGACGCCAGGAAATAGAGGTTTTTAATGCAATTCGCCGCAAATTAATTCGGATCGAAGCAAATCTTTTTGGAAACATCAGAGAATCGGTCAAATCAAATTTATAATAAATTTGCTCATCTCTAACTGTAATCCAATAAAAATCTGAAAAGTGTGACGTGCAAAAGTCTTCAGCCCCCTGTACTCTGATACCCCTAAATATAATCCAGTGCACACAATTGCCTTCAGAAGTCCCTTAATGAGTTAATAGAGTCCGGCTGTGTGTAATGTAGTCTCAGTATAAATACTCCTGTTCTGTGAGGGCCTCAGTGGTTTGTTAGAGAACACTAGTGAACAAACTGCATCAGGAAGGCCAAGGAACTCACCAGACAGCTCAGAGATAAAGTTGTGGAGAAGTGTAAAGCAGGGTTAGGTTATAAAAACATATCACAAGCTTTGAGCATCTCAAGGAGCGCTGGAAAAAGTATTCTACAATTGCAAACCTACCAAGACATGGCCGTCCACCTAAACTACCAGATCACTGAGCAAGGAGAGCGCTGGTCAGAGAAGCAGCCAAGAGGCCCCTGGTCACTGTGGAGGAGCTGCAGAAATCCTCAGGTACAGGGAGAATCTGTCCACAGGACAACTAGAAGTCACTGCGCACTCCACAAATCTGCCAATCTATATGGAAGAGCGGCAAGAAGGAAACCATTGTTGTAAGAAAGACATAAGAAGTGGCGTCTGCAGTTTATGGCCACAAGTCATATAGGGGACACCGCAAACATGTGGGAGAAGGTGCTCTGCTCAGAGGAGACCAAAGGGGAACTTTATGGCCTAAATACAAAGTAACCCTGCTCATCCCTCTGAATACCCCGTCATTGTTATTTTTAATCACTTCCCCTGGGTCTCCGATTATTATACTCTGGGGTCTGAGGAGACCTCCGAGTATAATAATAGCACCAGCTCTGTGGGGAGGGGGGGATTGAAGCAGCAATATCTGATCATTGCTTCAATAGGTATACGCTGCAGTAAACGTGTATTGCAGTGTATAGGAGGCTGTCAGCCCGTGCAGACACATAGGCTGACAGTCTCCATTCAAGGCAGGATCAACCAGGTATGCGATGTGGTAGACCTGGGGTCACTGGTCAGATCCCGGGCTGCCGAATAGGAGCAGCGGCACCCCGCGATAACGCTGCGGGGGGCGGTGATCGGGACCCCAATGTATAATAAAACCCCTGAGATGCTGTGGTCATGTTTGACCGCAGCATCTCAAGTGTTAACACCCACAATCGGAGTTCAGTTCCGACCCCGGGTGTTAGAGGGCAGTGTCAGCCGTTACATACGACTGACACCTGCAAAGCAGGGTGCACACAGTTTCTGTATACGTATCATGCTTCCACCATGGTTAGGGGGAAGTCCTTCCCAGCAGCGTCGTACTATTAGGCCGGATGTCGGGAAGGGATTAATGCGATTCGCTGCGAATTAATTCTGATCAAATTGTTTTGGAAACTTCAAAGAATCGGTCGAATCGAATTTTTGCAAAATTCGCTGATCTCTAATAGCCATACTGTATATCCATACAGCCATAGTCCTTTGGGGCTTTATATGGCTGTATTTCTGTGAAGCTTGTCATTAGGTCAGTTCGGCCTGCGGAAAGCGGCCACTGCTCTGAAACGCGTTACCGCAATTGGCTGACTTCTTGCAACAATAAAAAAAACAAAAACAAACATTCTTTGATGCTTTTGCAAATATTTTTTGCATCTTTTCCTGTGGACAATCCCTTCTCCACATCCCCTACCACAATCCTTGGGAGGAAGCATAGATATACATGGTATACAGCTGCTTGTAATGTACTGAATGTTCAGCAGGGAGTGGGGGAGGATAAACCTTAATGTTGCTTTGGGTGGGGGGCGGGGATGGTAAAAGTGCCCCTAAGGCCTCCTTGTTAATGCGTGACCAGTGCTCCATTCACTTCTGTGGGATTGCTGGGACTGTAATCTCCGACTGCGCCCACAACCCCATAGATGTGAATGGAGCGCCGGTCACACAAGCGCACTGACGCTTCATTAACAAGGACTTTTGATCCCTCGTCTTCCTGATCTCAGGGGGACCCAACAATTGGGCACTTAGTGATCAGACAATTCCGCAGAACAGGGGATAAGTGTCCATAATGGGACAACCCCTTTAACCCTAACCCTGCTGCTGAGGAAGCAGGGGAGAAATAAACCGTAATTGTAGCCCACAATGGTGAGACTAACCAGCGCCCCAATCTGCCGGTCATTGGGGAGGTCTGTTTGGTTTCCATGGCCGGCCACTTCTAACTCTATTTCCCCGGGATTCCTGTATCTGCTCCAAGGGTTTATCCGGATAATTTTACAATCTATTGCTAAAATAAGTTGGAAAATGTCCAGACCTGGAACTGAACACAACAAAGAAAATGGCGACCACGTCATAAAGAAGAAAATATATTACATGACAAGAGACATGAGGGCGAGGCCCTGAGTGCTGACACATAATGATGGCGTCTTGGTTCCGGTGGAGTCCTCGCCTTTCTCTAGGCTCACATGACCACACAGGACGATTTCCGTTTGGTTTCCATGGAGTAGAGGATGAATCCCAGACGGCTCTCGCTATACGGAGGGTAACGGATCTCATTTAATTTTTCACGTCCATCGCTGCGCAGGAGACAGGCCCGACTATGAGAGAAGGTGTCGAAGGTGAACTTGCCATGATACATGCCCATCCCACTGTGTCCTGGAAGATAGAAGATGACATGTGATGGATATCTAGGAAATGTGGACAGGAGGTCTCTGGAGAGGTCTCCGGAGCAACCTGAGGTAGGGTCTGCTCTATAGCACAGCAGGAGAAGACATGGACACTTACCAATCCCACCAAAGGGCAGACTGATGATGGTTGTGTGCATGATGCCATCATTGGCGCAGACGCCGCCGCTGCTGGTCCTGTCCAGGAACTGGTTAACAATCTGTCAAGTAAAGTGCAAACAATCATCAGAAGAGTCTGACCACAAAGGGCCCCGACTAAGGACGTTGCCACTTTATTAAGGTGTACATAACGTGTCCTGCACTGTGTGACAATCCTCATGAATCCATGATGTAGGCATTTTCAGAGAAGTCACTTTTTCCCCACTTTTGGTACACACTGTCGACCACTTTGACCACCTGCGGCAATAGCTTTGTGGCACTACAGTGGAGGCTGGACAAGACACTACACCCACAGCGAGCTGGGCCACTTCCTACCACTGGGATAACCCACCTGCGTGGCAGCCAGTGGGATGGGGGCATCTGCTGGACGACTGAACCTGGTTTTTCCAGTGATGCTGCTCCCTATGGCAGTGCTAGCCAATGGTCATCCCTTTATTTCATGCTAATGAGGCATTTGTCAGCACATAATAGAGCATGCATCTCACCGTGCTCACCAGTGTGTCCAAGGACCCCGTTTGGTTCTCCGCCCAGCGCAGCCATGATTGGTCTTAGCCAATGTTACAGTCACCATCTCCAACACAAGGGTTGTCTTTTACTTCCTGCAACTCTTGTTCCATCTTATCGAGTCCAGGGCCCACAGCCAGTTCCTCCTCTATTTCCTAACACTGCACTGAACCCCAGAACCCCCACACTGTATTATTTGCTATCTCTCTTGGCCTGTCTGAGACGCTCCTATCTATTTAATCTCTCCACACAAAATGGCCACCTTCTCCTACTGCCTGGACTTTTTAAACTGCCTATGAATGTAACCTGTAGTCCGTCATGATTGGCTGTCCCATCACGGGGACTGCTTGCAAGGCGTTATGGATAAGGCCATCTGTTCCACGATGTCATGTGATTGTTTCTTCATGCTGCCACAAAGAAACAACCATTTTAGCCATGTCATGTAAACTGAACCGTAAAAAGCTTTGTGTTTTGGATGAATCCGGTTCATTCATTGGTTTGCTGATCCATAATTGTGGGGTTGGAGTTTGCTCATCCTTTTGACCCTTTATCACCATTTTCTTGGTCTTTCATAGTATCAGGATTGTGGTGGACGATGGAACTGAAGGGATTTCTCTGCCGATGCAGGTTCCTGTTGTGATGCTGGGAGTTGATTCTGGGATGATGTGGAGTGTAGTAGTAGGCCAAATCCTGACTCACCATTTTGTGTCTTTCCTTCTGGTAGTTTTGTTCATTACGTCCAGCCATGGTGCCCGGATTCAGACTCTATACCCCCGGGTCAGACAATGAGGCTTCTCCTCAGGGATCTGTTGGTCCATGGAAGATAGAGACCAGGAGATGTCACTGACTACACTAAACCGTACCAGGCTGAGATGTCCTGAGGGGTTGTCCAGGCAATTTTTTTTTTTTTTATTTATTTTAAATATGCTGGGGGAGGTGAAAAAAAAAATAAAATAATCATACTCACCTTCCCCAGTGCTCCAATATCCCCCCAGCACGGTCCTGTCCTGCTGCTCCAGCGTCTTCTCAAAGTGAAATTGCTCACTGGCTGTGATGTCACGGATCCCTTCCACTGAAGCCACTGATTGGCCTCAGAGGTCATGTGACTGTTGAGGCCAATCAGTGGCCTCAGGAACAGACTTGTGATATCACAGGTAGTGACATTGATTGCCCTTTGCTGAGGCCGCTGATTGGCCTCAGTGGTCACATGTGGCTGGGACTTCCGCCACACGTCAACACTGGACCATGCAGGGAGGCACCGTAGCACCCGGGAAAGCGGAGTATGATTTTTTTTTTTTTTTTTTTTTTTCACTTCCCCAGCCTATTTAAAGAATAAATTCAATGTCCATTTTTGCCTGGACAACCCCTTTGTGATGATTCTGCTTAAGTGTGGCTATAACTCAGATGTATTTTGGTCTCTGGGTAGCGTATTTCTCTCTAGTTCCATTTATTCATACTGTGTGCAGCTATGAGCCTAGGTGTATATTGGCAGTAGTGGCAACACGGGAACAATAGGGCTCCATTGTACTTCTACACAGCCCTGAGTGATCAAACAATAGGGCATTGTTCCAGCCTGGGCTGTTAGATCAGATATGCCTGATAATATTGTATCATTCCTTTTGGTCTCATCTACATACAAAGGATCTGGACTTGATTGCATTAACTCATCAGACGTGCTGCCGCCAGTGACCTCATTCTGGGAGGTGGCATAAAGGGTATAAAAGATGAGGTAAGAGGTCTGTGGGAGGAGATAATGCTATGGAGATTATGCTATGGAGATTGGGCTGAGACCATCACAGACTACAGAGTTGTTACAGACAGACCATGAGGAGATTTTTGTGATGAGACTACTGGACTAATGCTGAGAGACTGTGAAGAGCATGCCGGCTGGATTACTGTTGTTGATGCCACATGCTAACAAGCCTCCACTGGTTACTCAGGAGTTAAGGCTGAGAAGCCTCCACTGGTGATCTCACACATACCATGCCATGTGTGAGTGTTGGACTACAGAACCACATCAAGGACATGTGTGGTAAAGTAATTATTTCACCTTTATCCCTTTTATTTTATTTGTACTGTATCTTGTAACTAGTAACTGTTAATGCTTGTATATATCTGCATATCTGTTCTGATCTGTATGTGTTAGACGTTAATACCGACCCATTTAGGGGTTAATAAATATATAAAATTTAGAAAGCTTGTCTTGTATTTATCTTGTGAACCCGGCACTCACTGGCGGTGAGTGTGGTTTTATATGAAAGAGGACTCAGGTGTGGTCAAAGCGGTTTGGCGCACTGAGGATCTTTCACACCCTTTAATATACAAGTTGTAGGGAAACACTGCGACCCCACATGGTAAGGAGAGTAGCCTGCTCTGAGTTCTGCTCTGGTTAGGACGGTTCTGTATTAGCATACAGTATACCGGCGATCTTTGGGATACGCCACATGGCCTGACACAACATCCCTGCTCACAACAAGTGGCATTCAGGTGGGCCTCCATTCTGGCAGGGTCCGGGTTCAGTCAGTAACAGAGATTCCCTTGCCATCATCCACCTAGTGAGTCTCTGAGAACACAAACCAGGTCAAGGTCCTACCGTCCGGGAAATATGGCTTCACCAAAGGAAAATCACTGGTTCTTCAACCTGGCAAATGGCACTGCCATCAAAAACTGGCCCAAGTGATTAATGTACATAGACATACATTGTGGTGTGTGCCCAGACATCAACAGAGCAAGGGGCCCTGTTACCCTTTACCATAAAGTGAAGGGACCAGGAGGATCGGCCACAGCAAGACAATGTCCGTAATATAACCATAGGATAAACAACCTGGATAAGATTAGAGGGAGCCTGTCAGCAGGATCATGGGGTCTAAAGTAAGTGCACAGTACTGTGGGGCACTTTACACTGACTGTAAGGGGAACTGTTTTATGGGCATCGGATGCTGAGAGATTTCTGCTGCTTACAAATATGCAAATGAACCACCTACTTGGGACATTTCTTCAGAACCAGGTGCCCGCACCTCCTCCTTAGAGCCATCCTCCTAACCTTACATATGGAAATCTTACATAGGTGCTGGAATTCAGAGGCAGTAGGCATGTACGAGATTTCAGAATGGGCAGGAGCCGGGGAAGGGGTAGTTATAGGTGGTGGAGGGAAGCTGGGGGAACTTTATTCTGAAGTAGCATATTATTAGCATATTTATAAAGAACAGGATTTCTCAGCATGGTAACATCGGATGCCCATAAAATAGGTAGAATCAGTGTAAAGTGCCCTACAATCCTGTGGGTTGACTTTCTACCCCATGATTCTGCTGACAGACATCCTATATACACAGACTACAACACGCTCTGCACATGTCACAGGTACACTTTGGACTCACCTGGTCGTTGGATGAGAAGACGTACGCAGCCAATGGTTTCTCTCTGTCATTAATAAAGCCAATTGCTTCATCAAACCCAGAAACTGTGAAGATGGGAAGAATCGGACCAAAAATCTCTTCTTGCATCACTGGGTCTGTCTCCTTCACATCTACAAGGACAGTGGGGGCTGCAACAAAGAGGAGGTCAAAGTGGACAAGGTTAACCCATAAAAGAAACACTCAGTCCAAGCCAATGCTTGTTCATGGACCAGAGAAGCATCTGATGTCCAGACACATCCAGAAATCTAAAATGGCACCTTGGAGATCACGTCCGCCAGTGCTGGACAGGCCCACCGGAGGATCCTACAGTGGGCCCAGGCTCTAACACAAGACGACATCCAAATGTAACAAGTACCATGGTCCTCAGGCTGGTTGGAGGCTGGGCACCCAGAATCCTTTTATCTGGTGGGCCCAAGGAACCTACCGCAGCAGCCAATGCCTTCTTAAACCAGTTTATGACATGAAGGAGTGAATAGTCACCCTCCTTTCTCTGATATCACCCAACAATGAGCAACAGCTATAACAGCAACAATCCACCCAAGTTCTGACCTTATATGCTCCTAGTAATGAAGGTTTCTCATAGTGACTGGATATTGGTAGCCATCCATCTTACCCCAGCCTAAGGCAGATTGTATGTGGAGCCACGGCCTCCTTATTGTGTGGCCCTCTATTCCTTAGTTATTTCTCTCCTGGTTTCTTCTGGTCGTGTGCTCCTCCCTAGCCTCGAGTCTGTAGATTGGAGCTATCGCTACTGTAAATCTTGTTTTATCTGGGGATAAACTTGAACCCAGGGCACATGTCGTCACCCAGGAGGCCAGAAGAATACCCTGGGGGAGCGTAGGACGCCATGAGGATGCTCAGGAGATATGAAAGGGAGTATATCAGTCTTATGTTTTTACACCTCTCCTGGGCTTCCACCAATTATTCTCTGGGCGACAATCTCTAATCCTGGATGCACGGCGTCTTCTGATGGACATGCCCAGTAGCCACATTAGCTACACCCCTACTCTCAATAGGTGGATGATACCCTGATCAGCTTCATTCACTATCTGGGGTCTCTTACCAATGTATTTTTCGGATTCATCAGTTTGTCCTCCAGTCACAATCTTCCCACAAGTAAGTAGAGCAGACACCCGCTTAAAATGCCGGTCACTGATGATTCTACCAAAGTCCGGGGACTGTTTGGGGTCTTCTCCATAAAACTCGTGAATGTTGGTCTGAAGAGCGTTCAGCAGCTTCTCCTTGATGTTGTCAGAGCACAGTATATAATCTGGAGCCAGGCAGGTCTGACCGGCGTTAAAGAAACGTGCCCATGCAATGCGGCGCGTTGCATTCTTGAGGTCACATTCATCATGGACGTAACACGGGTTCTTCCCACCGAGTTCTAGGGTCACCGGGGTGAGATGTTTGGCTGCAGCGGTCATTACAATCCTTCCAACATGGGGGTTACCTGCAAAATAATAAAAGAAATGCAACTCTAAATTGGTGGCATTGAAGGCTACACGCCTCAGTCAATGTGGAAGTGTCCACGGAAAGCCGGAAATCAAGACACGGAAACGTAGAATAAAGGAAGAATGAAGGAGTCCAGAGAGACAGGACACTGAGAAGGGAGAAATCTCTTCTTCTTACGTGTTCCCAAGGTTTGTGGATTTACCTGTGAAGAAAATATAATCAAACTTGTTTTCCAGAAGACGAGTTGTTTCGTCCACCCCGGCCTGGACCACAGCAAAACAGTCCTGTAAAGAAAGAGACGCCCTAAGAAATCCCGCACAAGTCACCAGGGGACACAGTACAAATACTAAATATCTGGCGTCCTGACTAGGACACATTCCCTGCCGGAGTCGGCTGCTTTCTGCTCATAGTGCCAGTAACTGGCTCTGACTGAAAAAGGGCCCTGTAAGAAATCCAGGAAGAAAAAAAAAAGACTAGAGACTAAGGAGAACAGAAGGTATCCGGTGCCACGGTCATCCACAAGGGGGAGATAATCTCTACCACAAGCATTTTATTCTGGATTAAATATGGAGGCGATTCTCGCTGCACTTGCCATACATAATAGAGAAAGAGAAGGGAACAGAAGAGATTGGGAACATTAGGCAGCGTAATAAACCGGTCTAAGAAGAAGGGTTTTATGGGCAGGTTTCACGGTGGAATTTGGGCATGAATCTGACTGTCGAGCGTAACAAAGAGAGTCCGTGGAAGAAGGAGAGGATTATGGGTGATGCTCGGTGACGTGTGTGCAGGTGACTGAGGATAGAAGATGAAGGTAACCCCAAGACTGTGGGCAACAGAGGATCAAGCTATGGCAAGGACACACTGAAAAGGGGGTCACAGGGAGTGCTAAAAATGGGGAATCAGCAGCATCAAGATGGTAGTATAAGGCAAAGAGAACATGACTGATCTGTACAAGATCATAGAGAGGACTGATGTGGATAGAGAAGACACTGAGGATGTGACTCTGAATTATAGGATTATATTATGAAGTCCTATATAATCTACCTCTATACAGAGGGCGAGCAGTGACTGGACACACCGGATTATACTACGCCCAATAATAATCCCCCCATCTCTGCAGAATTTCCTGTGATTATGGAGGACGTCAGATTAGGATATAAAACAGACAGAAAGACGGCAGCGACATCAAGCTAAGTAACCACCTTGTCCAGATAACGTGGAAGAACGTCAGCAAGCAGCTTCTCCGTGTTCTGACTGATCTCTGAAGGCTTCAGGACCACACAGTTACCTGCGAATAGTCAGAATCTTAGAAATAACCCAAAAAAACAGACAGCCACAACATCGATCATCACACACACTGCCCCGTCACTAATCCAGACCCCCGACACTGCCCCGTCACTAATCCAGACCCTCAATCATTATTGACCAAGCTCCATCACTAATTCAGACCCCGACACTGCCCCGTCACTAATCCAGACCCCGACACTGCCCCGTCACTAATCCAGACCCCCGACACTGCCCTGTCACTAATCCAGACCCCCAATCATCATTGACCAAGCTCCATCACTAATTCAGACCCCCAACACTGCCCCGTCACTAATCCAGATCCCCAACACTGCCCCGTCACTAATCCAGACCCCCAACACTACCCCGTCACTAATCCAGACCCCGACACTGCCCCATCACTAATCCAGACCCCAACACTGCCCCGTCACTAATCCAGATCCCCAATCATCATTGACCAAGCTCCATCACTAATTCAGACCCCCAACACTGCCCCGTCACTAATCCAGACCCCCAACACTGCCCCGTCACTAATCCAGACCCCGACACTGCCCCGTCACTAATCCAGACCCCGACACTGCCCCGTCACTAATCCAGACCCCGACACTGCCCCGTCACTAATCCAGATCCCCAATCATCATTGACCAAGCTCCAGCACTAATTCAGACCTCGACATTGCCCCGTCACTAATCTATTAGATCCCATGACTTTTGGCTCTACTCCAATGTGAACATGTTCTTATCCTCTGCTCCATCTTTCTGTATAAAACCATAGCCAAGTATCAAGGCATGAAGTTCTGACTTCTATGACTATAAATCTACAGAGCTCATGGAGAAGACTCACCTGCAGCAATGGCACCAACTAGCGGAATGAGACACAGATGTATTGGGTAGTTCCATGGCGCAATGATCAGAACAACACCAAAAGGCTCTTTCCGGATAAAAGCGGTGTCCAGGACTGTGACCTGGAGAAGGAAGGAAACCCTCAGCAGTCATGTGACAGATAGAACCATGAATTATCCGACATGGTAGAAGCGTGTGCATTATACACATGCACAGACTATTCTAGAAGATCTTCTGGAGGTTAAGCCATAGTTCACTCATCCCCTTGGCCATGTCGGTTGTCTAGTTGTAGACCTGTTGGAGTTCTGACCAGTTGGTGGCAAATGATCCTAGTTACAGACCACTCCTCGACATTGGGCCTTAGTTAAGCTCGAACACACAGAAAAAGTCGAAGAGAGAAACTGGAGTCCATCTTGGGGACGGCACTGCAATGGCTCACTGGCTGGACTCATCTCAGAGAGGCAGCACCCCCAAATACCATTTTGAGGGACACAGGCCATGACTAGGCCACAGGGTTCAAAAGCCATAGACTGGGTGCAAATCCAGACCAGACCTGAGGGTCTGTGAATTTGTAGAGGGTCAGCTATAGCCTTACATAGAGCTAAAGTTCAATTGGTAAAGAGTGGGGAGATCTTGCATCTAGTAGTGCACCCACCTAGACCACCCGTAGGCGATGCATCTTATCAAATGGGTCATGGCTAGAACATGCAGTATACAGGAGCTTTGGAGTTGGCTGCATTGTGAAGGTTTGCTCAGGCAGAGGCCTGGCTGCCATCTTGTCCTCTGCCCAAATAAATGAATACGATTCTGTTCACACCATGTATAGAGTCTACATCAAGAGGATCCCCCATGGTACCTCCCGCAGAAGGCTGTGACATATCCTATACAGGAATGCAGTGGGAATAGTGTGGCCTGCAGATGCCATAAGGACGCCCTCTGCTCGGTAATGTTTACTAAGTGTAATGTGAACATGGCCCATGAATATTAAAGACGTCTAGCCATTTCTTTCCAGAGCTGCTGAGATTTATCCTGAAGTTATGGGGGATGATGTAAGTGTCTGGTCAGAGGAGGCGGCAGTGGGTGTCTAGAGACAACATGTAACGCCCACTTACACCCCAATCTGACCCTGGAGATCACTGACCGTTGACCTTGTATAAAACATTTGTTTCCGTTTTACTGATCATCTTCTTACAGGCGTCACAGAGTTGTCTAATGTCTTCAGGCACGAGGCTCCCCCCTTCTGTACTGCTGAATGCTCCGCCTAACCTTACCGATTAGGTTAAGCTGCCATGGAGACCATCGTTCACCCAACCCACAAGCATATCCATGACAACCACACCAAGTGCTAAACGGAGCTCACTGGATGACGGCTACGTCTTCGCACCTTCAGGCAACATTGCATTGGTGCAAGAAATAAAATAAAATGTGAAGGTTCTTCCGGGACTTATTCATAGATGACCTATCCTTAAGATCATCAATTGCAGATAGACAGGGATCAAACACCCAGAACCCTGCGCATCAGGGGTCACATTCATCCCTCACATGGCGTGCAGCCTCTTCAAACAGCTGATCAGAAGGGGGCCCGGGTGTCACATCCCCACCTACCTGCAAATGATGACCTAGCCTAAAGGCAAATCATTCATCACTAAGCCTGGAAAACCCCGTTAAGTTTGTGATAAAAATGCTCGTCTTATAATATCATCTAGATGTAAAAGATATGAAGAACTCCAACGTCCTGCACCATAGATGAAGCTTCTTCTCCTCAACCCGTGAACATTAATTCCTGCCTTTAATTCCTTTTGTTCTATATAATCACTCTAACCCCAATCCAAAAACACCAATAAAAGTAACATTAACAAAAACCTTTACCTTTACTGGGAACATCACATCAGATTGTTTTTATGCACTTGATAAAGGAGCTTGGGGCTCCGAAACGCGTTGTGCTTATCACCCTAATAAATGTGAATTCCTTCTATCATCATCTGTGACCGGGGGTTATTTCCCAAGAGCGTGGGTTGGTACAGTGGATCCTTGGGCCGCCATAGATTCCATATATTTACCTTCCAACGTTATCTACGCAAAACCACGCCCAGCTGCCACCCCTACCTTGGACCATCTCACGAATTATCACGTGATCAGGCAAGGGTTTAACCGGTCTGGATTTGTCCAATTGTGAGGACATTATCTAATAAGTGGCTCAGCGTCAATCTTCTTCGATTTTTGAGCATTGTATCTAACCCCTGTCATGTCGGACCCTCTGAGGGCTCCTAGGACTGTATCTAACCCCTGTCATGTCTGACCCTCTGAGGGCTCCTAGGACTGTATCTAATCCCTGTCATGTCTGACCCTCTGAGGGCTCCTAGGACTGTATCTAATCCCTGTCATGTCTGACCCTCTGAGGGCTCCTAGGACTGTATCTAACCCCTGTCATGTCTGACCCTCTGAGGGCTCCTAGGACTGTATCTAACCCCTGTCATGTCTGACCCTCTGAGGGCTCCTAGGACTGTATCTAACCCCTGTCATGTGTGATCCTCTGAGGACTCCTAGGACTGTATCTAACCCCTGTCATGTCTGACCCTCTGAGGGCTCCTAGGACTGTATCTAACCCCTGTCATGTCGGACCCTCTGAGGGCTCCTAGGACTGTATCTAACCCCTGTCATGTCTGACCCTCTGAGGGCTCCTAGGACTGTATCTAATCCCTGTCATGTCTGACCCTCTGAGGGCTCCTAGGACTGTATCTAATCCCTGTCATGTCTGACCCTCTGAGGGCTCCTAGGACTGTATCTAACCCCTGTCATGTCTGACCCTCTGAGGGCTCCTAGGACTGTATCTAACCCCTGTCATGTCTGACCCTCTGAGGGCTCCTAGGACTGTATCTAACCCCTGTCATGTCTGACCCTCTGAGGGCTCCTAGGACTGTATCTAATCCCTGTCATGTCTGACCCTCTGAGGGCTCCTAGGACTGTATCTAACCCCTGTCATGTCTGATCCTCTGAGGACTCCTAGGACTGTATCTAATCCCTGTCATGTCTGATCCTCTGAGGACTCCTAGGACTGTATCTAACCCCTGTCATGTCTGACCCTCTGAGGGCTCCTAGGACTGTATCTAATCCCTGTCATGTCTGACCCTCTGAGGGCTCCTAGGACTGTATCTAATCCCTGTCATGTCTGACCCTCTGAGGGCTCCTAGGACTGTATCTAACCCCTGTCATGTCTGACCCTCTGAGGGCTCCTAGGACTGTATCTAACCCCTGTCATGTCTGACCCTCTGAGGGCTCCTAGGACTGTATCTAACCCCTGTCATGTCTGATCCTCTGAGGACTGTATCTAACCCCCATCATGTCTGATCCTCTGAGGGCTCCTAGGACTGTATCTAACCCCCGTCATGTCTGATCTTCTGAGAGCTCATAGAGCTGTATCTAATCCCTTTGCATGAATATATTTAGTGAATATTAGCACGGTTCGTCTGTTTAGGATCAGGATGTGCAGTTATTATAATTTGGGTTTCTTTAGACCCCACAGTCACACTGGTTCCCCGCAGTGTACCCCTCTCTACGGTAACACTAGGTGCCCCCAAACCTAGTGTGACCATAGAGGGGGGTACACTGCCCCCATACCTAGTGTGACCATAGAGGGGGGTACACTGCCCCCATACCTAGTGTGACCATAGAGGGGGGGTACACTGCTCCCATACCTAGTGTGACCATAGAGGGGGGGTACACTGCCCCCATACCTAGTGTGACCATAGAGGGGGGGTACACTGCTCCCATACCTAGTGTGACCATAGAGGGGGGGTACACTGCCCCCATACCTAGTGTGACCATAGAGGGGGGGTACACTGCCCCCATACCTAGTGTGACCATAGAGGGGGGGGTACACTGCTCCCATACCTAGTGTGACCATAGAGGGGGGGTACACTGCCCCCATACCTAGTGTGACCATAGAGGGGGGGGTACACTGCCCCCATACCTAGTGTGACCATAGAGGGGGGGGGTACACTGCCCCCATACCTAGTGTGACCATAGAGGGGGGTACACTGCCCCCATACCTAGTGTGACCATAGAGGGGGGGTACACTGCCCCCATACCTAGTGTGACCATAGAGGGGGGGTACACTGCCCACATACCTAGTGTGACCATAGAGGGGGGGTACACTGCCCCCATACCTAGTGTGACCATAGAGGGGGGGTACACTGCCCCCATACCTAGTGTGACCATAGAGGGGGGGGTACACTGCCCCCATACCTAGTGTGACCATAGAGGGGGGTACACTGCCCCCATACCTAGTGTGACCATAGAGGTGGGTACACTGCCCCCATACCTAGTGTGACCATAGAGGTGGGTACACTGCTCCCATACCTAGTGTGACCATAGAGGGGGGGTACACTGCCCCCATACCTAGTGTGACCATAGAGGGGGGGTACACTGCCCCCATACCTAGTGTGACCATAGAGGGCGGGTACACTGCTCCCATACCTAGTGTGACCATAGAGGGGGGTACACTGCTCCCATACCTAGTGTGACCATAGAGGGGGGGTACACTGCCCCCATACCTAGTGTGACCATAGAGGGGGGGTACACTGCCCCCATACCTAGTGTGACCATAGAGGGGGGGTACACTGCTCCCATACCTAGTGTGACCATAGAGGGGGGGTACACTGCCCCCATACCTAGTGTGACCATAGAGGGGGGGGTACACTGCTCCCATACCTAGTGTGACCATAGAGGGGGGTACACTGCTCCCATACCTAGTGTGACCATAGAGGGGGGTACACTGCCCCCATACCTAGTGTGACCATAGAGGGGGGGGGGTACACTGCCCCCATACCTAGTGTGACCATAGAGGGGGGTACACTGCCCCCATACCTAGTGTGACCATAGAGGGGGGTACACTGCCCCCATACCTAGTGTGACCATAGAGGGGGGGTACACTGCCCACATACCTAGTGTGACCATAGAGGGGGGGTACACTGCCCCCATACCTAGTGTGACCATAGAGGGGGGGTACACTGCCCCCATACCTAGTGTGACCATAGAGGGGGGGTACACTGCCCCCATACCTAGTGTGACCATAGAGGGGGGGTACACTGCCCCCATACCTAGTGTGACCATAATGGGTGGATACACTGCCCCCATACCTAGTGTGACCATAGAGGCGGGTACACTGCTCCCATACCTAGTGTGACCATAGAGGGGGGGTACACTGCCCACATACCTAGTGTGACCATAGAGGGGGGGTACACTGCCCCCATACCTAGTGTGACCATAGAGGGGGGTACACTGCCCCCATACCTAGTGTGACCATAGAGGGGGGTACACTGCTCCCATACCTAGTGTGACCATAGAGGGGGGGTACACTGCCCCCATACCTAGTGTGACCATAGAGGCGGGTACACTGCCCCCATACCTAGTGTGACCATAGAGGCGGGTACACTGCCCCCATACCTAGTGTGACCATAGAGGGGGGGTACACTGCCCCCATACCTAGTGTGACCATAGAGGGGGGGTACACTGCCCCCATACCTAGTGTGACCATAGAGGGGGGGTACACTGCCCCCATACCTAGTGTGACCATAGAGGGGGGTACACTGCTCCCATACCTAGTGTGACCATAGAGGGGGGTACACTGCCCCCATACCTAGTGTGACCATAGAGGGGGGGTACACTGCCCCCATACCTAGTGTGACCATAGAGGGGGGTACACTGCCCCCATACCTAGTGTGACCATAGAGGGGGGGTACACTGCTCCCATACCTAGTGTGACCATAGAGGGGGGATACACTGCCCCCATACCTAGTGTGACCATAGAGGCGGATACACTGCCCCCATACCTAGTGTGACCATAGAGGGGGGGTACACTGCCCCCATACCTAGTGTGACCATAGAGGGGGGATACACTGCCCCCATACCTAGTGTGACCATAGAGGGGGGGGGGGGTACACTGCTCCCATACCTAGTGTGACCATAGAGGCGGGTACACTGCCCCCATACCTAGTGTGACCATAGAGGCGGGTACACTGCCCCCATACCTAGTGTGACCATAGAGGGGGGATACACTGCCCCCATACCTAGTGTGACCATAGAGGGGGGGTACACTGCTCCCATACCTAGTGTGACATAGAGGGGGGTACACTGCCCCCATACCTAGTGTGACCATAGAGGGGGGTACACTGCCCCCATACCTAGTGTGACCATAGAGGGGGGTACACTGCTCCCATACCTAGTGTGACCATAGAGGGGGGGTACACTGCCCCCATACCTAGTGTGACCATAGAGGGGGGGTACACTGCCCCCATACCTAGTGTGACCATAGAGGGGGGGTACACTGCCCCCATACCTAGTGTGACCATAATGGGTGGATACACTGCCCCCATACCTAGTGTGACCATAGAGGCGGGTACACTGCTCCCATACCTAGTGTGACCATAGAGGGGGGGTACACTGCCCCCAAACCTAGTGTGACCATAGAGGCGGGTACACTGCTCCCATACCTAGTGTGACCATAGAGGGGGGGGGGGTACACTGCCCCCATACCTAGTGTGACCATAGAGGCGGGTACACTGCCCCCATACCTAGTGTGACCATAGAGGCGGGTACACTGCCCCCATACCTAGTGTGACCATAGAGGCGGGTACACTGCCCCCTTACCTAGTGTGACCATAGAGGCGGGTACACTGCCCCCATACCTAGTGTGACCATAGAGGGGGGTACACTGCCCCCATACCTAGTGTGACCATAGAGGTGGGTACACTGCCCCCATACCTAGTGTGACCATAGAGGCGGGTACACTGCCTTAGATGCTTACATGCTTTATGACACATTTATTAAACATGGCTGCTTTCTTCCAGACACAGTGCTACCCCTGTCCAATGGTTGTATGTGGTATTACGGCTGCCATTGAAGAGACATGGCCCCTGTTCGCACTCACCATGTTCTTGGACACGTGCTCGTCCTTCGTCCAGGAGCTCAGGTTGTTCAGCGCCAGGTTTATTTCGCTCTTCACCAGACTCAGCTCGGAGATCTCCACTTCAAATGGAGGCTGAAAAATAAGACACAACAGTCACCAACTACTGACCTGCCAGCGGGGGGCAGTCTAGGGCCTAGGAGGTCATAGCTGTAGAGAGCACCCCCACTGCTTACCCACCATATCTCCTCTATGAAGGTATACGGCGTATATAGTAGGGGAGTTATCACCACTTTACTTGGGCACTGTCTGGCGCTTTCTATGTTTGAGGTGTGACTGGCTTTCTGCAGGTTTTGTTACCTGTATTGTCTATGTGCATTCTATGGTGTCATTACCTACGGCGTATATCACAGCACTGTATGGCAGTATTTGTACACTGACTGGTGAGCAGCTGCTGGGCCTGTTATTATGCAGTGTACAGGACTCCCTATAATGTATAGTCACCATGTGGCCATCAATAAAAACATGGAAAACCCCTGTAGGGACAGGATACACACATTTTGTGTCTTAGCAAATCAAACTCATGTTCTCCTGCTCTTGATGCCTCCTCCACCACGCACCTTGTCCTGCTCTTGATGCCACCTCCACCACCCACCTTGTCCTGCTCTTGATGCCACCTCCACCACGCACCTTGTCCTGCTCTTGATGCCACCTCCACCACCCACCTTGTCCTGCTCTTGATGCCACCTCCACCACGCACCTTGTCCTGCTCTTGATGCCACCTCCACCACCCACCTTGTCCTGCTCTTGATGCCACCTCCACCACCCACCCTCTCCTGCTCTTGATGCCACCTCCACCACCCACCTGGTCCTGCTCTTGATGCCACCTCCTCCACCCACCTTGTCCTGCTCTTGATGCCACCTCCACCACCCACCCTGTCCTGCTCTTGATGCCTCCTCCACCACCCACCTTGTCCTGCTCTTGATGCCTCCTCCACCACCCACCCTGTCCTGCTCTTGATGCCTCCTCCACCACCCACCCTGTCCTGCTCTTGATGCCACCTCCACCACCCACCCTGTCCTGCTCTTGATGCCACCTCCACCACCCACCCTGTCCTGCTCTTGATGCCACCTCCACCACCCACCTTGTCCTGCTCTTGATGCCACCTCCACCACCCACCCTGTCCTGCTCTTGATGCCACCTCCACCACCCACCTGGTCCTGCTCTTGATGCCACCTCCACCACCCACCCTGTCCTGCTCTTGATGCCTCCTCCACCACCCACCCTGTCCTGCTCTTGATGCCACCTCCACCACCCACCCTGTCCTGCTCTTGATGCCATCTCCACCACCCACCTTGTCCTGCTCTTGATGCCACCTCCACCACCCACCCTGTCCTGCTCTTGATGCCACCTCCACCACCCACCTGGTCCTGCTCTTGATGCCACCTCCACCACCCACCCTGTCCTGCTCTTGATGCCACCTCCACCACCCACCCTGTCCTGCTCTTGATGCCTCCTCCACCACCCACCCTGTCCTGCTCTTGATGCCACCTCCACCACCCACCCTGTCCTGCTCTTGATGCCACCTCCACCACGCACCTTGTCCTGCTCTTGATGCCACCTCCACCACCCACCTTGTCCTGCTCTTGATGCCACCTCCACCACCCACCTTGTCCTGCTCTTGATGCCACCTCCACCACCCACCTTGTCCTGCTCTTGATGCCACCTCCACCACCCACCTTGTCCTGCTCTTGATGCCACCTCCACCACCCACCTTGTCCTGCTCTTGATGCCACCTCCACCACCCACCTTGTCCTGCTCTTGATGCCTCCTCCACCACCCACCCTGTCCTGCTCTTGATGCCTCCTCCACCACCCACCTTGTCCTGCTCTTGATGCCTCCTCCACCACCCACCTTGTCCTGCTCTTGATGCCACCTCCACCACCCACCCTGTCCTGCTCTTGATGCCACCTCCACCACCCACCTGTGCTCTTGATGCCACCTCCACCACCCACCCTGTCCTGCTCTTGATGCCACCTCCACCACCCACCTTGTCCTGCTCTTGATGCCACCTCCACCACCCACCCTGTCCTGCTCTTGATGCCACCTCCACCACCCACCTTGTCCTGCTCTTGATGCCACCTCCACCACGCACCTTGTCCTGCTCTTGATGCCACCTCCACCACGCACCTTGTCCTGCTCTTGATGCCACCTCCACCACCCACCCTGTCCTGCTCTTGATGCCACCTCCACCACCCACCTTGTCCTGCTCTTGATGCCACCTCCACCACCCACCTTGTCCTGCTCTTGATGCCTCCTCCACCACCCACCTTGTCCTGCTCTTGATGCCACCTCCACCACCCACCTTGTCCTGCTCTTGATGCCACCTCCACCACCCACCTTGTCCTGCTCTTTATGCCTCCTCCACCACCCACCTTGTTCAGATCTTTCTTTAGACTCTCCAGTATCTGGGACTTATTTTCTTCTAGGAATGTACTCAGAGCTTCCAACTGTGAGATCCTGAATTGCAAGGGCCGAGTCTTCCCTTTTTGAAAGCTGCATCTCAGATGGTTGACAGTGTCATTAGAGGCCATGGTCCTGCTGTGGGGCATGATAGAAGATCAATGTCAGCGAGAGGAGCAGTCTGCTTGTATACTGTCACTGAGGACTCATATAATATATATAATATATATATATATATATATATATATATATACACACACACATATACACACATACATACATACACACAGTATATATATATATATATATATATATATATATATATATATATAGTGTCAGTCTCTCTCAGCTCATATTTTGCCCTTGCAATTCTTTGATTAGCATCAGAACCAGAAACGGGCTGCAGACAGGGAGCTCATTGGATGAAATGAGGAAATTGGATTGGTCAGCCTGCAGGGTATTGTAATACATGCCATAGTGGGACTGAGCAGTCTGCAGGCAGTGGCATAACTGGGAATGGGTGGGCCCCATGGCGAACATTTGACATCTCCCCCCCCCCCACAAAATGCATTCCCTGCGTGCCTGCACACACTATAGTGGCCCCTGCACACACTATTATATGCCATAATGGCCCCTGCACACACAATTATGCCCCATAGTGGCCCCTGCACACATTATTATACCCCATTGTGGACCACCCATGAACAATTATTGTACTCTGGGGTCTTTTTGAACTCCAGAGTATAATGATCAGAGACCCAGGGGAGGATACAAACATAAAAAACTGTGGTACTTACCTCTCCTTGGCTCCGGCGCACTCCTCGTTACTTTCGGTTTCTTCAATGTTGGACCAGATGTCATGGCCTGCGTCGCGATCCATAATGACGTTGGCCTGGCCCAAGTGACGTCTGGGACGTCACCAAGGAGGCCTGAAGTCTGCTGGAGCACAGAAGAGGTAATTAACAGTGTTTTTTATGTTCCCTCACCTCCCCTGGGCCTCCAATCATTATACTCTGGAGTATAATAATAGTGTTTGTGGGGTTTGCGGCCTTACTTTCCGATCCCTGCTCCTGCTCACAGCCACCTCTGTGACATCATTAATGTCCCAGGCCCTGTGGCAGCCATTCCCGCTGTTACCCCAGTATTTACTGCCTGCAGGGTATTGTAGTATATGCCAGAGTGGGACTGAGCAGCCTGCAGGGTATTGTAGTACATGCCAGAGTGGGACTGAGCAGCCTGCAGGGTATTGTAGTACATGCCAGAGTGGGACTGAGCAGCCTGCAGGGTATTGTAGTACATGCCAGAGTGGGACTGAGCAGCCTGCAGGGTATTGTAGTACATGCCAGAGTGGGACTGAGCAGCCTGCAGGGTATTGTAGTACATGCCAGAGTGGGACTGAGCAGCCTGCAGGGTATTGTAGTACATGCCAGAGTGGGACTGAGCAGCCTGCAGGGTATTGTAGTACATGCCAGAGTGGGACTGAGCAGCCTGCAGGGTATTGTAGTACATGCCAGAGTGGGACTGAGCAGCCTGCAGGGTATTGTAGTACATGCCAGAGTGGGACTGAGCAGCCTGCAGGGTATTGTAGTACATGCCAGAGTGGGACTGAGCAGCCTGCAGGGTATTGTAGTACATGCCAGAGTGGGACTGAGCAGCCTGCAGGGTATTGTAGTACATGCCAGAGTGGGACTGAGCAGCCTGCAGGGTATTGTAGTACATGCCAGAGTGGGACTGAGCAGCCTGCAGGGTATTGTAGTACATGCCAGAGTGGGACTGAGCAGCCTGCAGGGTATTGTAGTACATGCCAGAGTGGGACTGAGCAGCCTGCAGGGTATTGTAGTACATGCCAGAGTGGGACTGAGCAGCCTGCAGGGTATTGTAGTACATGCCAGAGTGGGACTGAGCAGCCTGCAGGGTATTGTAGTACATGCCAGAGTGGGACTGAGCAGCCTGCAGGGTATTGTAGTACATGCCAGAGTGGGACTGAGCAGCCTGCAGGGTATTGTAGTACATGCCAGAGTGGGACTGAGCAGCCTGCAGGGTATTGTAGTACATGCCAGAGTGGGACTGAGCAGCCTGCAGGGTATTGTAGTACATGCCAGAGTGGGACTGAGCAGCCTGCAGGGTATTGTAGTACATGCCAGAGTGGGACTGAGCAGCCTGCAGGGTATTGTAGTACATGCCAGAGTGGGACTGAGCAGCCTGCAGGGTATTGTAGTACATGCCAGAGTGGGACTGAGCAGCCTGCAGGGTATTGTAGTACATGCCAGAGTGGGACTGAGCAGCCTGCGGGTATTGTAGTACATGCCAGAGGGGACTGAGCAGCCTGCAGGGTATTGTAGTACATGCCAGAGTGGGACTGAGCAGCCTGCAGGGTATTGTAGTACATGCCAGAGTGGGACTGAGCAGCCTGCAGGGTATTGTAGTACATGCCAGAGTGGGACTGAGCAGCCTGCAGGGTATTGTAGTACATGCCAGAGTGGGACTGAGCAGCCTGCAGGGTATTGTAGTACATGCCAGAGTGGGACTGAGCAGCCTGCAGGGTATTGTAGTACATGCCAGAGTGGGACTGAGCAGCCTGCAGGGTATTGTAGTACATGCCAGAGTGGGACTGAGCAGCCTGCAGGGTATTGTAGTACATGCCAGAGTGGGACTGAGCAGCCTGCAGGGTATTGTAGTACATGCCAGAGTGGGACTGAGCAGCCTGCAGGGTATTGTAATACATGCCAGGGTGGGACTGAGCAGCCTGCAGGGTATTGTAGTACATGCCAGAGTGGGACTGAGCAGCCTGCAGGGTATTGTAATACATGCCAGGGTGGGACTGAGCAGCCTGCAGGGTATTGTAGTACATGCCAGAGTGGGACTGAGCAGCCTGCAGGGTATTGTAGTACATGCCAGAGTGGGACTGAGCAGCCTGCAGGGTATTGTAGTACATGCCAGAGTGGGACTGAGCAGCCTGCAGGGTATTGTAGTACATGCCAGAGTGGGACTGAGCAGCCTGCAGGGTATTGTAGTACATGCCAGAGTGGGACTGAGCAGCCTGCAGGGTATTGTAGTACATGCCAGAGTGGGACTGAGCAGCCTGCAGGGTATTGTAGTACATGCCAGAGTGGGACTGAGCAGCCTGCAGGGTATTGTAGTACATGCCAGAGTGGGACTGAGCAGCCTGCAGGGTATTGTAGTACATGCCAGAGTGGGACTGAGCAGCCTGCAGGGTATTGTAGTACATGCCAGAGTGGGACTGAGCAGCCTGCAGGGTATTGTAGTACATGCCAGAGTGGGACTGAGCAGCCTGCAGGGTATTGTAGTACATGCCAGAGTGGGACTGAGCAGCCTGCAGGGTATTGTAGTACATGCCAGAGTGGGACTGAGCAGCCTGCAGGGTATTGTAGTACATGCCAGAGTGGGACTGAGCAGCCTGCAGGGTATTGTAGTACATGCCAGAGTGGGACTGAGCAGCCTGCAGGGTATTGTAGTACATGCCAGAGTGGGACTGAGCAGCCTGCAGGGTATTGTAATACATGCCAGGGTGGGACTGAGCAGCCTGCAGGGTATTGTAGTACATGCCAGAGTGGGACTGAGCAGCCTGCAGGGTATTGTAATACATGCCAGGGTGGGACTGAGCAGCCTGCAGGGTATTGTAGTACATGCCAGAGTGGGACTGAGCAGCCTGCAGGGTATTGTAGTACATGCCAGAGTGGGACTGAGCAGCCTGCAGGGTATTGTAATACATGCCAGGGTGGGACTGAGCAGCCTGCAGGGTATTGTAGTACATGCCATAGTGGGACTGAGCAGCCTGCAGGGTATTGTAGTACATGCCAGGGTGGGACTGTGCAGCCTGCAGGGTATTGTAGTACATGCCAGGGTGGGACTGAGCAGCCTGCAGGGTATTGTAGTACATGCCAGAGTGGGACTGAGCAGCCTGCAGGGTATTGTAATACATGCCAGGGTGGGACTGAGCAGCCTGCAGGGTATTGTAGTACATGCCATAGTGGGACTGAGCAGCCTGCAGGGTATTGTAATACATGCCAGGGTGGGACTGAGCAGCCTGCAGGGTATTGTAGTACATGCCATAGTGGGACTGAGGAGCCTGCAGGGTATTGTAGTACATGCCAGGGTGGGACTGAGCAGCCTGCAGGGTATTGTAATACATGCCATAGTGGGACTGAGCAGCCTGCAGGGTATTGTAGTACATGCCAGAGTGGGACTGAGCAGCCTGCAAGGTATTGTAGTACATGCCATAGTGGGACTGAGCAGCCTGCAGGGTATTGTAGTACATGCCAGAGTGGGACTGAGCAGCCTGCAGGGTATTGTAGTACATGCCAGAGTGGGACTGAGCAGCCTGCAGGGTATTGTAGTACATGCCATAGTGGGACTGAGCAGCCTGCAGGGTATTGTAATACATGCCAGGGTGGGACTGAGCAGCCTGCAGGGTATTGTAGTACATGCCAGGGTGGGACTGAGCAGCCTGCAGGGTATTGTAGTACATGCCAGAGTGGGACTGAGCAGCCTGCAGGGTATTGTAGTACATGCCATAGTGGGACTGAGCAGCCTGCAGGGTATTGTAGTACATGCCAGAGTGGGACTGAGCAGCCTGCAGGGTATTGTAGTACATGCCAGAGTGGGACTGAGCAGCCTGCAGGGTATTGTAGTACATGCCATAGTGGGACTGAGCAGCCTGCAGGGTATTGTAATACATGCCAGGGTGGGACTGAGCAGCCTGCAGGGTATTGT
The DNA here is from genome assembly GCA_947044405.1 of Leptodactylus fallax. Classification (NCBI taxonomy): domain Eukaryota; kingdom Metazoa; phylum Chordata; class Amphibia; order Anura; family Leptodactylidae; genus Leptodactylus; species Leptodactylus fallax. The sequence continues at coordinate 220,014 of CAMRHE010000749.1, read as the reverse complement.
AGTACATGCCAGGGTGGGACTGAGCAGCCTGCAGGGTATTGTAGTACATGCCAGAGTGGGACTGAGCAGCCTGCAGGGTATTGTAGTACATGCCAGGGTGGGACTGAGCAGCCTGCAGGGTATTGTAGTACATGCCAGAGTGGGACTGAGCAGCCTGCAGGGTATTGTAGTACATGCCAGAGTGGGACTGAGCAGCCTGCAGGGTATTGTAGTACATGCCAGAGTGGGACTGAGCAGCCTGCAGGGTATTGTAGTACATGCCAGAGTGGGACTGAGCAGCCTGCAGGGTATTGTAGTACATGCCATAGTGGGACTGAGCAGCCTGCAGGGTATTGTAATACATGCCAGGGTGGGACTGAGCAGCCTGCAGGGTATTGTAGTACATGCCAGGGTGGGACTGAGCAGCCTGCAGGGTATTGTAGTACATGCCAGAGTGGGACTGAGCAGCCTGCAGGGTATTGTAGTACATGCCATAGTGGGACTGAGCAGCCTGCAGGGTATTGTAGTACATGCCAGAGTGGGACTGAGCAGCCTGCAGGGTATTGTAGTACATGCCAGAGTGGGACTGAGCAGCCTGCAGGGTATTGTAGTACATGCCATAGTGGGACTGAGCAGCCTGCAGGGTATTGTAATACATGCCAGGGTGGGACTGAGCAGCCTGCAGGGTATTGTAGTACATGCCAGGGTGGGACTGAGCAGCCTGCAGGGTATTGTAGTACATGCCAGAGTGGGACTGAGCAGCCTGCAGGGTATTGTAGTACATGCCAGAGTGGGACTGAGCAGCCTGCAGGGTATTGTAGTACATGCCAGAGTGGGACTGAGCAGCCTGCAGGGTATTGTAGTACATGCCAGAGTGGGACTGAGCAGCCTGCAGGGTATTGTAGTACATGCCAGAGTGGGACTGAGCAGCCTGCAGGGTATTGTAGTACATGCCATAGTGGGACTGAGCAGCCTGCAGGGTATTGTAATACATGCCAGGGTGGGACTGAGCAGCCTGCAGGGTAATGTAGTACATGCCAGGGTGGGACTGAGCAGCCTGCAGGGTATTGTAGTACATGCCAGAGTGGGACTGAGCAGCCTGCAGGGTATTGTAGTACATGCCAGGGTGGGACTGAGCAGCCTGCAGGGTATTGTAGTACATGCCAGAGTGGGACTGAGCAGCCTGCAGGGTATTGTAGTACATGCCAGAGTGGGACTGAGCAGCCTGCAGGGTATTGTAGTACATGCCAGAGTGGGACTGAGCAGCCTGCAGAGTATTGTAATACATGCCAGGGTGGGGACTGAGCAGCCTGCAGGGTATTGTAGTACATGCCAGAGTGGGACTGAGCAGCCTGCAGGGTATTGTAGTACATGCCAGAGTGGGACTGAGCAGCCTGCAGGGTATTGTAATACATGCCAGGGTGGGACTGAGCAGCCTGCAGGGTATTGTAGTACATGCCAGAGTGGGACTGAGCAGCCTGCAGAGTATTGTAATACATGCCAGGGTGGGACTGAGCAGCCTGCAGGGTATTGTAGTACATGCCAGAGTGGGACTGAGCAGCCTGCAGGGTATTGTAGTACATGCCAGAGTGGGACTGAGCAGCCTGCAGGGTATTGTAGTACATGCCAGAGTGGGACTGAGCAGCCTGCAGGGTATTGTAGTACATGCCAGAGTGGGACTGAGCAGCCTGCAGGGTATTGTAGTACATGCCAGAGTGGGACTGAGCAGCCTGCAGGGTATTGTAGTACATGCCAGAGTGGGACTGAGCAGCTTGCAGAGTATTGTAATACATGCCAGGGTGGGACTGAGCAGCCTGCAGGGTATTGTAGTACATGCCATAGTGGGACTGAGCAGCCTGCAGGGTATTGTAGTACATGCCAGGGTGGGACTGAGCAGCCTGCAGGGTATTGTAATACATGCCAGGGTGGGACTGAGCAGCCTGCAGGGTATTGTAGTACATGCCAGGGTGGGACTGAGCAGCCTGCAGGGTATTGTAGTACATGCCATAGTGGGACTGAGCAGCCTGCAGGGTATTGTAATACATGCCAGGGTGGGACTGAGCAGCCTGCAGGGTATTGTAGTACATGCCATAGTGGGACTGAGCAGCCTGCAGGGTATTGTAATACATGCCAGGGTGGGACTGAGCAGCCTGCAGGGTATTGTAGTACATGCCATAGTGGGACTGAGGAGCCTGCAGGGTATTGTAGTACATGCCAGGGTGGGACTGAGCAGCCTGCAGGGTATTGTAATACATGCCATAGTGGGACTGAGCAGCCTGCAGGGTATTGTAGTACATGCCAGAGTGGGACTGAGCAGCCTGCAAGGTATTGTAGTACATGCCATAGTGGGACTGAGCAGCCTGCAGGGTATTGTAGTACATGCCAGAGTGGGACTGAGCAGCCTGCAGGGTATTGTAATACATGCCAGGGTGGGACTGAGCAGCCTGCAGGGTATTGTAGTACATGCCAGAGTGGGACTGAGCAGCCTGCAGGGTATTGTAGTACATGCCAGAGTGGGACTGAGCAGCCTGCAGGGTATTGTAGTACATGCCAGAGTGGGACTGAGCAGCCTGCAGGGTATTGTAGTACATGCCAGAGTGGGACTGAGCAGCCTGCAGGGTATTGTAGTACATGCCATAGTGGGACTGAGCAGCCTGCAGGGTATTGTAATACATGCCAGGGTGGGACTGAGCAGCCTGCAGGGTATTGTAGTACATGCCAGAGTGGGACTGAGCAGCCTGCAGGGTATTGTAGTACATGCCAGGGTGGGACTGAGCAGCCTGCAGGGTATTGTAGTACATGCCAGAGTGGGACTGAGCAGCCTGCAGGGTATTGTAATACATGCCAGGGTGGGACTGAGCAGCCTGCAGGGTATTGTAGTACATGCCAGAGTGGGACTGAGCAGCCTGCAGGGTATTGTAATACATGCCAGGGTGGGACTGAGCAGCCTGCAGGGTATTGTAGTACATGCCAGAGTGGGACTGAGCAGCCTGCAGGGTATTGTAGTACATGCCAGAGTGGGACTGAGCAGCCTGCAGGGTATTGTAGTACATGCCAGGGTGGGACTGAGCAGCCTGCAGGGTATTGTAGTACATGCCAGAGTGGGACTGAGCAGCCTGCAGGGTATTGTAATACATGCCAGGGTGGGACTGAGCAGCCTGCAGGGTATTGTAGTACATGCCAGAGTGGGACTGAGCAGCCTGCAGGGTATTGTAATACATGCCAGGGTGGGACTGAGCAGCCTGCAGGGTATTGTAGTACATGCCAGAGTGGGACTGAGCAGCCTGCAGGGTATTGTAGTACATGCCAGAGTGGGACTGAGCAGCCTGCAGGGTATTGTAGTACATGCCAGAGTGGGACTGAGCAGCCTGCAGGGTATTGTAGTACATGCCAGAGTGGGACTGAGCAGCCTGCAGGGTATTGTAGTACATGCCATAGTGGGACTGAGCAGCCTGCAGGGTATTGTAATACATGCCAGGGTGGGACTGAGCAGCCTGCAGGGTATTGTAGTACATGCCAGAGTGGGACTGAGCAGCCTGCAGGGTATTGTAGTACATGCCAGGGTGGGACTGAGCAGCCTGCAGGGTATTGTAGTACATGCCAGAGTGGGACTGAGCAGCCTGCAGGGTATTGTAATACATGCCAGGGTGGGACTGAGCAGCCTGCAGGGTATTGTAGTACATGCCAGAGTGGGACTGAGCAGCCTGCAGGGTATTGTAGTACATGCCAGAGTGGGACTGAGCAGCCTGCAGGGTATTGTAGTACATGCCAGAGTGGGACTGAGCAGCCTGCAGGGTATTGTAGTACATGCCAGAGTGGGACTGAGCAGCCTGCAGGGTATTGTAGTACATGCCATAGTGGGACTGAGCAGCCTGCAGGGTATTGTAATACATGCCAGGGTGGGACTGAGCAGCCTGCAGGGTATTGTAGTACATGCCAGAGTGGGACTGAGCAGCCTGCAGGGTATTGTAGTACATGCCAGGGTGGGACTGAGCAGCCTGCAGGGTATTGTAGTACATGCCAGAGTGGGACTGAGCAGCCTGCAGGGTATTGTAATACATGCCAGGGTGGGACTGAGCAGCCTGCAGGGTATTGTAGTACATGCCAGAGTGGGACTGAGCAGCCTGCAGGGTATTGTAGTACATGCCAGTGGGAGATGCCAAATGATAGGGGATGTGTGAGAGATCTTGTGTGATATGTGGATGCTGAGACGTTGTGAGTTCCATGCTAGAGATCTTCAGGTCTATCTCCGTGGGTCTTACTTGCCTCTGCTATGTGTGTGTTCTGTATGTGAATTGTGCGTGCACATGGGTAGTGTGTATCCCTCACGTGTAAATGGTACAGTACTGTAAAAATTTTAGGCACATGTGGAAACATTCTGTACAGTAAGAACGCTCTAGAAGTAGAAGGGTTAATAGTTTATTTTATGAAGTGAATGAAATAAAGAGAAGAGAAATGTAAATCCTCTCTAAGATGGGGAAACTGCCCTCATGTTCTGAATGTAACTGTTTCTATAAATAAGGTTATTTTTTTTTTTATAAACTGACATTTGTTTGTTTGACCACAAGAGGCCACTGTTACCTCAGAAATGGGAAGGACTGTAATTCTGTAATTCCCTGGAGTAGTGATGTGGAGACCCTGTTCTGCAGAGGAGCAGAGTGTGTGTGGCAGCCATCTTAGGAGTGTGCTTTGAGCTTTTAGAAGAAGAAGGACTGAAGTGAGAAAAAAGGATTCCTAAGGGATCAGAGATATAACAAGGGGGTGCTGAAGCAGAGACTGTTCCAGGGTTTGTTCAGACAGCATCCTAAGGAGAAGATTACTATCAAGTATCCGGCTGAGAAGTGGCCCTGTCAGTGAGACCGCATGTCTTCTGGATGAGCCCCGCTTCCAGCTGTTCCAGACAAAGGCTAAAGGTACCCAACAGTCCCAGGTCAGTGAGAGGAGTAATCGTGCACGCACCGCATTACAATGTTTTGCTTGGGACTGAGTAAGGGCCTGTAGTTAGACTAGTTAGGCATCCTCATCTTCACAGGCCACTCTACTGGTGAATTATCTACCTATTCAGTAGTAAGGACTAAGACTCAGAGAGTTCTATAGACTTGTAACTCTTACAGAGGAGCTTCTGAGGAAGTCTAGAAGCGACATCTTATACATTGTCACATTTCTTTGGCTTGCAAGCTGACCTACTATTATGGTTACTCGGTTATACTTTGTTTGGGGGGAATAGGGGTATTGTGATGAGTGTGTAAGCTCCTGTGTTATACCGCCGGTGCCTCTATCACACTCACTGAATTGTTCCTGTGACTAGGGTAATAAGAAGGTAACAAGCGGCTGGTTAGTTGCAGCCTGCAGATAGGTAAAAGCTTGGAGTGTATTGGAGCCGCACATGAGAGGGCACCGCGCTGTACAACACCAGGGCCTCAGCTTACTGGCTGAGTGTATGGAAATAGTTGGGAGTGTTTTTCGGGTAAATAGGTGTTACTACACAAAGTAAAATCTTGTTTTTTACTAAATTGATTTGGAGTCGCTTCCTTTGTTCGTGTCTTCGCTGTATCTTGGGGAGCCCACCCCCGGTACACGGCTTACACCTCAATCTTTGGTGAGACCTTTGGCCTTTGCCGCCTTCTCGGTACTTGCAGACAGTTTTTGGCAGAGCTGGGCCGGGAGGTTGTTCCCGCCACCATCTTGGTGCACTAAGTCCAGATCTGCTGTGGATGTAGAGAATAAACTAATAAAGGGGTTTTCTGGGCAAAAAGCATTTTTTTAGAAAAGGTATTTTAGTGCTATTAATGGGTTAATAAGAGCACATAAATCCCTTTAGGAGTGTTTGGAGTGATTTCTGGGAGCTCGGGGTGTCCTCTGCATTTCTTTACATGCTTCCCTAGCTTCCTGCTGTCGTGGCCTACAACTCCCATGATCCCTCTCTCACACCCCCTCCCTGTTTTCCTAGCTAGCCCGTTGGCTACTAGCCTTATCTACCTACCTACCTTCGGTCCCGCCGGCATCTTCTTCTGTGGACTTCTTGCGCAGGCGTGGTATGCGCTGCTGGCGACTGTACAATAAAGCTCTATGGCGCAGGCAGAAGCGGAGGAAGTGACGCCAGAAGACTGAAGATAGGCAAGTATGATGGGGACGGGGAAGGAGTATTGGGGATGGAAATAGAACGTCACTGGATCATTAGAAAGTGTGTCTGGGGCGGTCACATGACCTTCCCAGGTATGTAGGTAAATATAGATTCTTTTTTAAATGAACTCAATTAGAAGTTAGGCAGGGGAGGGGGTTTAGTTTAGGGATTTATTTTAAATTTATCCTGGACAACCCCTTTAACCTTTCTATTTCTGAAAATTCTTACTTCCTTGCCCAGAACTTTTTCACTGTATGTGTCCATGTGTGGCTGCCATGTATATGTTCTATGGGTATCTAGTCACCATCCAAAGTGTCATTCACACATGTAAGAAAAAGCAACGCTGAGCGGGGGCAGAATTCTAGGCTGCGCTGCTCGTGTGATATAACGTAGCGCATGACAAGGATATTATATCTGCACATCTATATATACACACTGTGGTAAAGCTTATGGTAAAGTGCTGGACGGGGTGTATATCTCGCCTGGTTTCCTCAGCCAGGTGAGGTAATGGAGATCCAGGTAGATACCTGTTGCCTTAGCAGAACATAGTCTGCTAGGGAGCTTCTTTAAGTTACATGGGCTGGATTTTCTGGACTGGAGGACAGGTTGGCAGTGGAGTCCTCCAGTCCACACACAAGACTGCGGAGCAGCTCGTCAACCTGGTGGAAAGGTTCATAGTGACCGAGGACTACCTCCATGATGTTCCTGCAGCACCAACACCTCCCAGGACAGCCAGACTCGTGACATCTGTGGGTAAGAGAGGTCCATCTGGAGGTTTGTGGAAAAGTGTGAGAGGTAGCAGGGCTCTGGAGTTTGGGAGAGGCCAAAAGACTGAACCTGTACCCCAGGGGCCCTCTGGACCTAGAAAGGACTCCCTGCTAAAGAGACTAGGGACCTCCCAGTGCTGGAGGTGCCATGATTGGGGATATATGGCTGCCTATTGTCCTCTTACCCCAGAGCCCATGGTGTGTGACGCTAGTCAGCGACAGTCCCTATTTGCGGAACCTGTTCGTGCAGCCATTCCAGGACCAGAGACTGAGCCGCAGATTTGCATGGTGAAGGTAGATGACTGCTCTGCAAAGACCCTTTTGGACTTTTGGTAGCCTGGTGACTTTGGTTCAGGCCAGTCTTGTGGCTAGGGACTATGTGCCAAACAAACACAAGAGTGCTATGCATTTACGGGGATATCGTAGCTTACCCCGTGGCTCCTGTTAAATTGGTGACTCCATCTGGAACTGTGACCTACGAAGTCAGGGTCGTAAAAAGACTCATGTATGAACTGATATTAGGCCGCAATTTGCCGTTGTTCTGGGAGTTGTGGAAAAGGGGAAACACTTTTGCTGCCAGTGAAGAAACTCCGGCAGAATCTGTACCTCCCCCGTAAATAATGGGTCATGTGAGAGGACCATTGGGGAGCATAATAGAAAAATGAATTCACCTGAAATGCGTGATGATGACTTTTTCCCCTTGCAGGTGTTAGCCAGGGAAGAAGAAGAGACTTGCCTACCTGGTCAACAGGTGTTAGATTTAGAAATGTCTCAGGGTAACTTTGGGACCGAGCAAGTGAAAGACCTCACTCTGAGTACTGCAGGGGCCAATGTTTCGGTAATAAATGGTGAGCCACAGGAACCAGAAGCTGACCAGAAATTGCCACATTTTGCCATGAATGGGGATCTCGTATATCGGGTCACCAAAGTTAACAATGAAATTGTGGAACATCTTCTGGTGCCAAAACCGTACCGACGCATGGTGCTGGACATCGCTCATAACCATGTGTTTGGGGGTCATTTGGGTACTAGTAAAACACAAGAGAGGGTCCGCCAAAGGTTTTTTGGCCTGGGGTATATGAAGAGGTGAGAAGGTACTGTGAGTCATGTCCCACATGCCAGATAAGTGCCCCAACATCACACTTCCATAGCCCCTTGGTGCCACTTCCCATCATCGAAGTGCCATTCGAGAGAATTGCAATGGACCTGGTGGGGCCCGTTGTCAAATCTGCTAGGGGACATCAATACATTCTGGTTGTATTGGACTATGCCACCCGGTACCCGGAGGCAGTACCATTAAGAAACATGGCGTCCAAGAATATTGCTAGAGAGTTGTTTTACATGTTCTCTCGTACAGGGATCCCTAAAGAAATCCTTACTGACCAGGGTACACCCTTTATGTCGAAGGTCATGAAAGAGCTGTGCAAATTGTTCAAAATCAGGCACCTCCGTACATCAGTGTACCACCCTCATACAGACGGATCAGTGGAGAGATTTAACAAAACCCTGAAGCATATGCTAAAAAAGGTTGTGGATAGGGATGGCAGGGACTGGGACTGTTACCATACCTCATGTTCTCTATCAGAGAGGTACCCCAGGCGTCCACAGGCTTTTCACACTTTGAGCTAGTTTATGGCCGGCATCCAAGGGGTTTTTTATATATTGCCAAAGAAACCTGGGAGACCGAGGCCACCCCATATAAGAGTGTTATTGAACACGTGGCCCAGATGCAGGACCGAATAGCGACGGTGATGCCGATAGTCAAAGAGCATCTGCAAAGAGCTCAGGAAGCCCAGAGCAGAATTTATAACAGGTCCGCCAGGGTGAGGGCCTTTAATCCTGGTGTGAAAGATCCTCAGTGCGCCAACACTGCTGTGGCCACACCTGAGACCTCTTTCATATAAAAACCACACTCACCGCCAGTGAATGTCGGGTTCACCAGATAAATACAAGACAAGCTTTCTAAATTTTATATATTTATTAACCCCTAAATGGGTCAGTATTAACATATAACATATACAGTTCAGAACAGATATGCAGATATATGCAAGCATTAACAGTTACTAGTTACAAGATACAGTACAAATAAAATAAAAGGGATTAAAGGTGAAATAATTACTTTACCACACATGTTCTTGATGTGGTTCTATAGTCCAACACTCACACATGGCATGTGTGAGTCACCAGTGGAGGCCGTTTAGCATGTGGCATTAAAACAATAATCCAGCCTGCATGCTCTCATAACAGTCTCTCAGCATTAGTCCAATAGTCTCAACAGAATCTCATCACAGCAGCCTCTCCTCACGGTCTGTCTGTGTCAACTCCTCAGCATGATCTCCATAGCATCAACTCTATAGCATAATCTCCTCCCACTGACTCTTACCTCATCTTTCATACCCTTTATGCCACCTCCCAGAATGAGGTCACCGGCGGCAGCAAGTCTCATAGAATAATCCACTCAAATCCAGATCTTTTAATAATAATAATAATAATAATAATAATAATAATAATAGTCCTTTAATAGTCCCACAATGGGGAAATTCAGTGTGTTACAGCAGCAAAGATAAGATAAGATAAGCAGATACAAATACAAATACAACATGTACAGGAATGTTCCAAGGTGAGAGGCATTACATTAATAGCAGACAGACAGATAGGACGTAGCAGGGGGGGGGGGGGATATAACAGGCAGAGAGATATTTCAGTTCTCTGTGTGTAATGATCTCCGCTTAGGTCGGTGTTGGTTGTACAGCCTAACCGCGGTGGGGGAGGAAAGACTTCCGATAGCGCTCCTTCTCACACCTAGGGTGGAGCAGTCGGTCACTGACAGTACTGCCCAGCGCAATCACAGTCTCATGCATGGGATGGGACTTCTTCTTCTGCATGGAGCTCACCACGGACAGTATCCTTCTGTCACCCACCACCTGCACTGGGTCCAGTGGGCTCCCCAGGACAGAGCTGGCCCTTCTAATCAGCTTGTCAAGTTTATTTCTGTCCCTGGTTGATATACTGCTCCCCCAGCAGGCCACTCCAAAGAAGATGGCTGATGCCACTACCGAGTTGAAGAAAGTTCTAAGAAGTGCCCCCCGGATTCCAAAGGCTCTCAGCTTCCTAAGCAGGTAGAGCCTGCTGTGGCCCTTCCTGTACAGGGCCTCCATATGATCTGCCCAGTCCAGCTTATTATTAAGGAGCAAACCCAGGTACTTATAGGTGTTCACAATCTCGATGCCCGTCCCCAGGATGTCCACTGTATTTGGAGGGCTTCTGCCTTTACGGAAGTCCACCACCATCTCCTTGGTCTTCCCCGCGTTAATCTTCAGGTGGTTCCGGTGGCACCAGTCCACAAAATCCCGGTTCAGTTCTCTGTACTCCCTGTCATCATCGTCTGTGATGAGACCCACTATTGGAGAGTCGTCAGAATACTTCTGTAGGTAGCAGCTGGATGAGAGCACCTAAAATCTGCAGTGTACAGTGTGAAGAGGAAAGGGGCGAGAACCGTACCCTGAGGTGCCCCCGTATTACAGATCACGGTACCTGACACACAGTCTTGGGCTCTCACGTATTGAGGTCGATTTGTGAGGTAGTCTAGGATCCAGTTGGAGAGGTGGTGGTCCACTCCAGCAAGGCCCAGCTTGTCCCTCAATAACCTGGGCTGTATGGTGTTAAAAGCACTGGAGAAGTCAAAGAACATTATTCTCACTGTGTTCCCTGGTTTCTCCAGGTGAGACAGAGCCCTGTGCAGAAGGTGGATGATGGCATCATCTACCCCAATGCCCGGCCGATAAGCAAACTGGAGAGGGTCCATAGCGGGGCTCACTAGAGGGCGGAGATGTGTGAGAACCAATCTCTCCAAGATCTTCATCAGGTGGGATGTCAGTGCTACAGGTCTGTAGTCATTGAGGTCCATAGGGTGGGGTTTCTTTGGAACTGGTACCACACAAGAAGATTTCCATAATTCAGGGACTATTTCCTGCCTCAGGCTCATATTATTTTTGTATGTAGATGAGACCAAATGACCTGATACAATGTTATCAGCCATATCTGGTCAACCAGTGCAGCTGGACAATGCATGTTGGTTTGATCAGCCAGGACTGTGTATGAATTCAATGGAGCCCTATTGTTCCAGCCCGGCCACTACTGCCAATATACACCTAGGCTCATAGCTGCGCACAGTATGAATAAATGGAACTAGAGAGAAATACGCTACCCAGAGACCAAAATACATCTCTGAGTTATGGCCATATTTAGGCAGAATCATCACACCTCCCCCTTTTAGATGGGGCTTGTAGGAAGTAGGGGCCTACGCCCCTCTTCTGAAAACACCTCCGCCTCCAGGTTCTCAGGCTCTGGCCCCAAGGCTCCCTCACCTTCCCCCGGGGTCCCAGTAGACTCAGGCCTTGTCAGACTCCGCGGGTGGTTGAGCGCCACGCGCCTTCAATGTGTCCAGACTAGGGTCAGCTTGGACAGCCTCTCTGAACTCTTGGCTGGAGTGAGACAAAAGAGAGGTGCATGTTACATAGCTGCCGGACCCTTCTGGCTCTCTAGTCTGACTAGGGACACTTCTAAGGCTCAGGCTCTGAGCCACGTACACTTGGCTACCTCCTGCCTGTTCTGGGTCCGCTTTCTGAGTGCTGGCACCCTGTGGAGCCACACTCATGACCCCAGGTCTTTGGGATACCAGTTGAGAGACCCCATCCCGGCAGTCTCTCAGGGTCTCTCTCACACTAGCCGCTAGTTGGGAGAGTTCTAGGGGATTCTGCACCTCCCCTTTTGCTTCCAAACCTAGGGGCACCTCTGGTTCTGGCACAGGTATGTTTGGACCCTGTTCCTCCTGTACTTGGGTGGGTGATGGTGATACCTTGGGCAAATGACTGAGATCATGCTTCCCCAAACCATCCCCCCACAATACATTGACAGGTAATACCTTGGACATACCCTCTTCTTGGATCACATCTCCAGTACCCCATGCCATCTGCACTTGGGCCATGGGCACTCCTGGAATAGAACTGGACAGAAGAGATGTGTATGTCTCATACCGGCCGGACTCCTCCGGCTTCAAGGGAGTGAGGCTAGTCATGGCGGTCTCAGCACCGACTCCAGGTGGTGTAGGCAACGGTTCAAGGGTCGGAACGCCCTCCGCCCTTGTAGCACTCTGGCTGCGGGCTAACACCGCACTACCAGCAGTCCGTCCCTCACCTGGATCAGCCATGAGATCCCCATAGCCTACCTGACCACCTGGTACATGGTCAGCAGTTGGGTGCTTATCGGATGCACTGGGCGAAATAGTAGAAGTCGCTTCCAGTGACTCAGAAGAGCTACCCTGTACACTTTCACAACAAGCATTGGCAATTACATTGACAGTACCTTCATTAGCAATTGTTAATTCACACTGGGGTTCAATGAGATCTGTGGTAGACATATTAACAAGCTGGGAGGGAGACACCCCCGCAGATGTGGGTGTGTCTACAGACTTAGTCTCATTGGCTCCTAGCATGGGGGTGAACAAAGCATCAATAACATTTTTGCTGAGCTGGGTTGCAGGAAGCTCATTTGCATCCTCCCCGCTCTCAGCTGAAGGCAACTCATTAGCATTTACACTTACTGCCATGGGAAGTATCTCAGAGAGGGGGTTACGGGCCCTCTCTGCAGATATGACAGACACATTATCAGCATTAATCATAGACAGTCTATCACAGTAAATTGGGGTGCTCCCCACCCCATATTGGGACATCATAGGTCCTAAATCAGTTCCCAACAGTACCTTAGCAGGCAAATCAGTCAATAGTCCCACAGTCCGCATTCCTTTTCCTGCACCCCCGTCCAGATACACAGATGGGCCACCTGCTGTGGCTTGGGAAGCAGGGAAGTTCTCAGGGTAGTTGGGGCACTCCTTCTTGAAATGTCCTGTCTGGTTACAGGCATGGCCCCAACGCACCTCCCCTTGGGGTTTGGGGAAGGACACCTGGGCGCCCAGAGTTCTTGGGACAGGGAAGGGACCACCCGGGGCATAGTTTGTCTCACCCGACCTGACGACAGATGGCTGTGGTGAACTCCGGCCTGGCCTCTCGTTCCAACTTGAGGGTCTCTGCATGGTTGTTGGAGTTTGCGCGGGGGCGGTTTGTGCCTGCTGGGAGAGCTCCATCCTTTTGAGCTCAAGCTGATACTGCCGCTCAGCCTGCCGTTCTGCTGCCTCACGATCTGCCTGTCGCTCAGCAGCCTGTCTTTCAGCGGCCTTCCTCTCTCTCTCTGCCTGTCGCTCAGCAGCCTGCCGTTCTTGTTCTTGTTCTACCGCTTCCAGAAAACGGTCCAACACCTGCAGGTATGTGTTAGGGTCACTGGTGCCTACTTGCTGTAGGGCCATTTGCCAGTATGAAGTCATTCCCATAGCAAGGCTGGGGCTACTGGTCTCTCCTGGTGAAGTAATCCTTGGGACCGGGCTGCTTGCTGCACTTCCTGGCCTAGCCCCAAAATCAGGACTCTGCTCGATTCTCTGCATGGCTGTGGCTGCCTCCATTTCAGCCATACGCTCAGGATCTCCAAAAGCCTGGTTCTGCAGTTCTGGAGATCTGCTTCTGAGCCCACTAGCCATCCACTGGTATTTGCCAAATAAAAGATAGGATAGAATACAAAGAGTAAGGGAGGGGAACAGCACTGTATCAAACTTTCACTGTATCTTAATGCTTGCTTTAACACCGAGCTTGTCTCATAGGATTACTACAATCCCCAGCATTTGAGTGATAAAAGTCACCAACACACACCGTTTATCCTAAGATCCCACCACGCTGCCACCAATGTGAAAGATCCTCAGTGCGCCAACACCGCTGTGGCCACACCTGAGACCTCTTTCATATAAAAACCACACTCACCGCCAGTCAGTGCTGGGTTCACCAGATAAATACAAGACAAGCCTTCTAAATTTTATATATTTATTAACCCCTAAATGGGTCGGTATTAACATCTAACATATACAGATCAGAACAGATATGCAGATATATACAAGCATTAACAGTTACTAGTTACAAGATACAGTGCAAATAAAATAAAAGGGATTAAAGGTGAAATAATTACTTTACCACACATGTTCTTGATGTGGTTCTGTAGTCCAACACTCACATATGCAGGTGTGAGTAACCAGTGGAGGCCGTTTAGCATGTGGCATTAAAACATATAATCCCGCCTGCATGCTTTTCACAGGAATCTCAGCATTAGTCCAGTAGTCTCAACAGAATCTCATCACAGCAGCCTCTCCTCACGGTCTCTCTGTGTCAACTCCTCAGCATGATCTCCATAGCATCAACTCTATAGCATAATCTCTATCCACTGACTCTTACCTCATCTTTCATACCCTTTATGCCACCTCCCAGAATGAGGTCACCGGCGGCAGCTGGTCTCATAGAATAATCCACTCAAGACCAGATCTTTTGTATGTAGATGAGACCAAATGACCTGATACAATGTTATCAGCCATATCTGGTCAACCAGTGCAGCTGGACAATGCATGTTTGTTTGATCAGCCAGGACTGTGTATGAATTCAATGGAGCCCTATTGTTCCAGCCCGGCCACTACTGCCAATATACACCTAGGCTCATAGCTGCACACAGTATGAATAAATGGAACTAGAGAGAAATACGCTACCCAGAGACCAAAATACAGCTGAGTTATGGCCATATTTAGGCAGAATCATCACACCTGGGGACAGGGTTGTTCTGCCCAATGGATCAGAATCTGATGATAAAAGTGTATTATACCTTTACATGCTTGAGTTAGTGTTTATTCTAATTAGGCTATAGCGCCATGTCGTGGTCTTTTAGTTACATTACCTGTTGAATTCCCCTTATGAAACTATTGCATTATGGGAGCCACAATGCACTCTGGGTAAAGCAAGGCATTCTGGAAGTAAGAAACCTGTCCACAAGACATTGGGCTGCCGCCTCTTGCACTACTCACACTTAAGCTCCATGTGATGATTCTGCTTAAGTGTAGCTATAACTCAGCTGTATTTTGGTCCCTGGGTAGCGTATTTCTCTCTAGTTCCATTTACTCATAAGGTGCTCAACTATAATCCCAGGTGTATATTGGCAATAGTGGCCAGGCTGGAACAATAGGGCTTTGTATCCATCCCAGAATAGCTATTGTATTCCTATGCAGCCTTGAGTGATCAAAGAAACAATAGTGCATTGTTCAAGCCTGGGCTGTTGATCAGACCTGGCTGATAACATTGTATCAATTCACTTGGTCTCAGTTCTATACAAAAGATCTGGACTTGATTGCATTAACTCATCAGACTTGCTGCCGCCGATGACCTCATTCTGGGAGGTGGCATAAAGGGTATAAAAGATGAGGTAAGAGGCCTGTGGGAGGAGATTATGCTATGGAGATTATGCTATGGAGTTGACTCAGACCATCACAGACTACAGGATATTACAGACTTTGACTGAGATGCTACTATGAGCAGGCAGGTTGGAATGCTGCTGCTGACGATGATGAGCTTACAAGACACTGTGAGAGATTACAAAGAGACTAATGCTGAGAGACTGTGATGAGAGCATGCAGGCTGGATTATTGTATTAATGCCACATGCTAAACAGCCTCCACTGGTGACTCACACATGACAGAGCATGTGTGAGTGTTGGACTACAGAACCACATCAAGGACATGCGTGGTAAAGTAATCATTTCACCTTTATCCCTTTTATTTTATTTGTACTGTATCTTGCAACTAGTAACTGTTAATGCTTGCATATATCTGCATATCTGTTCTGATCTGTATATGTTAGATGTTAATACCGACCCATTTAGGGGTTAATAAATATATAAAATTTAGAAAGCTTGTCTTGTATTTATCTTGTGAACCCGGCACTCACTGGCGGTGAGTGTGGTTTTTATATGAAAGACGACTCAGGTGGGGCCACAGCGGTGTTGGCGCACTGAGGATCTTTCACACTCCATTATCCCTGTGCAAGCATATCTGATTTACCATCACATCATTATTACCAGATTTACAACCTGTTGACCAATAAATTGTTAGACTACAGAAAAAACAGTCTGTTTATTTGGAAGACAGAGAAGGTTTATGCTGTATGTCAGACTGCACACTGCGAGAACGTGTAAGAAGACAGAACAAGGGTCCTGGTTCTAGTACCCACCCTTGAAAGTAAATTTCTGACAAAGTGGCAGGGTCCCTATGAGATTGTAGGAAGATTGAGTGAGGTGAACTACAAGGTGCATCAACCAGACAGGAGAAAACCATTCCAGGTTTACCACATAAACCTGATCAAGCCATGGAAAGATTGGGAGTCTTTGGTAGCCACCCAGGCTGTGGCTAAGGAGGTGGTACAGCCAATTCCCCCAGTAGGGGTAGGTGAAGCACTGTCTGTGCACCAGAAGCAGGAGGTAAGGGAGTACCTACAGGAAAGCAGACGCAAGTTTTCTGACTTACCAGGCCGTACTCATCTCATAAAACACCATATTAAAACTGAGCCTAACAATAAAGTAAACCTGAAGCCGTACTGGATACCAGAAGCCCGCAGAGAGGCGGTGTCCTCTGAGGTCAAGCGTATGCTTGAGTTAGGTGTTATTGAGGAATCTGTCAGTGAGTGGTCAAGTCCCATTGTACTAATCCCAAAGCCTAATGGGACATGGAGGTTCTGTAATGACTTCAGGAAACTAAATGAAGTGTCAAAATTTGAAGCATACCCCATGCCCCGAGTAGATGAACTGATTGAGAGGCTTGGGAGGGCAAGGTATATTACAACACTTGACCTTACAAAAGGTTATTGGCAGATTCCACTATCTGATGAGGCTAAAGAGAAGACGGCATTCTCCACTCCAGAAAGCCTGTTCCAGTATGTAGTGATGCCATTCGGGTTACATGGGGCCCCTGCTACATTTCAGAGGCTGATGGATCTGATCTTGAGACCACATTGGGATTATGCCGCTGCTTACCTGGACGATGTGGTCATTTTTTCATCTGACTGGAGAAGTCATCTCTGTAAGCTACAGGCAGTGTTAGACTCTATCAGTGATGCGGGCCTAACCATAAACCCTGAGAAGTGTGCAGTCGGTCTAGAGGAAGAGAAATACCTGGGTTACATCATTGGTAAAGGCCTGGTTAAACCCCAGATCAATAAGATTGAGGTGATACAGAACTGGCCTAGGCCGTTAACAAAAAAACAGGTCAAAGCCTTCCTTGGCATAACTGGGTACTACCATCTGTTCGGGCCTAATTTTTCCTTCTGTTGCATCACCATTGACGGACTTAACTAAAGGCGGTAAGTCAGTAATGGTGGAGTGGACCCCAGAGGCAGAAAAGGCTTTTCAGAGCCTAAAGTCTGCCCTGTGTGAACAACCAGTGCTCGTGTCCCCGGATTTCAGAAAACAGTTTCTGGTCCAGACGGATGCGTCTGATACAGGCTTAGGAGCGGTTCTGTGGGGTTGAATGGGGAAGAACACCCAGTGATGTACCTGAGCAGGAAACTGACCCCAGCAGAGAGAAATTATGCCATAGTAGAAAGAGAGTGCCTGGCTATCAAGTGGGCGATGGAGTCCCTGAAATATTATCTGCTGGGTAGACAGTTTGTGTTAGTGACAGACCGCGCTCCTCTAACCTGGATCACCAGATGGTTCCTCTCCTTACAAAATTTCTGTTTTAAGGTAGAACATAGACCGGGGAAGTTACAGGGAAATGCAGATGTGTTGTCCAGGGTATACTGTTTGTTCACTAAAAGTGCCCAGACCCCTGGTCCGGAGAAGAGGGGGTATATGTGGTAAAGCTTATGGTAAAGTGCTGGACGGGGTGTATATCTCGCCTGGTTTCCTCAGCCAGGTGAGGTAATGGAGATCCAGGTAGATACCTGTTGCCTTAGCAGAACATAGTCTGCTAGGGAGTTTCTTTAAGTTACATGGGCTGGATTTTCTGGACTGGAGGACAGGTTGGTAGTGGAGTCCTCCAGTCCACACCCCTGGTCCACTACAGGGTTTCCCTATTCCCTGGGGCTCTCAGCTGAGGCTTCCTGTGAGTGATGACTGAGGAAGGAAGCCTGGCAAAAGGAGGGCTGACAAGTGGCAGGTTGGCGGAGAGACAGGCTTAGGCTTTTTGTTTATCCAATGTCGTTTTGTACTGAAGCGCCTACATAAAGCACCATGTGAGCTGTTCCCTACCACACACATCTATATACAGATCTACACACACCTACATCCACATCTATATACACAGACACATCTATGATTCAGAAATCCATAGGTGACGCATCCCTGGGCCACATATATAGGCGACCCATCTCTGCATCGCATATATAGGTGACCCATCCCAGTGCCACGTATATAGGTGACACATCTCTGCAACGCATATATAGGTGACCCATCCCGGTGCCACGTATATAGGTGACCCATCCGGTGCCACGTATATAGGTGACACATCTCTGCATCGCATATATAGGTGACCCATCCCGGTGCCACGTATATAGGTGACCCATCCTGGTGCCACGTATATAGGTGACACATCTCTGCATCGCATATATAGGTGACCCATCCTGGTGCCACGTATATAGGTGACACATCTCTGCATCGCATATATAGGTGACCCATCCCGGTGCCACATATATAGGTGACCCATGTCTTGGACATGACACATATATAGGTGACCCATCCCAGTGCCACGTACATAGGTGACCCATCCCGGTGCTGCGTATATAGGTGACCCATGTCTGCGATACATATATAGGTGACCCATCCTGGTGACACGTATATAGGTGACCCATAAACAAACGTCTCCACTAAAAAACAAAATAAAAAAACCCAGAAGGATGGAATTAACACCTTGAAGTCGACCACTTTATCAGGACTGCAGAGACAGACAGGGATGGGCCGTGTCCCAGGAGCCTTAGCCCTGCTGGCATGGAGTGTAGACGCGGCCTCAGTATTTGCAGCCTACAGTAAGGCAGTTACATGACTCAGGTCTATGGGTGGCGCTATACAGTACCTTGTATGCTGATCCGTAAACCGCAGATCAGGCTTACCTTCACGTGGTGCACTCCAGCTGGTCTACAAGCTGTGGTAATGGGTGTGGCTAATACACAACCACGCCCACTACATGGTTTCAGCCTGTAATATGCTGTAATAAGACACACCCACAACTCCACCCCCCACCCTTCATGATCTCTGCCGCTCCATTGGTTGGTCGGTAGGTGGATGGGGAGACGCCTTATACACATTACAGCGGCTGCTGCACCACACCAGGCACCCCCTATAGCAACATCCTAAGGCTGTATTTACATGTTCAGGTTTTCTGGTGCAGTTGTTGAAGCCCCAATTAATGGAGAGGGCGGAGGGAATGGATCTTCTCTTTTTTTCTTTCTCCTGCTGGTGACACTAAAGTGATATTCACACCTATCCTAAAGTCACATCTGTATAGTCAGGCAGATCACATGATCGAATCACAAGGTGACCGAATCACAAGATGACCGAATCACAAGGTGACCGAATCACAAGGTGACCGGGTCACATGACCTGATTACATGATCTGATCACATTGTTCTCCACACACTAACATGTCTTCTCCTTCTTCCTCCTATCTCCTCATAGATTGTAAGCTCTTGTGAGCGGGTCCCTCACTCCTCTTGTGTCCTCTCTATCTCCTCATAGATTGTAAGCTCTTGTGAGCGGGTCCCTCACTCCTCTTGTGTCCTCTCTATCTCCTCATAGATTGTAAGCTCTTGTGAGCGGGGCTCTCACTCCTCTTGTGTCCTCCTATCTCCTCATAGATTGTAAGCTCTTGTGAGCGGGGCCCTCACTCCTCTTGTGTCCTCCTATCCCCTCATAGATTGTAAGCTCTTGTGAGCTGGGTCCTCACTCCTCTTGTGTCCTCTCTATCTCCTCATAGATTGTAAGCTCTTGTGTGCGGGGCCCTCACTCCTCTTGTGTCCTCCTATCTCCTCATAGATTGTAAGCTCTTGTGAGCGGGGCCCTCACTCCTCTTGTGTCCTCCTCCTATATCCTCATAGATTGTAAGCTCTTGTGAGCGGGGTCCTCACTCCTCTTGTGTCCTCCTCTCTATCTACTCATAGATTGTAAGCTCTTGTGAGCGGGGCCCCTCACTCCTCTTGTGTCCTCTCTATCTCCTCATAGATTGTAAGCTCTTGTGAGCGGGGCCCTCACTCCTCTTGTGTCCTCCTCCTATCTCCTCATAGATTGTAAGCTCTTGTGAGCGGGGTCCTCACTCCTCTTGTGTCCTCTCTATCTCCTCATAGATTGTAAGCTCTTGTGAGCGGGGTCCTCGCTCCTCTTGTGTCCTCCTATCTCCTCATAGATTGTAAGCTCTTGTGAGCGGGGTCCTCACTCCTCTTGTGTCCTCCTATCTCCTCATAGATTGTAAGCTCTTGTGAGCGGGGTCCTCACTCCTCTTGTGTCCTCCTCCTATCTCCTCATAGATTGTAAGCTCTTGTGAGCGGGGCCCTCACTCCTCTTGTGTCCTCCTCTATCTCCTCATAGATTGTAAGCTCTTGTGAGCGGGGTCCTCACTCCTCTTGTGTCCTCTCTATCTCCTCATAGATTGTAAGCTCTTGTGAGCAGGACCCTCACTCCTCTTGTGTCCCCTCCTATCTCCTCATAGATTGTAAGCTCTTGTGAGCGGGGTCCTCGCTCCTCTTGTGTCCTCCTATGTCCTCATAGATTGTAAGCTCTTGTGAGCGGGGTCCTCACTCCTCTTGTGTCCCCTCCTATCTCCTCATAGATTGTAAGCTCTTGTGAGCGGGGTCCTCACTCCTCTTGTGTCCTCCTCTTATCTCCTCATAGATTGTAAGCTCTTGTGAGCGGGGGCCTCACTCCTCTTGTGTCCTCTCTATCTCCTCATAGATTGTAAGCTCTTGTGAGCGGGGTCCTCACTCCTCGTGTCCTCCTCCTATCTCCTCATAGATTGTAAGCTCTTGTGAGCGGGGTCCTCACTCCTCTTGTGTCCTCCTATCTCCTCATAGATTGTAAGCTCTTGTGAGCGGGGTCCTCACTCCTCTTGTGTCCTCCTCCTATCTCCTCATAGATTGTAAGCTCTTGTGAGCGGGGTCCTCACTCCTCTTGTGTCCTCTCTATCTCCTCATAGACTGTAAGCTCTTGTGAGCGGGGCCCTCACTCCTCTTGTGTCCTCCTCTCTATCTCCTCATAGATTGTAAGCTCTTGTGAGCGGGGCCCTCACTCCTCTTGTGTCCTCCTCCTATCTCCTGATAGATTGTAAGCTCTTGTGAACGGGGCCCTCACTCCTCTTGTGTCCTCTCTATCTCCTCATAGATTGTAAGCTCTTGTGAGCGGGGTCCTCACTCCTCTTGTGTCCTCTCTATCTCCTCATAGATTGTAAGCTCTTGTGAGCAGGGTCCTCGCTCCTCTTGTATCCTCCTCCTATCTCCTCATAGATTGTAAGCTCTTGTGAGCGGGGTCATCACTCCTCTTGTGTCCCCTCCTATCTCCTCATAGATTGTAAGCTCTTGTGAGCGGGGTCCTCGCTCCTCTTGTGTCCTCCTATGTCCTCATAGATTGTAAGCTCTTGTGAGCGGGGTCCTCACTCCTCTTGTGTCCCCTCCTATCTCCTCATAGATTGTAAGCTCTTGTGAGCGGGGTCCTCACTCCTCTTGTGTCCTCCTCTTATCTCCTCATAGATTGTAAGCTCTTGTGAGCGGGGGCCTCACTCCTCTTGTGTCCTCTCTATCTCCTCATAGATTGTAAGCTCTTGTGAGCGGGGTCCTCACTCCTCGTGTCCTCCTCCTATCTCCTCATAGATTGTAAGCTCTTGTGAGCGGGGTCCTCACTCCTCTTGTGTCCTCCTATCTCCTCATAGATTGTAAGCTCTTGTGAGCGGGGTCCTCACTCCTCTTGTGTCCTCTCTATCTCCTCATAGACTGTAAGATCTTGTGAGCGGGGTCCTCACTCCTCTTGTGTCCTCCTCCTATCTCCTCATAGATTGTAAGCTCTTGTGAGCGGGGTCCTCACTCCTCTTGTGTCCTCTCTATCTCCTCATAGACTGTAAGCTCTTGTGAGCGGGGCCCTCACTCCTCTTGTGTCCTCCTCTCTATCTCCTCATAGATTGTAAGCTCTTGTGAGCGGGGCCCTCACTCCTCTTGTGTCCTCCTCCTATCTCCTGATAGATTGTAAGCTCTTGTGAACGGGGCCCTCACTCCTCTTGTGTCCTCTCTATCTCCTCATAGATTGTAAGCTCTTGTGAGCGGGGTCCTCACTCCTCTTGTGTCCTCTCTATCTCCTCATAGATTGTAAGCTCTTGTGAGCAGGGTCCTCGCTCCTCTTGTATCCTCCTCCTATCTCCTCATAGATTGTAAGCTCTTGTGAGCGGGGTCATCACTCCTCTTGTGTCCTCCTATCTCCTCATAGATTGTAAGCTCTTGTGAGCGGGGCCCTCACTCCTCTTGTGTCCTCTCTATCTCCTCATAGATTGTAAGCTCTTGTGAGCGGGGCCCTCACTCCTCTTGTGTCCCCTCCTATGTCCTCATAGACTGTAAGCTCTTGTGAGCGGGGTCCTCACTCCTCTTGTGTCCTCCTCTATCTCCTCATAGATTGTAAGCTCTTGTGAGCGGGGTCCTCACTCCTCTTGTGTCCTCCTCCTATCTCCTCATAGATTGTAAGCTCTTGTGAGCGGGGTCCTCACTCCTCTTGTGTCCTCCTCCTATCTCCTCATAGATTGTAAGCTCTTGTGAGCGGGGTCCTCACTCCTCTTGTGTCCTCCTCCTATCTCCTCATAGATTGTAAGCTCTTGTGAGCGGGGTCCTCACTCCTCTTGTGTCCTCTCTATCTCCTCATAGATTGTAAGCTCTTGTGAGCGGGGCCCTCACTCCTCTTGTGTCCTCCTCTCTATCTCCTCATAGATTGGAAGCTCTTGTGAGCGGGGTCCTCACTCCTCTTGTGTCCTCCTCTCTATCTCCTCATAGATTGTAAGCTCTTGTGAGCGGGGCCCTCACTCCTCTTGTGTCCTCCTCCTATCTCCTGATAGATTGTAAGCTCTTGTGAACGGGGCCCTCACTCCTCTTGTGTCCTCTCTATCTCCTCATAGATTGTAAGCTCTTGTGAGCAGGGTCCTCGCTCCTCTTGTGTCCTCCTCCTATCTCCTCATAGATTGTAAGCTCTTGTGAGCGGGGTCATCACTCCTCTTGTGTCCTCCTATCTCCTCATAGATTGTAAGCTCTTGTGAGCGGGGTCATCACTCCTCTTGTGTCCTCCTATCTCCTCATAGATTGTAAGCTCTTGTGAGCGGGGCCCTCACTCCTCTTGTGTCCTCCTCCTGTCTCCTCATAGATTGTAAGCTCTTGTGAGCGGGGCCCTCACTCCTCTTGTGTCCTCTCTATCTCCTCATAGATTGTAAGCGCTTGTGAGCGGGGCCCTCACTCCTCTTGTGTCCTCTCTATCTCCTCATAGATTGTAAGCTCTTGTGAGCGGGGTCCTCACTCCTCTTGTGTCCTCCTCCTATCTCCTCATAGATTGTAAGCTCTTGTGAGCGGGGTCCTCACTCCTCTTGTGTCCTCCTCCTATCTCCTCATAGACTGTATGCTCTTGTGAGCGGGGCCCTCACTCCTCTTGTGTCCTCCTCTCTATCTCCTCATAGATTGTAAGCTCTTGTGAGCGGGGCCCTCACTCCTCTTGTGTCCTCCTATCTCCTCATAGATTGTAAGCTCTTGTGAGCGGGGTCCTCACTCCTCTTGTGTCCTCCTCTCTATCTCCTCATAGATTGTAAGCTCTTGTGAGCGGGGTCCTCACTCCTCTTGTGTCCTCTCTATCTCCTCATAGATTGTAAGCTCTTGTGAGCGGGGCCCTCACTCCTCTTGTGTCCTCCTCTCTATCTCCTCATAGATTGTAAGCTCTTGTGAGCGGGGCCCTCACTCCTCTTGTGTCCTCCTCTCTATCTCCTCATAGACTGTAAGCTCTTGTGAGCGGGGTCCTCACTCCTCTTGTGTCCTCCTATCTCCTCATAGATTGTAAGCTCTTGTGAGCGGGGCCCTCACTCCTCTTGTGTCCCGCTCTCTATCTCCTCATAGATTGTAAGCTCTTGTGAGCGGGGCCCTCACTCCTCTTGTGTCCTCTCTATCTCCTCACAGATTGTAAGCTCTTGTGAGCGGGGCCCTCACTCCTCTTGTGTCCTCTCTATCTCCTCATAGATTGTAAGCTCTTGTGAGCGGGGCCCTCACTCCTCTTGTGTCCTCCTCTCTATCTCCTCATAGATTGTAAGCTCTTGTGATTGGGGCCCTCACTCCTCTTGTGTCCTCCTCCTATCTCCTCATAGATTGTAAGCTCTTGTGAGCGGGGCCCTCACTCCTCTTGTGTCCTCTCTATCTCCTCATAGACTGTAAGCTCTTGTGAGCGGGGCCCTCACTCCTCTTGTGTCCTCCTCCTATCTCCTCATAGATTGTAAGCTCTTGTGAGCGGGGCCCTCACTCCTCTTGTGTCCTCTCTATCTCCTCATAGATTGTAAGCTCTTGTGAGCGGGGTCCTCACTCCTCTTGTGTCCTCCTCCTATCTCCTCATAGATTGTAAGCTCTTGTGAGCGGGGTCCTCACTCCTCTTGTGTCCTCCTCTCTGTCTCCTCATAGATTGTAAGTAGAGGTGAGCGAATCGAAGCTGACGAAGTGGAATTAGATCCGAATTTCAGGAAATCTTCGATTCGCCTCGATTAATGATTTCCTCGTGCTTCGATGTATCGAATCGCATTTTTTCCTAAAATGGCTGCTGCACGTGTTAGGACATGGGGCAAGGAACTCTGGGAATGCAGGATCACCCACAATGCCTTGCGTGCAGCTAATTAGCAGCTGGCCGTCCCTGTGATGTCACAGCCCTATAAAAACCCTCCGCCATCTAAGCTTCAGTCATTTCACATTGTACTTAGTGCAGGGAGAGATGTCAGCAGGTGCTAGGAAAGTGGTAGAAAACACTTCAAAACTGATAGTTTGCTCAATAGAAGTTCAGGGAAAGAGCCTTAGAAGTGTAGGGAAAGGATAGGGAGGAATTTACAGAAGAGTATTGAAGCAGAACATGGGTCATTTGGGGTGTTTGCAGCGTCAGTAATAGTAACAATCCTACTACACATTGCTGCACTCACTGCCATTATACTGCTGTTAATTGCAAGTTTGCAATAGATCATACCTGTGTGGTCAAGGGAGAACATTACAGGCCTTTATGCTGTGCATTAGTGGCAAAAAAAAAAAAAAAAGAATTCTTATCCATTAATCTCCACAGTTATCTGTTATAAGGCCTTTTCTGAGGGGTTTATTACTGAGGAAAATAATAAGGGGCTTCTTTGCCATTGTGTCTTGAAGGTAGAAAATTACAGGCCTTTTTGTCATGTATTATCTTCCTTTTCATTTACTTATTTGATGTAACAGTATGTCAGACAGAGAAGCGACAGGCCCTGCACAGGGGAGGGCACAGGCCTAGATGTTTCAGACACAGGTCGCAGTAGAGTAAGGGGTGTGGCAGCAGGAGTCACTTACAGAGGCCTGAGCTCCCAGTGTCAGTTAACGGTCGTGTCTTGACCAGAAACCCAATGGTTGCAGACTGGTTGACTCGGTCATCCACTTCATCCCAAGTCACATCAGACACCCCCAGCCAGGAGTCGTCGGTTCGTCAGACACAACCCTTAGTTGGCATGGCCCAGCAGCAGGCCCTGTGCCCTCACCTGTCCTCAACCTGCCTCTGTCCTTTTCTGTTCCCTCAGCTAGAGAAGTACTCTATGCTGTGGGCTCAGATCCACTGTACAGTGAGGAGGAGGTACTAGAGGACAGTCAGCAGCTACTGCTCAGCCAAGATGTGGAGGAGACATCCGCCGCTTTCTGTGGTAGGCGGGCAGGTAGTGATGAGGAGAGTGGCGTGGGAGCTGGTGTTGCGAGCGGTCAGGCTCCTGGTTCAGAGACCATTGAGGAGGACATCAGTGACCTGCAGATAGTAATCGATGATGATGTAGCCGATCGCAATTGGGAGCCGGGTGATGAAGGGGCTTCATCATCATCGGGAGAAGAGGGTGGCAGCTTGTGCATGAGGCAGTGGCAGAGCCAGCAAGTTGGTAGCGTGGCCGGGAGTCAGCAGGGTGGCAGCAGTGGGAGGTCGGGTGCCAAAAATGCCCGGGGTAGACCAACCACTTCGTAGGAGCCTACCTGCCCGGTAAGCAGTGGTACAGGGGTTCACGGAGGCAGTGGCGGTAACAGTCAGTGCAGAGTGTTGGGGGTAAAATCACCTACTCGGCGGTGCGGCAATTTTTGTTAAGCCACCGGGGGAGTTGAACATGGCCATATGTCGAATCTGTGAACAGAAGGTGAAGTGTGGCCAGGGTGCCAATGTTGGGACCTGCGCCCGGTGTCAACATATGCAGGGTCACCATAAAGTGGCCTGGGAGAACCGTGGCTCCAATGTGGTGGTCCAGCCTGCCGCAGCAACCACTGCATCACCCAGTGGCACGCACCCCATTTCTGGCAGTCAAGGCTTCACCACTTCAGCCAAAGGAAGCTGTGTATCTTTCCCATGATCTGCTGGTCCTGATGCTCCTGCTCTTCCTCCTCCTAGTCAGTCATTGCATCAGCAATCCATCACTGAAGTGATTTCGAAGAGACAACAGTATGCGTGCACTCATCCAACAGTAAAGAAGTTGCTGGTGCTGCAGTCCCTCCCTTTCCAATTGGTGGACTCTACACCTTTCAGAGAACTGATGACTTGTGGAGAGTCCCGAGCTGTCAATTATTTACCTAAAAGGCAGTACCAGCCCTGCACAAATATGTAGAAGAGAAGGTGGGCCAGTCCTTGAGCCTGTTGGTGTCTGCCAAAGTGCACGACAGTGTCGACGTGTGGAGCTGTAACTACGGTCAAGGACAATATATGTCCTTTATGGCCCACTGGGTTCCTGCCCACACACACCAGCGACTTGGCCAGGTGATGCCGCTTCCGCCTTCATGTTCTCACGCCATT
The DNA here is from genome assembly GCA_947044405.1 of Leptodactylus fallax. Classification (NCBI taxonomy): domain Eukaryota; kingdom Metazoa; phylum Chordata; class Amphibia; order Anura; family Leptodactylidae; genus Leptodactylus; species Leptodactylus fallax. The sequence continues at coordinate 193,206 of CAMRHE010000749.1, read as the reverse complement.
GGTCCTGCAACAATGTCCACCTCATCCTCCACTGCAGGAACAATTCACAGTGCTCCTCCAGAATACCACATGTGTAGTGCATGGCGGTGTCACACTGTTCTACACCTCATTTGCCTGGGTGAACGGAGTCACACAGGGGAGGAACTGCTCCATGTCCTCAATCAAGAAATCGAATCCTGGCTTTCTCCAAGACAACTGAAAATTGGAATAATGGTGACCGACAATTGGAAGAACATGGTGTCGGCGTTGCATCAAGGAGGGCTGAGCCATGCACCCTGCATGGTGCACATGTTCAATCTGGTTGTCAAGTCTTTCCTTAAGTGTTCCACCCATCTGCAAGACATCCTAAAAATGGCCAGGAAACTTTGCATGCACTTCAGCCATTCGCACACCGCTAAGCACACCCTCCTTGAGCTGCATCGGCAGAACGGCCTCCCACAACATAGGCTGATATGCGACATTTCCACCCTCCATATATTGGATCGACTATATGAACAGAGAAAAGCCATAAATGATTTCTTGATGATCCACGTGGATAGAGGTACTCCCCTGTGTAACTTCAATGTTAGCCAGTGGCAGCTCTTGCGTAACACCTGCCGTTTGCTCGTGCCCTTTGAGGAGGACACTTTATTAGTCAGTTGCCAGGACTACGGGATGAACAACGTCATTCCACTGATTCATATTCTGGAAAAGATGCTAGTAAATCTGGATGGTCAGGGGACTGGTGATGTGGTGCCTATATCTCAAGGCCACATGAGCCTTGTGAGGGCTGAACTGGAGGAGGCCATTGGAGCACAAGCAATGTGCAGTGAAATGGCTGGTTTTTCTATACAGGTGACATTAGAGGAGGAGCAGGAGTAGCTGGAAGAGCAAGAGGGAGATGAGGAAGACGAGGCAGATGACCCAGACACAACGTGGCAGTATGCAGTGGAGATGGATGCAGGGAGTCCTTCCGAGTCACTTGTGCAAATGGCCCGATGCATGCTCACTTGCTTTTGTAGTGACAGCCGAATTGTCACCATTCGGCAGAGGGATGACTACTGGCTCTCCACCATGTTAGACCCTTGCTACCGATCAAAAATGTGAGCTTTTTTTTTTTACACCCGCTGAGAGGGAGGACAATCTGAACTACTATAGAGACACCCTCTGTAGTCAGTTGGCCGCTGCCTATCTGCGCCATCATCCATCCTTTTTCAGGTCTGACCGGGGGGGCCCTGGGCACTCAACTTGCACTGCCATGGCTGCTGTGGGGGGGGGGGAGCAGGAGCAGTATCAGCTCCATCAGCAGCAGCCTGAGCCTAGAGTCGCTGATGAGCAGCTTTCTTCACCCGCAAAGTGAAGAAACTACTCAGCAGCAGCTAGACAAAGAGCAGAACCTGAACCCAGCAGGTGGTGGGATACTTGGAGTGCACACTTGGAGTGCCGAATTTGACCTGGAAAAGCTGTCCTGCCCAGCCAGTAGTGTGGCATCAGAGTGTGTGTTTAGTATGGCGGGGGCCATAGTTACCCCAAAGAGAACTCACCTATCCACCCAAAATGTGTAGAGACTGACCTTTGTCAAGATGAATCAGACGTGGGTCAGCCAGGATTTCCACCCACCAATGCCTGATGCATCAGATTAAATCATTCATACTGCCTCATCCAAGCCTTGACAAAAGAGATTGGTTTCTTCTGGCTACCTGCCTCAGCTGCTCTATTCTGATGCTGCCACCCGCCTGATGCCACACATCTGATGCCAAGTGCTCCTTCTTACAGCCACCATCGTCAGCAGGTACTGTTTGTGCCACCCACCTCCCCACTCTGTCACTAGCTCACTCTATGGCCTCCTAATGCTGCTACCACTTCCACTTTATGTAACCTTGCCACTCTGTGGCCTTCTCATGCTGCTGCCACTGGGGCACTGTATGGCCTCTTCATGCTGCTGCTACCGGGTCACTGTATGGCCTCCTCATGCTGCTGCCACCTCCACATTATGTTGCCTTGCCACTCTGTGGCCTCCTCATGCTGCTGCCAAAGCCACATTATGTCGCCTTGCCACTCTGTAGACATCTATGTGGAATCAGCAGACAACGCTGTAAAAGGAGTGCGCTCTTTCATGCTACAGTAGGATCTTGGGTCTCTGCATGGTTCTTTATATCTGGCACTAACATGGACCTGTAAGTTCACACTTGAGTTAGTTGGTCAGTTTTGGCCCGTAACTGACCAAATAAGTGAAGTGTGCAGTGATTCTAAGAGCGATGGCTGTCATGTGCGTGTCATACTGACTCACAGTATTGTGTCACTACCACAATAGGCTCCCTATGTGTGTTACTGCAAGGCACAGTGTTCTACACCGCTATACAGGCTCTCTGCAGACAGGAAATAGCTGATTTTTAACGATATTTGCCGCAAATTAATTCAGATCGAATCAAATCGTTTTGTAAACTTCAGGGAATCGGTCAAATAGAATTTTTGAAAAATTTGCTCATCTCTAATTGTAAGCTTTTGTGAGCGGGGCCCTCACTCCTCTTGTGTCCTCCTCTCTATATATACTGTATATAGTGCAGACAGTAGAGTTGGGGGCAGGCAGGGTCTCCTGGTATTATAGTGATCTATGTATATATAGTGTATATAGTGCGGACAGTAGAGCTGGGGGCAGGCAGGGTCTCCCGGTATTATAGTGATCTATGTATATATAGTGTATATAGTGCGGACAGTAGAGCTGGGGGCAGGCAGGGTCTCCCGGTATTATAGTTATCCATGTATATATAGTGTATATAGTGCGGACAGTAGAGCTGGGGGCAGGCAGGGTCTCCCGGTATTATAGTGATCTATGTATATATAGTGTATATAGTGCGGACAGTAGAGCTGGGGGCAGGCAGGGTCTCCCGGTATTATAGTGATCTATGTATATATAGCGTATATAGTGCGGACAGTAGAGCTGGGGGCAGGCAGGGTCTCCCGGTATTATAGTTATCTATGTATATATAGCGTATATAGTGCGGACAGTAGAGCTGGGGGCAGGCAGGGTCTCCCGGTATTATAGGTATCTATGTATATATAGTGCGGACAGTAGAGCTGGGGGCAGGCAGGGTCTCCCGGTATTATAGTGATCTATGTATATATAGCGTATATAGTGCGGACAGTAGAGCTGGGGGAAGGCAGGGTCTCCCGGTATTATAGTGATCTATGTATATATAGCGTATATAGTGCGGACAGTAGAGCTGGGGGCAGGCAGGGTCTCCCGGTATTATAGTTATCTATGTATATATAGTGTATATAGTGCGGACAGTAGAGCTGGGGGCAGGCAGGGTCTCCCGGTATTATAGTTATCTATGTATATATAGCGTATATAGTGCGGACAGTAGAGCTGGGGGCAGGCAGGGTCTCCCGGTATTATAGTGATCTATGTATATATAGCGTATATAGTGCGGACAGTAGAGCTGGGGGCAGGCAGGGTCTCCCGGTATTATAGGTATATATAGTGAATATAGTGCGGACAGTAGAGCTGGGGGCAGGCAGGGTCTCCCGGTATTATAGTGATCTATGTATATATAGCGTATATAGTGCGGACAGTAGAGCTGGGGGCAGGCAGGGTCTCCCGGTATTATAGTGATCTATGTATATATAGCGTATATAGTGCGGACAGTAGAGCTGGGGGCAGGCAGGGTCTCCCGGTATTATAGTGATCTATGTATATATAGTGTATATAGTGCAGACAGTAGAGTTGGGGGCAGGCAGGGTCTCCCGGTATTATAGTTATCTATGTATATATAGCGTATATAGTGCGGACAGTAGAGCTGGGGGCAGGCAGGGTCTCCTGGTATTATAGTGATCTATGTATATATAGTGTGGACAGTAGAGCTGGGGGCAGGCAGGGTCTCCCGGTATTATAGTGATCTATGTATATATAGTGTATATAGTGCGGACAGTAGAGCTGGGGGCAGGCAGGGTCTCCCGGTATTATAGGTATATATAGTGTATATAGTGCGGACAGTAGAGCTGGGGGCAGGCAGGGTCTCCCGGTATTATAGTTATCTATGTATATATAGTGTATATATAGTGCGGACAGTAGAGCTGGGGGCAGGCAGGGTCTCCCGGTATTATAGTTATCTATGTATATATAGCGTATATAGTGCGGACAGTAGAGCTTGGGGCAGGCAGGGTCTCCCGGTATTATAGTTATCTATGTATATATAGTGTATATATAGTGCGGACAGTAGAGCTGGGGGCAGGCAGGGTCTCCCGGTATTATAGTTATCTATGTATATATAGCGTATATAGTGCGGACAGTAGAGCTGGGGGCCGGCAGGGTCTCCCGGTATTATAGTGATCTATGTATATATAGCGTATATAGTGCGGACAGTAGAGTTGGGGGCAGGCAGGGTCTCCCGGTATTATAGTGATCTATGTATATATAGCGTATATAATGCGGACAGTAGAGCTGGGGGCAGGCAGGGTCTCCCGGTATTATAGTTATCTATGTATATATAGTGTATATAGTGCGGACAGTAGAGCTGGGGGCAGGCAGGGTCTCCCGGTATTATAGTTATCTATGTATATATAGCGTATATAGTGCGGACAGTAGAGCTGGGGGCAGGCAGGGTCTCCCGGTATTATAGGTATATGTAGTGTATATAGTGCGGACAGTAGAGCTGGGGGCAGGCAGGGTCTCCTGGTATTATAGTGATCTATGTATATATAGTGTGGACAGTAGAGCTGGGGGCAGGCAGGGTCTCCCGGTATTATAGTGATCTATGTATATATAGCGTATACAGTGCGGACAGTAGAGCTGGGGGCAGGCAGGGTCTCCCGGTATTATAGGTATATATAGTGTATATAGTGCGGACAGTAGAGCTGGGGGCAGGCAGGGTCTCCCGGTATTATAGTTATCTATGTATATATAGTGTATATAGTGCAGACAGTAGAGCTGGGGGCAGGCAGGGTCTCCCGGTATTATAGTTATCTATGTATATATAGTATATATAGTGCGGACAGTAGAGCTGGGGGCAGGCAGGGTCTCCCGGTATTATAGTTATCTATGTATATATAGCGTATACAGTGCGGACAGTAGAGCTGGGGGCAGGCAGGGTCTCCCGGTATTATAGGTATATATAGTGTATATAGTGCGGACAGTAGAGCTGGGGGCAGGCAGGGTCTCCCGGTATTATAGTTATCTATGTATATATAGCGTATATAGTGCAGACAGTAGAGCTGGGGGCAGGCAGGGTCTCCCGGTATTGTAGTGATCTATGTATATATAGCGTATATAGTGCGGACAGTAGAGCTTGGGGCAGGCAGGGTCTCCCGGTATTATAGTTATCCATGTATATATAGAGTATATAGTGCGGACAGTAGAGCTGGGGGCAGGCAGGGTCTCCCGGTATTATAGTGATCTATGTATATATAGCGTATATAGTGCGGACAGTAGAGCTGGGGGCAGGCAGGGTCTCCCGGTATTATAGTTATCTATGTATATATAGCGTATATAGTGCGGACAGTAGAGCTGGGGGCAGGCAGGGTCTCCCGGTATTATAGGTATATATAGTGTATATAGTGCGGACAGTAGAGCTGGGGGCAGGCAGGGTCTCCCGGTATTATAGTGATCTATGTATATATAGTGTGGACAGTAGAGCTGGGGGCAGGCAGGGTCTCCCGGTATTATAGTGATCTATGTATATATAGTGTATATAGTGCGGATAGTAGAGCTGGGGGCAGGCAGGGTCTCCCGGTATTATAGTGATCTATGTATATATAGTGTATATAGTGCGGACAGTAGAGCTGGGGGGCAGGCAGGGTCTCCCGGTATTATAGTGATCTATGTATATATAGCGTATATAGTGCGGACAGTAGAGCTGGGGGCAGGCAGGGTCTCCCGGTATTATAGTTATCTATGTATATATAGTGTATATAGTGCGGACAGTAGAGCTGGGGGCAGGCAGGGTCTCCCGGTATTATAGTGATCTATGTATATATAGCGTATATAGTGCGGACAGTAGAGCTGGGGGCAGGCAGGGTCTCCCGGTATTATAGTGATCTATGTATATATAGCGTATATAGTGCGGACAGTAGAGCTGGGGGCAGGCAGGGTCTCCCGGTATTATAGTGATCTATGTATATATAGCGTATATAGTGTGGACAGTAGAGCTGGGGGCAGGCAGGGTCTCCTGGTATTATAGTGATCTATGTATATATAGTGTATATAGTGCGGACAGTAGAGCTGGGGGCAGGCAGGGTCTCCCGGTATTATAGTTATCCATGTATATATAGCGTATACAGTGCGGACAGTAGAGCTGGGGGCAGGCAGGGTCTCCCGGTATTATAGGTATATATAGTGTATATAGTGCGGACAGTAGAGCTGGGGGCAGGCAGGGTCTCCCGGTATTATAGTTATCTATGTATATATAGTGTATATAGTGCGGACAGTAGAGCTGGGGGCAGGCAGGGTCTCCCGGTATTATAGTGATCTATGTATATATAGCGTATATAGTGCGGACAGTAGAGCTGGGGGCAGGCAGGGTCTCCCGGTATTATAGGTATATATAGTGTATATAGTGCGGACAGTAGAGCTGGGGGCAGGCAGGGTCTCCCGGTATTATAGTTATCTATGTATATATAGTGTATATAGTGCGGACAGTAGAGCTGGGGGCAGGCAGGGTCTCCCGGTATTATAGTGATCTATGTATATATAGCGTATATAGTGCGGACAGTAGAGCTGGGGGCAGGCAGGGTCTCCCGGTATTATAGTTATCTATGTATATATAGCGTATATAGTGCAGACAGTAGAGCTGGGGGCAGGCAGGGTCTCCCGGTATTATAGTGATCTATGTATATATAGTGCGGACAGTAGAGCTGGGGGCAGGCAGGGTCTCCCGGTATTATAGTGATCTATGTATATATAGCGTATATAGTGCGGACAGTAGAGCTGGGGGCAGGCAGGGTCTCCCGGTATTCTAGGTATATATAGTGTATATAGTGCGGACAGTAGAGCTGGGGGCAGGCAGGGTCTCCCGGTATTATAGTGATCTATGTATATATAGTGCGGACAGTAGAGCTGGGGGCAGGCAGGGTCTCCCGGTATTATAGTGATCTATGTATATATAGCGTATATAGTGCGGACAGTAGAGCTGGGGGCAGGCAGGGTCTCCCGGTATTATAGTGATCTATGTATATATAGTGTATATAGTGCGGACAGTAGAGCTGGGGGCAGGCAGGGTCTCCCGGTATTATAGTGATCTATGTATATATAGCGTATATAGTGCGGACAGTAGAGCTTGGGGCAGGCAGGGTCTCCCGGTATTATAGTGATCTATGTATATATAGCGTATATAGTGCGGACAGTAGAGCTGGGGGCAGGCAGGGTCTCCCGGTATTATAGTTATCTATGTATATATAGTGTATATAGTGCAGACAGTAGAGCTGGGGGCAGGCAGGGTCTCCTGGTATTATAGTGATCTATGTATATATAGCGTATATAGTGCGGACAGTAGAGCTGGGGGCAGGCAGGGTCTCCCGGTATTATAGTTATCTATGTATATATAGCGTATATAGTGCGGACAGTAGAGCTGGGGGCAGGCAGGTTCTCCCGGTATTATAGTTATCTATGTATATATAGCGTATATAGTGTGTACAGTAGAGCTGGGGGCAGGCAGGGTCTCCCGGTATTATAGTGATCTATGTATATATAGTGTATATAGTGCGGACAGTAGAGCTGGGGGCAGGCAGGGTCTCCCGGTATTATAGGTATATATAGTGTATATAGTGCGGACAGTAGAGCTGGGGGCAGGCAGGGTCTCCCGGTATTATAGTTATCTATGTATATATAGCGTATATAGTGCGGACAGTAGAGCTGGGGGCAGGCAGGGTCTCCCGGTATTATAGTGATCTATGTATATATAGCGTATATAGTGCGGACAGTAGAGCTGGGGGCAGGCAGGGTCTCCCGGTATTATAGTGATCTATGTATATATAGTGTATATAGTGCGGACAGTAGAGCTGGGGGCAGGCAGGGTCTCCCGGTATTATAGTTATCTATGTATATATAGCGTATATAGTGCGGACAGTAGAGCTGGGGGCAGGCAGGGTCTCCCGGTATTATAGTGATCTATGTATATATAGCGTATATAGTGCGGACAGTAGAGCTGGGGGCAGGCAGGGTCTCCCGGTATTATAGTGATCTATGTATATATAGCGTATATAGTGCGGACAGTAGAGCTGGGGGCAGGCAGGGTCTCCCGGTATTATAGTGATCTATGTATATATAGTGTATATAGTGCGGACAGTAGAGCTGGGGGCAGGCAGGGTCTCCCGGTATTATAGTGATCTATGTATATATAGTGTATATAGTGCGGACAGTAGAGCTGGGGGCAGGCAGGGTCTCCCGGTATTATAGGTATATGTAGTGTATATAGTGCGGACAGTAGAGCTGGGGGCAGGCAGGGTCTCCCGGTATTATAGTGATCTATGTATATATAGTGTATATAGTGCGGACAGTAGAGCTGGGGGCAGGCAGGGTCTCCCGGTATTATAGGTATATGTAGTGTATATAGTGCGGACAGTAGAGCTGGGGGTAGGCAGGGTCTCCCGGTATTATAGTTATCTATGTATATATAGTGTATATAGTGCGGACAGTAGAGCTGGGGGCAGGCAGGGTCTCCCGGTATTATAGTTATCTATGTATATATAGTGTATATAGTGCGGACAGTAGAGCTGGGGACCGGCAGGGTCTCCCGGTATTATAGTGATCTATGTATATATAGCGTATATAGTGTGGACAGTAGAGCTGGGGGCAGGCAGGGTCTCCCGGTATTATAGTGATCTATATGGTGTGCCCCACTTGACTTCTGAGGTCTACTTCAGTGGTGTCCCCCGGGCATGTGATGTCAATCCAGCGCCAGAAGAGGCGTGAATAGGATGCCAGGGACCACAAGGATGCCCAGGAGAGGTAAGCGAGGGTTAGTTTAAGTGTTTGTTATTTTTACTCCCCTCACCCTAGACCCACACTTCTTTTCTGAGGAGACCCCACAGTTTAATGGTGCTTAATGGGTGACAAACCCCAAAAATTGTGGAATCGGGCCAAGCCCAAAACATTTATAATATTCGGGTTGAATATGGTTTTAGGTCCAAATCTGCTTGTTCATCCTTGTGTTAACCTAACATATCACTGTGTGAGGGCCAAAGAAAGGGGGCAGTATACTGTATAGAGGTCAGTATTGGGGTAATGCACTGTGGTGGGTATGTAAAGGGGGGAGTATACTGTGTGGAGGTCAGTATAGGGGGTAATACAGTGTGGTGGGTATATAAATGGGGCAGTATACTGTGTGGAGGTCAGTATTGGGGTAATACAGTGTGGTGGGTATGTAAAGGGGGCTGTATACTGTGTGGAGGTCAGTATAGGGGGTAATACACTGGGGAGAGTATTTAAACTGGGCAGTATACTGTATAGAGGTCAGTATAGGGGTAATACAGTGTGGTGGGTATATAAAGGGGGCAGTATACTGTGTGGAGGTCAGTATTGGGGTAATGCACTGTGGTGGGTATGTAAAGGGGGCAGTATACTGTATAGAGGTCAGTGTTGGGGTAATACACTGTGGTGGGTATGTAAAGGGGGCAGTATACTGTGTGAAGGTCAGTATTGGGGTAATGCACTGTGGTGGGTATGTAAAGGGGGCAGTATACTGTGTGGAGGTCAGTATAGGGGGTAATACAGTGTGGTGGGTATGTAAAGGGGGCAGTATACTGTGTGGAGGTCAGTATTGGGGTAATACACTGTGGTGGGTATGTAAAGGGGCAGTATACTGTGTGGAGGTCAGTATTGGTGTAATACACTGTGGTGGGTATGTAAAGGGGGCAGTATACTGTGTGGAGGTCAGTATAGGGGGTAATACAGTGTGGTGGGTATGTAAAGGGGGCAGTATACTGTGTAGAGGTCAGTATTGGGGTAATGCACTGTGGTGGGTATGTAAAGGGGGAAGTATACTGTGTAGAGGTCAGTATTGGGGTAATGCACTGTGGTGGATATGTAAAGGGGGCAGTATACTGTGTGGAGGTCAGTATTGGGGTAATACACTGTGGTGGGTATGTAAAGGGGGCAGTATACTGTGTAGAGGTCAGTATTGGGGTAATGCACTGTGGTGGATATGTAAAGGGGGCAGTATACTGTATAGAGGTCAGTATTGGGGTAATGCACTGTGGTGGGTATGTAAAGGGGGCAGTATACTGTGTGGAGGTCAGTATAGGGGGTAATACACTGTGGTGGGTATGTAAAGGGGGCAGTATACTGTGTGGAGGTCAGTATTGGGGTAATACACTGTGGTGGGTATGTAAAGGGGGCAGTATACTGTATAGAGGTCAGTATTGGGGTAATACACTGTGGTGGGTATGTAAAGGGGGCAGTATACTGTGTGGAGGTCAGTATTGGGGTTATGCACTGTGGTGGGTATGTAAAGGGGGCAGTATACTGTGTGGAGGTCAGTATTGGGGTAATGCACTGTGCTGGGTATGTAAAGGGGGAAGTATACTGTGTGGAGGTCAGTATTGGGGTAATGCACTGTGGTGAGTATGTAAAGGGGGAAGTATACTGTGTGGAGATCAGTATTGGGGTAATACACTGTGGTGGGTATGTAAAGGGGGCAGTATACTGTGTGGAGGTCAGTATTGGGGTAATGCACTGTGGTGGGTATGTAAAGGGGGCAGTATACTGTGTGGAGGTCAGTATTGGGGTAATGCACTGTGGTGGGTATGTAAAGGTTGCAGTATACTGTGTGGAGGTCAGTATAGGGGGTAATACAGTGTGGTGGGTATGTAAAGGGGGCAGTATACTGTATAGAGGTCAGTATTGGGGTAATGCACTGTGGTGAGTATGTAAAGGGGGCAGTATACTGTGTGGAGGTCAGTATTGGGGTAATGCACTTTGGTGGGTATGTAAAGGGGGCAGTATACTGTGTGGAGGTCAGTATTGGGGTAATACACTGTGGTGGGTATGTAAAGGGGGAAGTATACTGTATAGAGGTCAGTATTGGGGTAATACACTGTGGTGGGTATGTAAAGGGGGCAGTATACTGTATAGAGGTCAGTATTGGGGTAATGCACTGTGGTGAGTATGTAAAGGGGGAAGTATACTGTGTGGAGGTCAGTGTTGGGGTAATACACTGTGGTGGGTATGTAAAGGGGGAAGTATACTGTATAGAGGTCAGTATTGGGGTAATGCACTGTGCTGAGTATGTAAAGGGGGCAGTATACTGTGTGAAGGTCAGTATTGGGGTAATACACTGTGCTGAGTATGTAAAGGGGGCAGTATACTGTGTGAAGGTCAGTATTGGGGTAATGCACTGTGGTGGGTATGTAAAGGGGGCAGTATACTGTATAGAGGTCAGTATTGGGGTAATGCACTGTGGTGGGTATGTAAAGGGGGCAGTATACTGTATAGAGGTCAGTATTGGGGTAATGCACTGTGGTGAGTATGTAAAGGGGGCAGTATACTGTGTGGAGGTCAGTATTGGGGTAATACACTGTGGTGGGTATGTAAAGGGGGAAGTATACTGTATAGAGGTCAGTATTGGGGTAATGCACTGTGGTGGGTATGTAAAGGGGGCAGTATACTGTATAGAGGTCAGTATTGGGGTAATGCACTGTGGTGAGTATGTAAAGGGGGAAGTATACTGTGTGGAGGTCAGTGTTGGGGTAATACACTGTGGTGGGTATGTAAAGGGGGAAGTATACTGTATAGAGGTCAGTATTGGGGTAATGCACTGTGCTGAGTATGTAAAGGGGGCAGTATACTGTGTGAAGGTCAGTATTGGGGTAATACACTGTGCTGAGTATGTAAAGGGGGCAGTATACTGTGTGAAGGTCAGTATTGGGGTAATGCACTGTGGTGGGTATGTAAAGGGGGCAGTATACTGTATAGAGGTCAGTATTGGGGTAATGCACTGTGGTGGGTATGTAAAGGGGGCAGTATACTGTATAGAGGTCAGTATTGGGGTAATGCACTGTGGTGAGTATGTAAAGGGGGAAGTATACTGTGTGGAGGTCAGTATTGGGGTAATACACTGTGGTGGGTATGTAAAGGGGGAAGTATACTGTATAGAGGTCAGTATTGGGGTAATGCACTGTGGTGGGTATGTAAAGGGGGCAGTATACTGTGTAGAGGTCAGTATTGGGGTAATGCACTGTGGTGAGTATGTAAAGGGGGAAGTATACTGTGTGGAGGTCAGTATTGGGGTAATGCACTGTGGTGGGTATGTAAAGGGGGCAGTATACTGTGTGGAGGTCAGTATTGGGGTAATGCACTGTGCTGGGTATGTAAAGGGGGCAGTATACTGTGTGGAGGTCAGTATTGGGGTAATACAGCATCAAATACAGCATCAAAAACTGCACAATGTGAACGTCCCCTTATACAGTTTCCTTGGCTAAATGAGAGTAGTCCTAGTGTGTACAGTGTGTTATATAGTGTGCAGTGTGTATCTTACCTCTGTGTGTTGTGTCTATAGAGCAATATATCCTGTGTGTATGTGTGCAGTACAGCATATGTTGTGTTACAGTATTACTGTTCACCAACACAGCACACTATGCGCTATACAACACACACAGCACAGACTGGTAAGACACACACTGTACACTGTGTCGTGTATGTGTGTATATATAATATAGTATATAGTGTGTTGTGTGTGTGTGTATATATATGTATTACAGTATATAGTGTGTTGTGTGTGTGTGTGTGTATATAATATAATATAGTATATAGTGTGTTGTGTGTATATGTAATACAGTATATAGTGTGTTGTGTGTGTATAAATATGTATTACAGTATATAGTGTGTTGTGTGTATGTATATAATATAGTATATAGTGTGTTGTGTGTGTATATGTAATACAGTATATAGTGTGTTGTGTGTGTATATATATATGTAATAAAGTATATAGTGTGTTGTGTGTGTGTATATATATATATATATATATATATAATACAGTATATAGTGTGTTGTGTGTGTGTATATGTAATACAGTATATAGTGTGTTGTGTGTGTATATGTATTACAGTATATAGTGTGTTGTGTGTGTATATGTATGTAATACAGTATATAGTGTGTTGTGTGTGTATATATGTATGACAGTATATAGTGTGTTGTGTGTGTATATATATGTAATACAGTATATAGTGTGTTGTGTGTGTATATATATGTAATACAGTATATAGTGTGTCGTGTATGTGTGTATATATGTATGATAGTATATAGTGTGTTGTGTGTGTATATATATGTAATACAGTATATAGTGTGTCGTGTATGTGTGTATATATGTATGATAGTATATAGTGTGTTGTGTGTGTATATATATGTAATACAGTATATAGTGTGTTGTGTGTGTGTATATATATGTAATACAGTATATAGTGTGTTGTGTGTGTATATATATGTAATACAGTATATAGTGTGTTGTGTGTGTATATATATGTAATACAGTATATAGTGTGTTGTGTTGGTGCGCAGTGTGTGTATATATATGTAATACAGTATATAGTGTGTTGTGTGTGTATATATATGTAATACAGTATATAGTGTGTTGTGTGTGTATATATATGTAATACAGTATATAGTGTGTTGTGTGTGTATATATATATGTAATACAGTATATAGTGTGTTGTGTGTGTATATATATGTAATACAGTATATAGTGTGTTGTGTGTGTATATATATGTAATACAGTATATAGTGTGTTGTGTGTGTGTGTGTGTGTATATATATGTAATACAGTATATAGTGTGTTGTGTTGGTGCGCAGTGTGTGTATATATATGTAATACAGTATATAGTGTGTTGTGTTGGTGCGCAGTGTGTGTATATATGTAATACAGTATATAGTGTGTGTGTGTGTGTGTATATATGTAATACAGTATATAGTGTGTTGTGTGTGTGTATATGTAATACAGTATATAGTGTATTGTGTGTGTGTATATGTAATACAGTATATAGTGTATTGTGTGTGTGTATATGTAAATACAGTATATAGTGTGTTGTGTGTGTATATATATGTAATAAAGTATATAGTGTGTTGTGTGTGTATATATATGTAATACAGTATATAGTGTGTTGTGTGTGTATATATATGTAATACAGTATATAGTGTGTTGTGTTGGTGCGCAGTGTGTGTATATATGTAATACAGTATATAGTGTGTGTGTGTGTGTATATGTAAATACAGTATATAGTGTATTGTGTGTGTGTATATGTAATACAGTATATAGTGTGTTGTGTGTGTGTATATGTAATACAGTATATAGTGTGTTGTGTGTGTATATATATGTAATACAGTATATAGTGTGTTGTGTGTGTATATATATGTAATACAGTATATAGTGTGTTGTGTGTGTATATGTATGTAATACAGTATATAGTGTGTTGTGTGTGTGTATATATGTATGACAGTATATAGTGTGTTGTGTGTGTATATATATGTAATACAGTATATAGTGTGTTGTGTGTGTATATATATGTAATACAGTATATAGTGTGTTGTGTGTATATATATGTAATACAGTATATAGTGTGTTGTGTGTGTATATATATGTAAGTACAGTATATAGTGTGTTGTGTGTGTGTATATATGTATGACAGTATATAGTGTGTTGTGTGTGTGTATATGTATTACAGTATATAGTGTGTTGTGTGTGTATATATATGTAATACAGTATATAGTGTGTTGTGTGTGTATATGTATGTAATACAGTATATAGTGTGTTGTGTGTGTGTATATATGTATGACAGTATATAGTGTGTTGTGTGTGTATATATATGTAATACAGTATATAGTGTGTTGTGTGTATATATATGTAATACAGTATATAGTGTGTTGTGTGTGTATATATATGTAATACAGTATATAGTGTGTTGTGTGTGTATATATATGTAATACAGTATATAGTGTGTTGTGTGTGTATATATATGTATGATAGTATATAGTGTGTTGTGTGTGTGTATATATGTATGACAGTATATAGTGTGTTGTGTGTGTATATATATGTAATACAGTATATAGTGTGTTGTGTGTGTATATATATGTAATACAGTATATAGTGTGTTGTGTGTGTATATATATGTAATACAGTATATAGTGTGTTGTGTGTGTATATATATGTAATACAGTATATAGTGTGTTGTGTGTGTATATATATGTAATACAGTATATAGTGTGTTGTGTGTGTATATATATGTAATACAGTATATAGTGTGTTGTGTGTGTATATATATGTAATACAGTATATAGTGTGTTGTGTTGGTGCGCAGTGTGTGTATATGTAATACAGTATATAGTGTGTGTGTGTGTGTATATATGTAATACAGTATATAGTGTGTTGTGTGTGTATATATATGTAATACAGTATATAGTGTGTTGTGTGTGTATATATATGTAATACAGTATATAGTGTGTTGTGTGTGTATATATATGTAATACAGTATATAGTGTGTTGTGTGTGTATATATATGTAATACAGTATATAGTGTGTTGTGTTGGTGCGCAGTGTGTGTATATGTAATACAGTATATAGTGTGTGTGTGTGTGTATATATGTAATACAGTATATAGTGTGTTGTGTTGGTGCGCAGTGTGTGTATATATATGTAATACAGTTTATAGTGTGTTGTGTTGGTGCGCAGTGTGTGTGTATATATATGTAATACAGTATATAGTGTGTGTGTGTGTGTGTGTGTATATATATGTAATACAGTATATAGTGTGTTGTGTTGGTGCGCAGTGTGTGTATATATATGTAATACAGTATATAGTGTGTTGTGTTGGTGCGCAGTGGGTGTATATATATGTAATACAGTATATAGTGTGTTGTGTTGGTGCGCAGTGTGTGTGTATATATGTAATACAGTATATAGTGTGTGTGTGTGTGTGTGTGTGTATATGTAATACAGTATATAGTGTGTTGTGTTGGTGCGCAGTGTGTGTATACATATGTAATACAGTATATAGTGTGTTGTGTTGGTGCGCAGTGTGTGTATATATATGTAATACAGTATATAGTGTGTTGTGTTGGTGCGCAGTGTGTGTATATATATATATGTAATACAGTATATAGTGTGTTGTGTTGGTGCGCAGTGTGTGTCTTACCTCTAAGTGTTGATTCTTCCCTGCACAGCTGGGACTGGTTCGCCTAGAGGAAGTAAATGGCTGTTGAGCAGGAGGAGGAGGAGGAGGGCGGGTGTGAGTGTGCACATTGTGCAATGACTTGTCAGCGTGCCCAGTGTCTTCAGTCTCTGCACACCTACTATTTTTTTTTTGCTCGTAGACACAAGCGTACATACATACAGCAGGTGACACACCTACTGACACAAGCGTACATACATACAGCATACACACCTACTGACACAAGCGTACATACATACAGCATACACACCTACTGACACAAGCGTACATACATACAGCATACACACCTACTGACACAAGCGTACATACATACAGCATACACACCTACTGACACAAGTGTACATACATACAGCATACACACCTACTGACACAAGTGTACATACATACAGCATACACACCTACTGACACACACTACTGCATACATACAGCATACACACCTACTGACACAATAGTACATACATACAGCATACACACCTACTGACACAAGCGTACATACATACAGCATACACACCTACTGACACAATAGTACATACATACAGCATACACACCTACTGACACAAGCGTACATACATACAGCATACACACCTACTGACACTCCTCCCCTGACACAAGCGTACATACATACAGCATACACACCTACTGACACAATAGTACATACATACAGCATACACACCTACTGACACAAGTGTACATACATACAGCATACACACCTACTGACACAAGCGTACATACATACAGCATACACACCTACTGACACAAGTGTACATACATACAGCATACACACCTACTGACACAAGCTAGTACATACATACAGCATACACACCTACTGACACAAGCGTACATACATACAGCATACACACCTACTGACACAGCCTACTGACACAAAGCATACATACAGCATACACACCTACTGACACAAGCGTACATACATACAGCATACACACCTACTGACACAAGCATACATACAGCATACACACCTACTGACACAATAGTACATACATACAGCATACACACCTACTGACACAAGAGTACATACATACAGCATACACACCTACTGACACAAGCGTACATACATACAGCATACACACCTACTGACACAATAGTACATACATACAGCATACACACCTACTGACACAAGCGTACATACATACAGCATACACACCTACTGACACAAGTGTACATACATACAGCATACACACCTACTGACACAAGCGTACATACATACAGCATACACACCTACTGACACAAGCGTACATACATACAGCATACACACCTACTGACACAAGCGTACATACAGATACAGCACACACCTACTGACACAAGCATACACACAGCATACACACCTACTGACACAAGCGTACATACATACAGCACACACACCTACTGACACAAGCGTACATACATACAGCATACACACCTACTGACACAAGCGTACATACATACAGCATACACACCTACTGACACAAGCGTACATACATACAGCATACACACCTACTGACACAAGCGTACATACATACAGCATACACACCTACTGACACAAGTTACATACATACAGCATACACACCTACTGACACAATAGTACATACATACAGCATACACACCTACTGACACAAGAGTACATACATACAGCATACACACCTACTGACACAAGCGTACATACATACAGCATACACACCTACTGACACAAGTACATACATACAGCTACACCCTACAGCGTACATACATACAGCATACACACCTACTGACACAAGCGTACATACATACAGCATACACACCTACTCGACACAACAGTACATACATACAGCATACACACCTACTGACACAATAGTACATACATACAGCATACACACCTACTGACACAAGCGTACATACATACAGCATACACACCTACTGACACAAGCGTACATACATACAGCATACACACCTACTGACACAAGCGTACATACATACAGCATACACACCTACTGACACAAGCGTACATACATACAGCATACACACCTACTGACACAAGCGTACATACATACAGCATACACACCTACTGACACAAGCATACATACACTACAGCATACACACCTACTGACACAAGTACATACATACAGCATACACACCTACTGACACAAGCGTACATACATACAGCATACACACCTACTGACACAACAGTACATACATACAGCATACACACCTACTGACACAATAGTACATACATACAGCATACACACCTACTGACACAAGCGTACATACATACAGCA
The DNA here is from genome assembly GCA_947044405.1 of Leptodactylus fallax. Classification (NCBI taxonomy): domain Eukaryota; kingdom Metazoa; phylum Chordata; class Amphibia; order Anura; family Leptodactylidae; genus Leptodactylus; species Leptodactylus fallax. The sequence continues at coordinate 174,826 of CAMRHE010000749.1, read as the reverse complement.
TACACACCTACTGACACAAGCGTACATACATACAGCATACACACCTACTGACACAATAGTACATACATACAGCATACACACCTACTGACACAAGCGTACATACAATACACACCTACTGACACAAGCGTACATACATACAGCATACACACCTACTGACACAAGCGTACATACATACAGCATACACACCTACTGACACAAGCGTACATACATACAGCATACACACCTACTGACACAAGCGTACATACATACAGCATACACACCTACTGACACAAGCGTACATACATACACACACACCTACTGACACAAGCGACATACATACAGCATACACACCTACTGACACAAGCGTACATACATACAGCATACACACCTACTGACACAAGCGTACATACATACAGCATACACACCTACTGACACAAGGTACATACATACAGCATACACACCTACTGACACAAGCGTACATACATACAGCATACACACCTACTGACACAAGCGTACATACATACAGCATACACACCTACTGACACAATAGTACATACATACAGCATACACACCTACTGACACAAGCGTACATACATACAGCACACACCTACTGACACAAGCGTACATACATACAGCATACAACCCATACACACCTACTGACACAAGCGTACATACATACAGCATACACACCTACTGACACAAGCGTACATACATACAGCATACACACCTACTGACACAAGCTACACGTACATACAACACACACCTACTGACACAAGCTACTACATACATACAGCATACACACCTACTGACACAAGCGTACATACATACAGACATACAAAAACACACCTACTGACACAAGCGTACATACATACAGCATACACACCTACTGACACAAGCGTACATACATACAGCATACACACCTACTGACACAAGCGTACATACACGCATACACACCTACTGACACAAGCGTACATACATACAGCATACACACCTACTGACACAAGCGTACATACATACAGCATACACACCTACTGACACAAGCGTACATACATACAGCATACACACCTACTGACACAAGCGTACACCCCTGCACAAGGTACATACATACAGCATACACACCTACTGACACAAGTACATACATACAGCATACACACCTACTGACACAAGCGTACATACATACAGCATACACACCTACTGACACAAGCGTACATACATACAGCATACACACCTACTGACACAAGCGTACATACATACAGCATACACACCTACTGACACAAGCGTACATACATACAGCATACACACCTACTGACACAAGCGTACAACATACAGCATACACACCTACTGACACAAGCGTACATACATACAGCATACACACCTACTGACACAAGCGTACATACATACAGCATACACACCTACTGACACAAGCGTACATACATACAGCATACACACCTACTGACACAAGCGTACATACATACAGCATACACACCTACTGACACAAGCGTACATACATACAGCATACACACCTACTGACACAAGCCATACATACAGCATACACACCTACTGACACAAGCGTACATACATACAGCATACACACCTACTGACACAAGCGTACATACATACAGCATACACACCTACTGACACAAGCGTACATACATACAGCATACACACCTACTGACACAGCTACACGCTACATACATACAGCATACACACCTACTGACACAAGCGTACATACATACAGCATACACACCTACTGACACAATAGTACATACATACAGCATACACACCTACTGACACAAGCGTACATACAAGCATACACACCTACTGACACAAGACCGTACATACATACAGCATACACACCTACTGACACAAGAGTACATACATACAGCATACACACCTACTGACACAAGCGTACATACATACAGCATACACACCTACTGACACAAGACGTACATACATACAGCATACACACCTACTGACACAAGCGTACATACATACAGCATACACACCTACTGACACAAGCGTACATACATACAGCATACACACCTACTGACACAAGTACATACATACATCACACACACCTACTGACACAAGCTCGCTACATACATACAGCATACACACCTACTGACACAAGCGTACATACATACAGCATACACACCTACTGACACAAGCGTACATACATACAGCATACACACCTACTGACACAAGCTACATACATACAGCATACACACCTACTGACACAAGTACATACATACAGCATACACACCTACTGACACAAGCGTACATACATACAGCATACACACCTACTGACACAAGCGTACATACATACAGCATACACACCTACTGACACAAGCGTACATACATACAGCATACACACCTACTGACACAAGCGTACATACATACAGCATACACACCTACTGACACAAGCGTACATACATACACCCTTGACACTCCGTACTACTGCACACGTACATACATACAGCATACACACCTACTGACACAAGCGTACATACATACAGCATACACACCTACTGACACAAGCGTACATACATACAGCATACACACCTACTGACACAAGCGTACATACTCATACACACCTACTGACACAGCGTACATACATACAGCTACACACCTACTGACACAGTACATACATACAGCATACACACCTACTGACACAAGCGTACATACATACAGCATACACACCTACTGACACAATAGTACATACATACAGCATACACACCTACTGACACAAGTACATACATACAGCATACACACCTACTGACACAAGCGTACATACATACAGCATACACACCTACTGACACAAGCGTACATACATACAGCATACACACCTACTGACACAAGCGTACATACATACAGCATACACACCTACTGACACAAGCGTACATACATACAGCATACACACCTACTGACACAAGCGTACATACATACAGCATACACACCTACCCCCTACACACATACATCATACACTACTCACGCGTACTACATCGCATACACACCTACTGACACAATAGTACATACACACAGCGTATACACCCACCTACTGACACAAGCGTACATACATACAGCATACACACCTACTGACACAAGCGTCCCCCCCCTGTACTCTCCCCTCTCCCTCCCCCCTACTGACACAAGTACATACATACAGCATACACACCTACTCCGCTCACCCCCCTACTGACACAAGCGTACATACATACAGCATACACACCTACTGACACAAGCGTACATACATACAGCATACACACCTACTGACAGCCCTACACACATACACACCTACTGACACAAGCGTACATACAGCATACAGCACCTACTGACACAAGTATACATACATACAGCATACACACCTACTGACACAAGCGTACATACATACAGCATACACACCTACTGACACAAGCGTACATACATACAGCATACACACCTACTGACACAAGCGTACATACATACAGCATACACACCTACTGACACAAGCGTACATACATACAGCATACACACCTACTGACACAACCCTATCATACATACATACAGCATACACACCTACTGACACAAGCTGTACATACATACAGCATACACACCTACTGACACAAGCGTACATACATACAGCATACACACCTACTGACACAAGCGTACATACATACAGCATACACACCTACTGACACAAGCGTACATCTACAGCATACACACCTACTGACACAAGCGTACATACAGCATACACACCTACTGACACACTGTACATACATACAGCATACACACCTACTGACACAAGCGTACATACATACAGCATACACACCTACTGACACAAGCGTACATACATACAGCATACACACCTACTGACACAATCCCTCTACCATCCCTACTCCAAGCGTACATACATACCATACACACCTACTGACACAAGCGTACAGTACATACAGCATACACACCTACTGACACAAGCGTACATACATACAGCATACACACCTACTGACACAAGCGTACATACATACAGCATACACACCTACTGACACAAGGTACATACATACAGCACACACACCTACTGACACAAGCGTACATACATACAGCATACACACCTACTGACACAATAGCGTACATACATACAGCATACACACCTACTGACACAAGCGTACATACATACAGCATACACACCTACTGACAATACTACACAGCAACACACCTACTGACACAATAGTACATACATACAGCATACACACCTACTGACACAAGCGTACATACATACACCGCGTACACACCTACCCCTACTGACACAAGCGTACATACATACAGCATACACACCTACTGACACAAGCGTACATACATACAGCATACACACCTACTGACACAAGCGTACATACATACAGCATACACACCTACTGACACAAGCGTACATACATACAGCATACACACCTACTGACACAAGCGTACACATCAGCATACACACCTACTGACACGCACACACACACCTACTGACACACTCCCCTACATACATACAGCATACACACCTACTGACACAAGCGTACATACATACAGCATACACACCTACTGACACAAGGTACATACATACAGCATACACACCTACTGACACAAGCCTCCGTACATACATACAGCATACACACCTACTGACACAAGCGTACATACATACAGCATACACACCTACTGACACAAGCGTACATACATACAGCATACACACCTACTGACACAAGCGACATACATACAGCATACACACCTACTGACACAAGCGTACATACATACAGTACACACCTACTGACACAAGCGTACATACATACAGCATACACACCTACTGACACAAGCATACATACAGCATACACACCTACTGACACAAGCGTACATACAGCACTCACACCTACTGACACAGGTACATACATACAGCATACACACCTACTGACACAAGCGTACATACATACAGCATACACACCTACTGACACAAGCGTACATACATACAGCATACACACCTACCCCTCTGACACAAGCATATACATACATACAGCATACACACCTACTGACACAAGCGTACATACATACAGCATACACACCTACTCTCTCTGACACAATAGCGTACATACATACAGCATACACACCTACTGACACAAGTACATACATACAGCATACACACCTACTGACACAAGCGTACATACATACAGCATACACACCTACTGACACAAGCGTCATACATACGCACAGCTACTACATACATACAGCATACACACCTACTGACACAAGAGTACATACATACAGCATACACACCTACTGACACAAGCGTACATACATACAGCATACACACCTACTGACACAAGCGTACATACATACAGCATACACACCTACTGACACAAGCGTACATACATACAGCATACACACCTACTGACACAAGCGTACATACATACACACTCTCGCATACACACAGATACACACCTACTGACACAAGCGTACATACATACAGCATACACACCTACTGACACAAGCGTACATACATACAGCATACACACCTACTGACACAAGCGTACATACATACAGCATACACACCTACTGACACAAGGTACATACATACAGCATACACACCTACTGACACAAGCGTACATACATACAGCATACACACCTACTGACACAAGCGTACATACATACAGCATACACACCTACTGACACAAGCGTACATACATACAGCATACACACCTACTGACACAAGCGTACATACATACAGCATACACACCTACTGACACAAGCGTACACACCTACTGACACAGCTACCCAGTACATACATACAGCATACACACCTACTGACACAAGCGTACATACATACAGCATACACACCTACTGACACAAGAGCGTACATACATACAGCATACACACCTACTGACACAAGCGTACATACATACAGCATACACACCTACTGACACAAGCGTACATACATACAGCATACACACCTACTGACACAAGCGTACATACATACACTACACACCTACTGACACAAGCGACATACACACCTACTGACACAAGCGTACATACATACAGCTCACACCTACTGACACAGCGTACATACATACAGCATACACACCTACTGACACAAGCGTACATACATACAGCATACACACCTACTGACACAAGCGTACATACAGCACCTACACACCTACTGACACAAGCGTACATACATACAGCATACACACCTACTGACACAATAGTACATACATACAGCATACACACCTACTGACACAAGCGTACACACACTACAGCATACACACCTACTGACACAAGCGTACATACATACAGCATACACACCTACTGACACAAGCGTACATACATACAGCATACACACCTACTGACACAAGTACATACATACAGCATACACACCTACTGACACAAGCGTACATACATACAGACCACACCCTCTCTCCACACCTACTCCGCAGCATACACACCTACTGACACAAGCATACAGCATACACACCTACTGACACAAGCGTACATACATAGCAGCATACACACCTACTGACACAAGCGTACATACATACAGCATACACACCTACTGACACAAGCGTACATACATACAGCATACACACCTACTGACACAAGCGTACATACATACACACCTACTACACAATATACATACATACAGCATACACACCTACTGACACAAGCGTACATACATACATGTCATACACACCTACTGACACAAGCGTACATACATACAGCATACACACCTACTGACACAAGCGTACATACATACAGCATACACACCTACTGACACAATAGTACATACATACAGCATACACACCTACTGACACAAGTCATACATACAGCATACACACCTACTGACACAAGCGTACATACATACAGCATACACACCTACTGACACAAGCGTACATACATACAGCATACACACCTACTGACACAAGCGTACATACAGCATACACACCTACTGACACAAGCGTACATACATACAGCACATACTACACCTACTGACACAATGACACATACATACACACCTACTGACACAAGCGTACACACCTACTGCACACACACCTACTGACACAAGCGTACATACATACAGCATACACACCTACTGACACAAGCGTACATACATACAACATACAGCATACACACCTACTGACACAAGCGTACATACATACAGCATACACACCTACTGACACAATAGTACATACATACAGCATACACACCTACTGACACAAGCGTACATACATACAGCATACACACCTACTGACACAAGCGTACATACATACAGCATACACACCTACTGACACAAGCGTACATACATACAGCATACACACCTACTGACACAAGCGTACATACATACAGCATACACACCTACTGACACAAGCGTACATACATACAGCATACACACCTACTGACACAAGCGTACATACATACAGCATACACACCTACTGACACAAGCGTACATACATACAGCATACACACCTACTGACACAAGCGTACATACATACAGCATACACACCTACTGACACAAGCGTACATACATACAGCATACACACCTACTGACACAAGCGTACATACATACAGCACACCAACCTACTGACACAAGCGTACATACATACAGCATACACACCTACTGACACAAGCGTACATACATACAGCATACACACCTACTGACACAAGCGTACATACATACAGCATACACACCTACTGACACAAGCGTACATACATACAGCATACACACCTACTGACACAATAGTACACACACTACACACCTACTGACACAGCATACACACCTACTGACACAAGCGTACATACATACAGCATACACACCTACTGACACAAGCGTACATACATACAGCATACACACCTACTGACACAAGCGTACATACATACACACCTACGACACAAGTACATACACACAGAACACACCTACTGACACAAGCGTACATACATACAGCATACACACCTACTGACACAAGCGTACATACATACAGCATACACACCTACTGACACAAGCGTACATACATACAGCATACACACCTACTGACACAAGCGTACATACATACAGCATACACACCTACTGACACAAGCGTACATACATACAGCATACACACGAAGCGTACATACATACAGCATACACACCTACTGACACAATGACACAAGCGTACATACATACAGCATACACACCTACTGACACAAGCTACCGGTACATACATACAGCATACACACCTACTGACACAAGCGTACATACATACAGACATACATACAGCATACACACCTACTGACACAAGCGTACATACATACACGCATACACACCCTACTGACACAAGCGTACATACACACACACACCTACACACACCTCTACCCTCACACAAGCGTACATACATACAGCATACACACCTACTGACACAAGCGTACATACAACAGCATACACACCTACTGACACAAGCGTACATACATACAGCATACACACCTACTGACACAAGAGTACATACATACAGCATACACACCTACTGACACAAGCGTACATACATACAGCATACACACCTACTGACACAAGCATACTCGCTCCGTACATACATACAGCATACACACCTACTGACACAAGCGTACATACATACAGCATACACACCTACTGACACAGCCATAGTACATACATACATACATACAGCATACACACCTACTGACACAAGCGTACATACATACAGCATACACACCTACTGACACAAGCGTACATACATACAGCATACACACCTACTGACACAAGCGTACATACATACAGCATACACACCTACTGACACAAGCGTACATACATACAGCATACACACCTACTGACACAAGCGTACATACATACAGCATACACACCTACTGACACAAGCATACATACTACACAGCGTACATACATACAGCATACACACCTACTGACACAAGCGTACATACATACAGCATACACACCTACTGACACTAGTGTACATACATACAGCATACACACCTACTGACACAAGCGTACATACATACAGCATACACACCTACTGACACAGGTGCATACACCTACCAGCATACACACCTACTGACACAATAGTACATACATACAGCACACACACCTACTGACACAAGCGTACATACATACAGCATACACACCTACTGACACAAGCGTACATACATACAGCATACACACCTACTCCCGCCCACCTACTGACACAAGCGTACATACATACAGCATACACACCTACTGACACAAGCGTACATACAGTCATACATACAGCATACACACCTACTGACACAAGCGGTACATACACTACACCCTACTGCCGCGTACACACACACCTACTGACACACCTACTGACACAAGCGTACATACATACAGCATACACACCTACTGACACAAGCGTACATACATACAGCATACACACCTACTGACACAAGCGTACATACATACAGCACTACACACCTACTGACACAAGCGTACATACATACAACACCCTACTGACACAAGCATACATACAGCATACACACCTACTGCACAAGCGTACATACATACAGCATACACACCTACTGACACAAGCGTACATACAGCATACACACCTACTACCAAGCATACAAATACAGCATACACACCTACTGACACAAGCGTACATACATACAGCATACACACCTACTGACACAAGCGTACATACATACAGCATACACACCTACTGACACAAGCGTACATACATACAGCATACACACCTACTGACACAATACACTACTGACACAATGTACATACATACAGCATACACACCTACTGACACAAGCGTACATACATACAGCATACACACCTACTGACACAAGCGTACATACATACAGCATACACACCTACTGACACAAGCGTACATACATACAGCATACACACCTACTGACACAAGCGTACATACATACAGCATACACACCTACTGACACAAGCGTACATACAGCATACACCACCTACTGACACAAGCGTACATACATACAGCACACACACCTACTGACACAAGCGTACATACATACAGCGTACACACCTACTGCTACCCTCTGACACAAGCGTACATACATACAGCATACACACCTACTGACACAAGCGTACATACATACAGCATACACACCTACTGACACAAGCGTACATACAGCATACACACCTACTGACACAAGCGTACATACATACAGCATACACACCTACTGACACAAGCGTACATACAGCATACACACCTACTGACACAATGTACATACATACAGCATACACACCTACTGACACAAGCGTACATACATACAGCATACACACCTACTGACACAATCATACATACATACAGCATACACACCTACTGACACAAGCGTACATACATACAGCATACACACCTACTGACACAAGCGTACATACATACAGCATACACACCTACTGACACAAGCGTACATACACTCCCCTACGCCAGCACTACAGCCACACTACTGACACAAGCGTACATACATACAGCATACACACCTACTGACACAAGCGTACATACATACAGCATACACACCTACTGACACAAGCGTACATACATACAGCATACACACCTACTGACACAAGCGTACATACATACAGCATACACACCTACTGACACGCGTCATCATACGCACACAAGCGTACATACATACAGCATACACACCTACTGACACAAGCGTACATACATACAGCATACACACCTACTGACACAAGCGTACATACATACAGCATACACACCTACTGACACAAGTCATACATACAGCATACACACCTACTGACACAAGCGTACATACATACAGCACCCTCCCGCTACACACCTACTGACACAAGCGTACATACATACAGCATACACACCTACTGACACAAGCGTACATACAGTACATACACCGCGCATACACACCTACTGACACAAGAGTACATACATACAGCATACACACCTACTGACACAAGCGTACATACATACAGCATACACACCTACTGACACAAGCGTACATACAACACCTACTGACACACTACTCCCCTACATACATACAGCATACACACCTACTGACACAAGCGTACATACATACAGCATACACACCTACTGACACAAGCGTACATACATACAGCATACACACCTACTGACACAATAGTACATACATACAGCTATACACACACCACCTACTGACACAAGTACATACATACAGCATACACCCTACCCATACAGCATACACACCTACTGACACAAGCGTACATACATACAGCATACACACCTACTGACACAAGCGTACATACATACATACAGCATACACACCTACTGACACAAGCGTACATACATACAGCATACACACCTACTGACACAAGCGTACATACATACAGCATACACACCTACTGACACAAGCGTACATACATCATACAGCATACACACCTACTGACACAAGCGTACATACATACAGCATACACACCTACTGACACAAGCGTACATACATACAGCATACACACCTACTGACACAATGTACATACATACAGCATACACACCTACTGACACAAGGTACATACATACAGCATACACACCTACTGCCAGCGTCCTCGCTCCCCTACTGACACACGTACATACATACAGCATACACACCTACTGACAGCAGCATACATACATCAGTACACACCTACTGACACAAGCGTACATACATACAGCATACACACCTACTGACACAAGCGTACATACATACAGCATACACACCTACTGACACAAGGTACATACATACAGCATACACACCTACTGACACAATAGTACATACATACATACAGCATACACACCTACTGACACAATAGCGTACATACATACAGCATACACACCTACTGACACAAGCGTACATACATACAGCATACACACCTACTGACACAAGCGTACATACATACAGCATACACACCTACTGACACAAGCGTACATACATACAGCATACACACCTACTGACACAAGCGTACATACATACAGCATACACACCTACTGACACAAGCGTACATACATACAGCATACAACACGCATCACCCTACCACCTACTGACACAAGACCCGTACATACATACAGTACACCCCTGCCGCATACAGCATACACACCTACTGACACAAGCGTACATACATACAGCATACACACCTACTGACACAAGCGTACATACATACAGCACCTACACACCTACTGACACAATGCAGTACATACATACAGCATACACACCTACTGACACAAGCGTACATACACACGACCGCGTACATACATACAGCAGTACACACCTACTGACACAAGCGTACATACATACAGCATACACACCTACTGACACAAGAGTACATACATACACTCCCGCGTACATACCTACTGCACACACGCCTACAGCGACATACAGCATACACACCTACTGACACAAGCGTACATACATACAGCATACACACCGCGTACTGCCACCACCCTACGTACATACATACAGCATACACACCTACTGACACAAGCGTACATACATACAGCATACACACCTACTGACACAAGCGTACATACATACAGCATACACACCTACTGACACAAGCGTACATACATACAGCATACACACCTACTGACACAAGCGTACATACATACAGCATACACACCTACTGACACAAGCGTACATACATACACCCCCGCATACACACCCCTACTGACACAAGTCCCGTACATACATACAGCATACACACCTACTGACACAATAGTACATACATACAGCACCTACACACTCTACACCCACATACAGCATACACACCTACTGACACAAGCGTACATACATACAGCATACACACCTACTGACACAAGCGTACATACATACAGCATACACACCTACTGACACAAGCGTACATACATACAGCATACACACCTACTGACACAAGCGTACATACATACAGCATACACACCTACTGACACAAGCGTACATACATACAGCATACACACCTACTGACACAAGCATACATACAGCTACACACCTACTGACACAAGCGTACATACATACAGCATACACACCTACTGACACAAGCGTACATACATACAGCATACACACCTACTGACACAAGCGTACATACATACAGCATACACACCTACTGACACAAGCAGTACATACATACAGCATACACACCTACCACCACTGACACAAGCCGTACATACATACAGCATACACACCTACTGACACAAGCGTACATACATACAGCATACACACCTACTGACACAAGCGTACATACATACAGCATACACACCTACTGACACAAGCGTACATACATACAGCATACACACCTACTGACACAAGCGTACATACATACAGCATACACACCTACTGACACAAGCGTACATACAGCTACATACAGCATACACACCTACTGACACAAGCGTACATACATACAGCATACACACCTACTGACACAAGCGTACATACATACAGCATACACACCTACTGACACAAGCATACATACAGCTCCACCACGCGTACATACATACAGCATACACACCTACTGACACAAGCGTACATACATACATCACACCTACTGACACACCGCCACACCTACTGACACAAGCGTACATACATACAGCATACACACCTACTGACACAAGCGTACATACATACAGCATACACACCTACTGACACAAGTCATACATACAGCATACACACCTACTGACACAAGCGTACATACATACAGCATACACACCTACTGACACAAGCGTACATACATACAGCATACACACCTACTGACACAAGCGTACATACATACAGCATACACACCTACTGACACAAGCGTACATACATACAGCATACACACCTACTGACACAAGCGTACATACATACAGCATACACACCTACTGACACAAGCGTACATACATACAGCATACACACCTACTGACACAAGCACATACATACAGCATACACACCCTACTGACACAAGCGTACATACATACAGCTACACACCTACTACGTACATACATACAGCATACACACCTACTGACACAAGCGTACATACATACAGCATACACACCTACTGACACAAGAGTACATACATACAGCATACACACCTACTGACACAAGCGTACATACATACAGCATACACACCTACTGACACAAGCGTACATACATACAGCATACACACCTACTGACACAAGCGTACATACATACACTCTCAGCATACACACCTACTGACACAAGCATACATACAGCATACACACCTACTGACACAAGCGTACATACATACAGCATACACACCTACTGACACAAGCGTACATACATACAGCATACACACCTACTGACACAAGCGTACATACATACAGCATACACACCTACTGACACAAGCGTACATACATACAGCATACACACCTACTGACACAAGCGTACATACATACAGCATACACACCTACTGACACAAGCGTACATACATACAGCATACACACCTACTGACACAAGCGTCTACATACATACAGCATACACACCTACTGACACAAGCGTACATACATACAGCATACACACCTACTGACACAAGCGTACATACATACAGCATACACACCTACTGACACAAGCGTACATACATACAGCATACACACCTACTGACACAAGCGTACATACATACATACACCTACTGACACAAGCATACACACCTACTGACACAAGCGTACATACATACAGCATACACACCTACTGACACAAGCGTACATACATACAGCATACACACCTACTGACACAAGCGTACATACATACAGCATACACACCTACTGACACAAGCGTACATACATACAGCATACACACCTACTGACACAAGCGTACATACATACAGCATACACACCTACTGACACAAGCGTACATACATACAGCATACACACCTACTGACACAACGTACATACACACAGCTCACACCTACTGACACAAGCGTACATACATACAGCATACATACATACAGCATACACACCTACTGACACAAGCGTACATACATACAGCATACACACCTACTGACACAAGCGTACATACATACAGCATACACACCTACTGACACATCGTACATACAGCATACACACCTACTGACACAAGCGTACATACATACAGCATACACACCTACTGACACAAGCGTACATACATACAGCATACACACCTACTGACACAATGGTACATACATACAGCATACACACCTACTGACACAAGCCCTGTACATACATACAGCATACACACCTACTGACACAAGCGTACATACATACAGCATACACACCTACTGACACAAGCGTACATACATACAGCATACACACCTACTGACACAAGCGACATACATACAGCATACACACCTACTGACACAAGCGTACATACATACAGCATACACACCTACTGACACAAGCGTACATACATACAGCATACACACCTACTGACACAAGTCCATACATACATACAGCATACACACCTACTGACACAAGCGTACATACATACAGCATACACACCTACTGACACAAGTCGACATACATACAGCATACACACCTACTGACACAAGCGTACATACATACAGCATACACACCTACTGACACAAGCGTACATACATGCACTACACACCTACTGACACAAGCGTACATACATACAGCATACACACCTACTGACACAAGCGTACATACATACACCATACACACCTACTGACACAAGCTACATACATACAGCATACACACCTACTGACACAAGCGTACACCCTACTGACCCTACATACAGCATACACACCTACTGACACAAGCGTACATACATACAGCATACACACCTACTGACACAAGCGTACATACATACAGCATACACACCTACTGACACAAGCGTACATACATACAGCATACACACCTACTGACACAAGCAGGTACATACATACAGCATACACACCTACTGACACAAGCGTACATACATACAGCATACACACCTACTGACACAAGGTACATACATACAGCATACACACCTACTGCCCCTCTGCACACACCTACTGACACAAGCGTACATACATACAGCATACACACCTACTGACACAAGCGTACATACATACAGCATACACACCTACTGACACAATGCCAGTACATACATACAGCATACACACCTACTGACACAAGCGTACATACATACAGCATACACACCTACTGACACAGCAGTACATACATACAGCATACACACCTACTGACACAAGCGTACACGTCTCATACATACATACAGCATACACACCTACTGACACAAGCGTACATACATACAGCATACACACCTACTGACACAAGCGTACATACATACACACCTACTGACACAGCGTACATACATCAGCATACACACCTACTGACACAAGCGTACATACATACAGCATACACACCATACACACCTACTGACACAAGCGTACATACATACAGCATACACACCTACTGACACAAGCCGTACATACAGTACACCCTCTCCAGCATACACACCATACCCTGACACAAGCGTACATACATACAGCATACACACCTACTGACACAAGCGTACATACATACAGCATACACACCTACTGACACAAGCTGTACATACATACAGCATACACACCTACTGACACAAGCGTACATACATACAGCATACACACCTACTGACACAAGCGTACATACATACAGCATACACACCTACTGACACAAGCGTACATACATACAGCATACACACCTACTGACACAAGCGTACATACATACAGCATACACACCTACTGACACAAGCGTACATACATACAGCATACACACCTACTGACACAAGCGTACATACATACAGCATACACACCTACTGACACAAGCGTACATACATACAGCATACACACCTACTGACACAAGCGTACATACATACAGCTCCATACACACCTACTGACACAAGCGTACATACATACAGCATACACACCTACTGACACAATGTACATACATACAGCATACACACCCCTCTCACACCTACTGACACAAGCGTACATACATACAGCATACACACCTACTGACACAAGCGTACATACATACAGCATACACACCTACTGACACAAGCGTACATACATACAGCATACACACCTACTGACACAAGCGTACATACATACAGCATACACACCTACTGACACAACACCCCACGACACAAGCGTACATACATACAGCATACACACCTACTGACACAAGAGTACATACATACAGCATACACACCTACTGACACAAGCGTACATACATACAGCATACACACCTACTGACACAAGCGTACATACATACAGCATACACACCTACTGACACAAGCGTACATACATACAGCATACACACCTACTGACACAAGCGTACATACATACAGCATACACACCTACTGACACAAGCGTACATACATACAGCATACACACCTACTGACACAAGTACACCCCCCTACATACATACAGCATACACACCTACTGACACAAGCGTACATACATACAGCATACACACCTACTGACACAAGCGTACATACATACAGCATACACACCTACTGACACAAGCGTACATACATACAGCATACACACCTACTGACACAAGCGTACATACATACACCACTACACACCCCTACTGACACAAGCATACACCACTACATACATACAGCATACACACCTACTGACACAAGCGTACATACATACAGCATACACACCTACTGACACAAGAGTACATACATACAGCATACACACCTACTGACACAAGCGAGCATACACACCTACTGACACAAGCGTACATACATACAGCATACACACCTACTGACACAAGCGTACATACATACAGCATACACACCTACTGACACAAGTATACATACATACAGCATACACACCTACTGACACAAGCGTACATACATACAGCATACACACCTACTGACACAAGCGACATACATACAGCATACACACCTACTGACACAAGCGTACATACATACACCCCTACTGCCGCACACACACTCCCCTACTGACACAAGCATACATACAGCATACACACCTACTGCACAAGCATACACACGCATACACACCTACTGACACAAGCGTACATACATACAGCATACACACCTACTGACACAAGCGTACATACATACAGCATACACACCTACTGACACAAGCGTACATACATACAGCATACACACCTACTGACACAAGCGTACATACATACAGCATACACACCTACTGACACAAGCGTACATACACCCCTACGACCGCTCATACACCCACTACACTCCCCTACGCACATCATACATACAGCATACACACCTACTGACACAAGCGTACATACATACAGCATACACACCTACTGACACAAGCGTACATACATACAGCATACACACCTACTGACACAAGCGTACATACATACAGCATCACACCTACTGACACAAGCGTACATACATACAGCATACATACAGCATACACACCTACTGACACAAGCGTACATACATACAGCATACACACCTACTGACACAAGCGTACATACATACAGCCCTCTCCAGCTACACACAGCATACCACCTACTGACACAAGCGTACATACATACAGCATACACACCTACTGACACAACTGCTACATACATACAGCATACACACCTACTGACACAAGCGTACATACATACAGCATACACACCTACTGACACAAGCGTACATACATACAGCATACACACCTACTGACACAAGCGTACATACATACAGCATACACACCTACTGACACAAGCGTACATACATACAGCATACACACCTACTGACACAAGCATACACTACATACAGCTACACACCTACTGACACAAGCACATACACCAGCATACACCCTACTGACACAAGCGTACATACATACAGCATACACACCTACTGACACAAGCGTACATACATACAGCATACACACCTACTGACACAAGCGGACATACATACAGCATACACACCTACTGACACAAGCGACATACATACAGCACTACACACACCTACTGACACAAGCCGCGTCTCTCTACATACATACAGCATACACACCTACTGACACAAGCGTACATACATACAGCATACACACCTACTGACACAAGCGTACATACATACACACCTCTCCAGCATACACACCTACTGACACAAGCGTACATACATACAGCATACACACCTACTGACACAAGCGTACATACATACAGCATACACACCTACTGACACAAGCGTACATACATACAGCATACACACCTACTGACACAAGCGTACATACATACAGCATACACACCTACTGACACAATACCCGTACATACATACAGCACCCTACCACGTCCGCTCACACCTACTGACACAAGCGTACATACATACAGCATACACACCTACTGACACAAGCCGCTACGTACATACATACAGCATACACACCTACTGACACAAGCGTACATACATACAGCATACACACCTACTGACACAAGCGTACATACATACAGCATACACACCTACTGACACAAGCGTACACACCTACCCAGCGTCATACATACCCTACTGACACAAGCGTACATACATGCAGTACACACCTACTGACACAAGCGTACATACATACAGCATACACACCTACTGACACAAGCGTACATACAGCTACAGCATACACACCTACTGACACAAGCGTACATACATACAGCATACACACCTACTGACACAAGCGTACATACATACATACAGCATACACACCTACTGACACAAGCGTACATACATACAGCATACACACCTACTGACACAAGCGTACATACATACAGCATACACACCTACTGACACAAGCGTACATACATACAGCATACACACCTACTGACACAAGCGTACATACATACAGCATACACACCTACTGACACAAGCGTACATACATACAGCATACACACCTACTGACACAAGCGTACATACATACAGCATACACACCTACTGACACAAGCGTACATACATACAGCATACACACCTACTGACACAAGCGTACATACATACAGCATACACACCTACTGACACAAGCGTACAGCATACAGCATACACACCTACTGACACAAGCGTACATACATACAGCATACACACCTACTGACACAATGCGTACATACATACAGCATACACACCTACTGACACAAGCGTACATACATACAGCATACACACCTACTGACACAAGCGTACATACATACAGCATACACACCTACTGACACAAGCTACACCCTACTGACACAAGCGTACATACATACAGCATACACACCTACTGACACAAGCGTACATACATACAGCATACACACCTACTGACACAAGCGTACATACATACAGCATACACACCTACTGACACAAGCGTACATACATACAGCATACACACCTACTGACACAACCCTACTACATACATACAGCATACACACCTACTGACACAAGCGTACATACATACAGCATACACACCTACTGACACAAGCGTACACCTACACCCTACAGCATACACACCTACTGACACAAGCGTACATACATACAGCATACACACCTACTGACACAAGCGTACATACATACAGCATACACACCTACTGACACAAGCGTACATACAACAGTACACACCCTACTGACACAAGCGTACATACATACAGCATACACACCTACTCGACACAAGCTGTACATACATACAGCATACACACCTACTGACACAAGCATACACCCTCTGACACAAGCGTACATACATACAGCATACACACCTACTGACACAAGCGTACATACATACAGCATACACACCTACTGACACAAGCGTACATACATACAGCATACACACCTACTGACACAAGCGTACATACATACAGCATACACACCTACTGACACAAGCGTACATACATACAGCATACACACCTACTGACACAAGCGTACATACATACAGCATACACACCTACTGACACAAGCGTACATACATACAGCATACACACCTACTGACACAAGCGTACATACATACAGCATACACACCTACTGACACAAGCGTACATACATACAGCATACACACCTACTGACACAAGCGTACATACATACAGCATACACACCTACTGACACAAGCGTACATACATCAGCATACACACCTACTGACACAAGGTACATACATACAGCATACACACCTACTGACACAAGCTACATACATACAGCTCACACCTACTGACACAAGCGTACATACATACAGCATACACACCTACTGACACAAGCGTACATACACCCACCTACTGCACAAGGTACATACATACAGCATACACACCTACTGACACATAGTACATACATACAGCATACACACCTACTGACACAAGCGTACATACATACAGCATACACACCTACTGACACAAGCGTACATACATACAGCATACACACCTACTGACACAAGCGTACATACATACAGCATACACACCTACTGACACAAGTCATACAGCATACACACCTACTGACACAAGCGTACATACATACAGCATACACACCTACTGACACAAGCGTACATACATACAGCATACACACCTACTGACACAAGCGTACATACATGCACTACACACCTACTGACACAAGCGTACATACATACAGCATACACACCTACTGACACAAGCGTACATACATACAGCATACACACCTACTGACACAAGCTACATACATACAGCATACACACCTACTGACACATCATACTACGCATACACACCTACATCATACACTCACACCTACTGACACAAGCGTACATACATACAGCATACACACCTACTGACACAAGCGTACATACATACAGCTACACACCTACTGACACAAGCTCTACACACCTACTCTACACACCTACTGACACAAGCGTACATACATACAGCATACACACCTACTGACACAATAGTACATACATACATACAGCATACACACCTACTGACACAAGCGTACATACATACAGCATACACACCTACTGACACAAGCGTACATACATACAGCATACACACCTACTGACACAAGCGTACATACATACAGCATACACACCTACTTCCGACACAAGCACACATACATACAGCATACACACCTACTGACACAAGCGTACATACAGCATACCCCTACTGACACAAGCGTACATACATACAGCATACACACCTACTGACACAAGCGTACATACATACAGCATACACACCTACTGACACAACCTACCGCGTACATACATACAGCATACACACCTACTGACACAAGCGTACATACATACAGCATACACACCTACTGACACAAGCGTACATACATACAGCATACACACCCTACTGACACAAGCGTACATACATACAGCATACACACCTACCCCTACTGACACAAGCGTACATACATACAGCATACACACCTACTGACACAAGCGTACATACATACAGCATACACACCTACTGACACAAGCATCTACAGCTACACCCTACGGATACATACAGCACACACCTACTGACACAAGCATACATACAGCATACACACCTACTGACACAAGCGTACATACATACAGCATACACACCTACTGACACAAGCGTACATACATACAGCATACACACCTACACGACACATACAGCTACACACCTACTGCACAGTCATACACCTACTCCAGCACTACACACCTCACTGACACAAGCGTACATACATACAGCATACACACCTACTGACACAAGCGTACATACATACAGCATACACACCTACTGACACAAATAGCGTACATACAGCATACACACCTACTGACACAAGCGTACATACATACTACTTCTACAGCATACACACCTACTGACACAAGCGTACATACATACAGCACACACTACCTGACACAAGCGTACATACATACAGCATACACACCACTACTGACACAAGCGTACATACATACAGCATACACACCTACTGACACAAGCGTACATACATACACACCTACTGACACAAGCGTACATACATACAGCATACACACCTACTGACACAAGCGTACATACTGCATACACACCTACTGACACAAGCGTACATACATACATACAGCATACACACCTACTGACACAAGCGTACATACATACAGCATACACACCTACTGACACAAGCGTACATACATACAGCTACAACTACATACATACAGCATACACACCTACTGACACAAGCGTACATACATACAGCATACACACCTACTGACACAAGCGTACATACATACAGCATACACACCTACTGACACAACCAGCATACACACCTACTGACACAAGCGTACATACATACAGCATACACACGCAAGCATACATACAGCATACACACCTACTGACACAAGCGTACATACATACAGCATACACACCCTACCACACACCCTCTCGCTCCCCTACTGACACAATGTACATACATACAGCATACACACCTACTGACACAAGCGACTACATACACACCTACTGACACAAGCGTACATACATACAGCATACACACCTACTGACACAAGCGTACATACAGCTACACACATACAGCATACACACCTACTGACACAAGCGTACATACATACATTCGCATACACACCTACTGACACAAGAGTACATACATACAGCATACACACCTACTGACACAAGCGTACATACATACAGCATACACACCTACTGACACAAGCGTACATACATACAGCATACACACACCCTACTGCACACACACGTACATACATACAGCATACACACCTACTGACACAAGCGTACATACATACAGCATACACACCTACTGACACAAGCGTACATACATACACACGCACGTACACACCTACACACCTACTGACACAAGCGTACATACATACAGCATACACACCTACTGACACAAGCGTACATACATACAGCATACACACCTACTGACACAAGCGTACAACATACTCACACCTACACTACTGACACAATAGTACATACATACAGCACACACACCTACTGACACAAGCATACATACAGCATACACACCTACTGACACAAGCGTACATACAGCACAACCTACTGACACAAGCATACAGCAGCACACCTACTGACACAAGCTGTACATACATACAGCATACACACCTACTGACACAAGCGTACATACATACAGCATACACACCTACTGACACAAGCGTACATACATACAGCATACACACCTACTGACACAAGCTACATACATACAGCATACACACCTACTGACACAAGCGTACATACATACAGCATACACACCTACTGACACAAGCGTACATACATACAGCATACACACCTACTGACACAAGGTACATACATACAGCATACACACCTACTGACACAAGCGTACATACATACAGCATACACACCTACTGACACAAGCATACATACACATACACACCTACTGACACAAGCATACACACCCACACCTACTGACACAAGCGTACATACATACAGCATACACACCTACTGACACAAGCGTACATACATACAGCATACACACCTACTGACACAAGCGTACATACATACAGCATACACACCTACTGACACAAGCGTACATACATACATCCCCTACTCCACACACACACCTACTGACACAAGCGTACATACATACATCCGCATACACACCTACTGACACAAGCATACATACACATACACACCTACTGCACAAGCATACACACCTACTGACACAAGCGTACATACATACAGCATACACACCTACTGCCACACAAGCGTACATCTACACCATACACACCTACTGACACAAGCGGTACATACATACAGCATACACACCTACTGACACAAGGTACATACATACAGCATACACACCTACTGACACAAGCGTACATACAGCATACACACCTACTGACACAAGCGTACATACATACAGCATACACACCTACTGACACAAGCGTACATACATACAGCATACACACCTACTGACACAAGCGTACATACATACATACAGCATACACACCTACTGACACAAGCGTACATACATACAGCATACACACCTACTGACACAAGCGTACATACATACAGCATACACACCTACTGACACAAGCGTACACCCTACTACATACATACAGCATACACACCTACTGACACAAGCGTACATACATACAGCATACACACCTACTGACACAAGCGTACATACATACAGCATACACACCTACTGACACACGCATACATCACATACACACCTACTGACACAAGCGTACATACATACAGCATACACACCTACTGACACAAGCGTACATACATACATACATACAGCATACACACCTACTGACACAAGCTAGTACATACATACAGCATACACACCTACTGACACAAGCGTACACCACCTACTGCACAAGCGTACATACATACAGCATACACACCTACTGACACAAGCGTACATACATACAGCATACACACCTACTGACACAAGCGTACATACATACAGCATACACACCTACTGACACAAGCGTACACACATACTACACGCTCATACCCACACCTACTGACACAAGCGTACATACATACAGCATACACACCTACTGACACAAGCGTACATACATACAGCATACACACCTACTGACACAAGCGTACATACATACAGCATACACACCTACTGACACAAGCATACATACAGCATACACACCTACTGACACAAGCGTACATACACACAGCATACACACCTACTGACACAAGCGTACATACATACAGCATACACACCTACTGACACAAGCGTACCCCGTACATACATACACCATCATACAGCATACACACCTACTGACACAAGCGTACATACATACAGCATACACACCTACTGACACAAGCGTACATACATACAGCATACACACCTACTGACACAAGCGTACATACATACAGCATACACACCTACTGACACAAGCGTACATACATACACACCTACGACACAAGCGTACACACAGCATACCACCTACTGACACAAGCGTACATACATACAGCATACACACCTACTGACACAAGCGTACATACATACAGCATACACACCTACTGACACAAGCATACATACAGCATACACACCTACTGACACAAGCGTACATACATACAGCATACACACCTACTGACACAAGCGTACATACATACAGCATACACACCTACTGACACAAGCGTACATACATACATACAGCATACACACCTACTGACACAAGCGTACATACATACAGCATACACACCTACTGACACAAGCGACATACATACAGCATACACACCTACTGACACAAGCGTACATACATACAGCACCCTACACCACCTACTGACACAAGCGTACATACATACAGCATACACACCTACTGACACAAGCGACATACATACAGCATACACACCTACTGACAAGGTACATACATACAGCATACACACCTACTGACACAAGCGTACATACATACAGCATACACACCTACTGACACAAGCGTACATACATACAGCATACACACCTACTGACACAAGCGTACATACATACAGCATACACACCTACTGACACAAGGTACATACATACAGCATACACACCTACTGACACAAGCGTACATACATACAGCATACACACCTACTGACACAAGCGTACATACATACAGCATACACACCTACTGACACAAGCGTACATACATACAGCATACACACCTACTGACACAAGCTACTCATACATACAGCATACACACCTACTGACACAAGCGTACATACATACAGCATACACACACCTACTGACACAAGCGTACATACATACAGCATACACACCTACTGACACAAGCGTACCCCTGCCGCGTACATACATACAGCATACACACCTACTGACACAAGCGTACATACATACAGCATACACACCTACTGACACAAGCGTACATACATACAGCATACACACCTACTGGCACACACCACCTACTACACAGCATACATCAGCCACACCTCGACACAAGCGTACATACATACAGCATACACACCTACTGACACAAGCGTACATACATACAGCATACACACCTACTGACACAGCGGTACATACATACAGCATACACACCTACTGACACAAGCGTACATACATACAGCATACACACCTACTGACACAAGCGTACATACGACCGCCATACATACAGCATACACACCTACTGACACAAGCGTACATACATACAGCATACACACCTACTGACACAAGCGTACATACATACAGCATACACACCTACTGACACAAGCGTACATACATACAGCATACACACCTACTGACACAAGCGTACATACATACACCACCTACTGACACAAGCGTACATACATCAGCATACACACCTACTGACACAAGCGTACATACATACACTACTACTGCACGCATACACACGATCCCCTACTGACACAAGCGTACATACATACAGCATACACACCTACTGACACAAGCGTACATACACCCCCTACCCAGCATACACACCTACTGACACAAGCGTACATACATACACCTCACACACACCTACTGACACAAGCGTACATCTCAGCATACACACCTACTGACACAAGGTACATACATACAGCATACACACCTACTGACACAAGCGTACATACATACAGCATACACACCTACTGACACAAGTCTCCCCTCTGCCCGTCGTACATACATACAGCATACACACCTACTGACACAAGCGGCTACCATACACACCTACTGACACAGCACTACACACCTACCCCTCTGACACAAGCGTACATACATACAGCATACACACCTACTGACACAAGCGTACATACATACAGCATACACACCTACTGACACAAGCGTACATACATACAGCATACACACCTACTGACACAAGCGTACATACATACAGCATACACACCTACTGACACAAGCGTACATACATACAGCATCACACCTACTGACACAAGCGTACATACATACAGCATACACACCTACTGACACAAGCGCTGTACATACATACAGCATACACACCTACTGACACAAGCGTACATACATACAGCACCCCTCTACACACCTACTGACACAAGCGTACACCTACATACATACAGCATACACACCTACTGACACAAGCGTACATACATACAGCATACACACCTATGTTCTCGCATACCACCTACTGACACAAGCGTACATACATACAGCATACACACCTACTGACACAAGCGTACATACATACAGCATACACACCTACTGACACAAGCGTACATACATACAGCATACACACCTACTGACACAAGCATACATACAGCTACACACCTACTGACACAAGCATACACACAGCATACACACCTACTGACACAAGCGTACATACATACAGCATACACACCTACTGACACAAGCGTACATACATACAGCATACACACCTACTGACACAAGCGTACATACATACAGCATACACACCTACTGACACAAGCGACATACATACAGCAACCACCTACTGACACAAGCGTACACACACATACACACCTACTGACACAAGCGTACATACATACAGCATACACACCTACTGACACAAGCGTACATACATACAGCATACACACCTACTGACACAAGCGTACATACATACAGCATACACACCTACTGACACAATAGTACATACATACAGCATACACACCTACTGACACAAGCGTACATACATACAGCATACACACCTACTGACACAAGCGTACATACATACAGCATACACACCTACTGACACACCGTCATCACATACACACCTACTGACACAAGCGTACATACATACAGCATACACACCTACTGACACAAGCGTACATACATACAGCATACACACCTACTGACACAAGCGTACATACATACAGCATACACACCTACTGACACAAGCGTACATACATACAGCATACACACCTACTGACACAAGCGTACATACATACAGCATACACACCTACTGACACAAGCGTACATACATACATACAGCATACACACCTACTGACACAAGCGTACATACATACAGCATACACACCTACTGACACAAGCGTACATACATACAGCATACACACCTACTGACACAAGCGTACATACATACAGCATACACACCTACTGACACAAGCGTACATACATACAGCATACACACCTACTGACACAAGCGTACATACATACAGCATACACACCTACTGACACAAGCGTACATACATACAGCATACACACCTACTGACACAAGCGTACATACATACAGCATACACACCTACTGACACAAGCGTACATACATACAGCATACACACCTACTGACACAAGCGTACATACATGCAGCATACACACCTACTGACACAAGCGTACATACATACAGCATACACACCTACTGACACAAGCGTACATACATACAGCATACACACCTACTGACACAAGCGTACATACATACAGCATACACACCTACTGACACAAGCGTACATACATACAGCATACACACCTACTGACACAAGCGTACATACATACAGCATACACACCTACTGACACAAGCGTACATACATACAGCATACACACCTACTGACACAAGCGTACATACATACAGCATACACACCTACTGACACAAGCGTACATTCGCATACACACCTACTGACCAAGCGTACATACATACAGCTACACACCTACTGACACAAGTGCGTACATACATACAGCATACACACCTACTGACACAAGCGTACATACATACAGCATACACACCTACTGACACAAGCGTACATACATACAGCATACACACCTACTGACACAAGCGTACATACATACAGCATACACACCTACTGACACAAGCGTACATACATACAGCATACACACCTACTGACACAAGCGTACATACATACAGCATACACACCTACTGACACAAGCGTACATACATACAGCATACACACCTACTGACACAAGCGTACATACATACAGCATACACACCTACTGACACAAGCAGTACATACATACAGCATACACACCTACTGACACAAGCATACATACAGCATACACACCTACTGACACAAGCGTACATACAACAGCATACACACCTACTGACACAAGCGTACATACATACAGCATACACACCTACTGACACAAGGTACACACATACAGCATACACACCTACTGACACAAGCGTACATACATACAGCATACACACCTACTGACACAAGCGTACATACATACAGCATACACACCTACTGACACAAGCGTACATACATACAGCATACACACCTACTGACACAAGCGTACATACATACAGCAGCATACACACCTACTGACACAAGCGTACATACATACAGCATACACACCTACTGACACAATAGTACATACATACAGCATACACACCTACTGACACAAGCGTACATACATACAGCATACACACCTACTGACACAAGCGTACACACATACAGCATACACACCTACTGACACAAGCGTACATACATACAGCATACACACCTACTGACACAAGCGTACATACATACAGCAGTACACACCTACTGACACAAGTGTACATAACATACAGCATACACACCTACTGACACAAGCGTACATACATACAGCATACACACCTACTGACACAAGTAGTACATACATACAGCATACACACCTACTGACACAAGCGTACATACATCCAGCATACACACCTGGGACTGATGCAACAAGTTTCTCACATCTGGATTTGGGGATCCTCGGCCATTCTTCCTTGCGGTTGTTTCTTCTTCTCCCGGGGGGTGGGGGGGGGGGTTTGGGGGGGGTTTTTCCGGCCTCTCCCGGGAGTCCCTGTTTGGGTGGGGGCCCGGGCTCTGGCTGGCCCAGTCAGGAATGGTCACAGAGTTGTTCCTTTGTTATTTTAGCTGTGTGCTGAGGGTCATTGTCTTGTTGGAACCTTCGGCCCAGTCTGAGGTCCAGAGCACTCTGGCAGAGGTTTTCTTCCAGGATCTCTCTGTACTTGGCCGCATTCATCTTTCCTACAATTACAACCAGTCGTCCTGTCCCCCATAGCATGATGCTGCCACCGCCATGTCTCACTTTTGGGATTGTATTGGGCAGGTGATGAGCAGGGCCTGGTTTTCTCCACACATACCGCTTAGGATTAATGCCAAGAAGTTCAATCTTCATCTCATGAGAGCAGAGAATCTTATTTCTCATAGTCTGGGAGTCCTTCATGTGTTTTTTGGCTTTCATATGTCTTGCACTGAGGAGAGGCTTCCTTCGGGCCCCTCTGCCATAAAGCCCCGACTGGTGGAGGCTGCAGTGATAGTGACTTTATGGAACTTTCTCCCATCTCCCTACTACATCTCTGGAGCTCGGCCACAGTCATCTTTGGCTTCTTCTTTACCTCTCTCACCAAGGCTCTTCTCCCACCATTGCTCAGATTGGCTGGACAGCCAGGTGTAGGAAGAGTTCTGCTCGTCCCAAACTTCTTCCATTTAAGGATTATATAGGCCGCTGTGCTCTGAGGAACCTTGAGTGCTGCAGAAATTCTTTTGTAACCTTGGCCAGATCTGTGCCTTGCCACAATTCTGTCTCTGAGCTCCTTGGGCAGTTCCTTTGACCTCCTGATTCTCATTTGCTGTGACATGCACTGTGAGCTGTTAGGTCTTATATAGACAGGTGGGCGCCTTTCCTAATCAAGTCCAATCAGTTTAATTAAACACAGCTGGACTCCAATGAAGGAGTAGAACCATCTCAAGGAGGATCAGAAGGAAATGGACAACATGTGAGTTATATATGAGGGTGTGAAATTTCCTCAGTGCGCCAACACCACTGTGGCCCCACCTGAGTCTTCTTTCATATAAGAACCACACTCACCGCCAGTGAGTGTCGGGTCCACAAGATAAATACAAGACAAGCCTTCTAAATTTTATATATTTATTAACCCCTCAATGGGTCGGTATTAACATCTAACACATGCAGTTCAGAACAGATATGCAGATATATGCAAGCATTAACAGTTACTAGTTACAAGATACAGTACAAATAAAATAAAAGGGATAAAGGTGAAATAATTACTTTACCACACATGTCCTGGATGTGGCTCTATAGTCCAACACTCACACATGGCATGTGGAGATCACCAGTGGAGGCTTCTTGGCATGTGGCATTAACTCCTAGCATGTGGCATTAATACAATAATCCAGCCTGCATGCTCTCATCACAGTCTTTCAGTCATAGTCTCTCAGTAATAGTCTCTTGTAGTCTCAGCCCAATCTCCATAGCATAATCTTCTCCCATTGCCTCTTACCTCATCTTTTATACCCTTTATGCTACCTCCCAGAATGAGGTCATCGGCGGCAGCAAGTCTGATTGAATAATGCAATCAAGTCCAGATCCTTTGTAAAGAGCTGGGACCAAGTGAAATGATACAATGTTATCAGCCATATCTGATCAACCAGTGCAGACTGATCAATGCTTTTTTCTTGGATCACTCAGGGCTGTGTATGAATACAATGGAGCCCTGCTGGGATGGATACAAAGCCCTATTGTTACAGTGGTACTTCTATTTACCGTATACCTAGGATTAGGGCTGCGCACATTATGAATCAATGCAGGTAAAAAGGGAGATACTATACCCTGAGATCAAAATACATCCCTGAGCCACAGCCACACTTAAGCAGAATCATCACACCTCCCCCTTTAGATGGGGCTTGCAGGAAGTAGGGGCCTACGCCACTCTTCTGAAAGCACCTCCACCTCCAGCTTCTCAGGCTCTGGCCCCAAGGCTTCCTCACTTCCGTCCGGGGTCCCAGCAGACTAGGGCCTTGTCAGACTCCGAGGGTGGTTGAGCGCCACGTGCCTTCAATATGTCCAGATTAGGGTCAGCTTGGACAGCATCTCTGAACTCTTGGCTGAATTGAGACAAAAGAGAGGTGCATGTTACATAGCTGCCGGGCCCTTTTGGCTCTCTAGTCTGACTAGGGACACTTCTAAGGCCCAGGCCCTGATTTACGTACTCTTGGCTACCTCCTGCCTGTTCTGGGTCCGCTTTCTGAGTGCGGGCATCCCGTAGCTTTACACTCATGACCTCAGGCTCTTGGGATACCATTCCAGAGATCCCATCCCGGCAATCTCTGCTCTCCTGGCTACCCTTGGCCTGCTCTCTCAGGGTCTCCCCCACACTAGCCGCTAGTTGGGAGAGTTCTATGGGGTTCTGCACCTCCCCCTTTGCTTCCAAACCTAGGGGCACCTCTGGTTCTGGCACAGGTATGTTTGGACCCTGTCCTCCCTGTACTTGGGTGGGTGATGGTGATACCTTGGGCAACTGACTGAGATCAGGTTTCCCCAAACCATCCCCCCACAATACATTGACAGGTAATACATTTGACTTACCCCCTTCTTGGATCACACCTCCAGTACCCCATGCCATCTGCACTTGGGCCATGGGCACTCCTGGAATAGACCTGGGCAGAAGAGACGTGTATGTCTCATACTGGCCGGACTCCTCCTGCTTCAAGGGAGTGAGGCTAATCATGGCGGTCTCAGCACCGACTCCAGGTGGTGTAGGCAACGGTTCAAGGGTCGGAACGCCCTCCACCCTTGTAGCACTCTGGCTGTGGGCTAACACCGCACTACCAGCAGTCCGTCCCTCACCTGGATTGGCCATGAGATCCCCATGGCCTACCTGACTACCTGGCACATGGTCAGCAGTTGGGTACTCATCGGATGCACTGGGCGAAATAGTAGAAGTCGCTTCCAGTGACTCAGAAGAGCTACCCTGTACACTTCCACAACAAGCATTGGCAATTACATTGACAGTACCTTCATTAGCAATTGTTAATTCACACCGGGTCCCAATGAGATCTGCAGTAGACATATTTACAAGCTGGGAGGGAGACGCCCCCGCAGATGTGGGTGTGTCTACAGACAAGGTCTCATTGGCTCCTAGCACGGGGGTGAACAAAGCATCAATAACATTTTTGCTGAGCTGGGTTGCAGGAAGTTCAGTTGCATCTTCCCTGCTCTCAGCTGAAGGCAACTCATTAGCATTTACATTGACTGCCATGGGAAGTATCTCAGAGAGGGGGTTACGGGCCCTCTCTGCAGATATGACAGACACATTATCAACATTAAGCATAGACAGTTTATCACAGTAAATTGGGGTACTCCCCACCCCATATTGGGACATCATAGGTCCTAAATCAGTTCCCAACAGTACATTAGCAGGCAAATCAGTCAATAGTCCCACAGTCCGCATTCCTTTTCCTGCACCCCCGTCCAGATACACAGATGGGCCACCTGCTGTGGCTTGGGAAGCAGGGAAGTTCTCAGGGCGGTTGGGGCACTCCTCCTTGAAAAGTCCTGTCTGGTTACAGGCATGGCCCCGCCGCACCTCCCCTTGGGGTTTGTGGAAGGTCACTAGGGTGCCCAGAGTTCTTGGGACAGGGGAGGGACCACCCGGGGCATAGTTTGTCTCACCCGACCTGACAACAGACGGCTGTGGTGAACTCCGGCCTGGCTTCTCCTTCCAACTTGAGGGTCTCTGCAGGGTTGTTGGAGTTTGTGCCCGCTGGGAGAGCTCCATCCTTTTGAGCTCAAGCTGATACTCTCTCTCTGCCTGTCGCTCAGCAGCCTGTCGTTCAGCAGCCTTCCTCTCTCTCTCTGCCTGTCGCTCAGCAGCCTGCCGTTCTTGTTCTACAGCTTCCAGAAAATGGTCCAAAACCTGCAGGTATGTGTTAGGGTCACTGGTGCCTACTTGCTGCAGGGCCGTTTGCCAGTATGAAACCATTCCCATAGCAAGGCTGGGGTTACTGGTCTCTGCTGGTGAAGTAATCCTTGGGACCGGGCTGCTTGCTGCACTTCCTGGCCTAGTCCCAAAATCAGGACTCTGCATAGTTGTGGCTGCCTCCATTTCAGCCATACGCTCAGGATCTCCAAAAGCCTGGTTCAACAATTCTTGAGCTCTGCTTCTGAGCCCACTAGCCATCCACTGATATTTGCCAAATAAAAGATAGGATAGAATACAAAGAGTAAGGGAGGGGAACAGCACTGTATCAAACTTTCACTGTATCTTAATGCTTGCTTTAATACCGAGCTTGTCTCATAGGATTACCACAATCCCCAGCATGTGAGTGATAAAGGTCACCAACATACGCTGTTTATCCTAAGATCCCACTATGCAGCCACCAATGTGAAAGATCCTCAGTGCGCCAACACCGCTGTGGCCCGACCTGAGTCTTCTTTCATATAAAAACCACACTCACCGCCAGTGAGTGTCGGGTCCACAAGATAAATACAAGACAAGCCTTCTAAATTTTATATATTTATTAACCCCTCAATGGGTCGGTATTAACATCTAACACATGCAGTTCAGAACAGATATGCAGATATATGCAAGCATTAACAGTTACTAGTTACAAGATACAGTACAAATAAAATAAAAGGGATAAAGGTGAAATGATTACTTTACCACACATCTCCTGGATGTGACTCTGTAGTCCAACAATCACACATAGCATGTGGAGTTCACCAGTGGAGGCTTCTTGGCATGTGGCATTAACTCCTAGCATGTGGCATTAATACAATAATCCAGCCTGCATGCTCTCATCACAGTCTTTCAGTCATAGTCTCTCAGTAATAGTCTCTTGTAGTCTCAGCCCAATCTCCATAGCATAATCTCCTCCCATTGCCTCTTACCTCATCTTTTATACCCTTTATGCTACCTCCCAGAATGAGGTCATCGGCGGCAGCAAGTCTGATTGAATAATGCAATCAAGTCCAGATCCTTTGTAAAGAGCTGGGACCAAGTGAAATGATACAATGTTATCAGCCATATCTGATCAACCAGTGCAGACTGATCAATGCATGTTTCTTGGATCACTCAGGGCTGTGTATGAATACAGTCATGGCCAAAAGTTTTGAGAATGACACAAATATTATATTTTCACATGATCTGCTGCCCTCTGGTTTTTATGTGTGTTTGTCAGATGTTTTTATCACATACAGAAATAGAATTGCATTCATATTATGAGTAACAGAAGCTTATATTGACACTTAGAATGAGTTAATGCAGCAAGTCAATATTTGCAGTGTTGACCCTTCTTCTTCAGGACCTCTGCAATTCTCCCTGGCATGCTCTCAATCAACTTCTGGACCAAATCCTGACTGATAGCAGTCCATTCTTGCAGAATCAATGCTTTCATTTTGTCTGAATTTGTTGGTTTTTGTTTGTCCAACCGTCTCTTGATGATTGACCACAAGTTCTCAATGGGATTAAGATCTGGGGAGTTTCCGGGCCATGGACCCAAAATCTCTATGTTTTGTTCCCTGAGCCATTTAGTTATCACCTTTGCTTTATGGCAAGGTGCTCCATCATGCTGGAAAAGGCATTGTTGAGCGCCAAACTGCTCTTGGACGGTTGGGAGAAGTTGCTCTTGGAGGACATTCTGGTACCATTCTTTATTCATGGCTGTGTTTTTAGGCAAGACTGTGAGAGAGCCGATTCCCTTGGCTGAGAAGCAACCCCACACATGAATGGTTTCAGGATGCTTTACAGTTGGCATGAGACAAGACTGGTGGTAGCGCTCACCTCTTCTTCTCCGAATAAGCTGTTTTCCAGATGTTCCAAACAATCGAAAAGGGGATTCATCAGAGAAAATGACTTTACCCCAGTCCTCAGCAGTCCACTCCCTGTACCTTTTGCAGAATATCAGTCTGTCCCTGATGTTTTTTCTGGAGAGAAGTGGCTTCTTTGCTGCCCTCCTTGAGACCAGGCCTTGCTCCAAGAGTCTCCACCTCACAGTGCGTGTAGATGCACTCACACCTGCCTGCTGCCATTCCTCAGCAAGCTCTGCACTGCTGGTAGCCCGATCCCGCAGCTGAAACACTTTTAAGAGACGGTCCTGCCGCTTGCTGGTCTTTCTTGGGCGCCCTGGAGCCTTTTTGGCACCAATGGAACCTCTCTCCTTGAAGTTCTTGATGATGCGCTAGATTGTTGACTGAGGTGCAATCTTTCTAGCTGCAATACTCTTCCCAGTTAGGCCATTTTTGTGCAGTGCAATGATGACTGCACGTGTTTCTTTAGAGATAACCATGGTTAACAGAAGAGAAACAATGATGGCAAGCACCAGCCTCCTTTTAAAGTGTCCAGTGGTGTCATTCTTACTTAATCATGACAGATTGATCTCCAGCCCTGTCCTCATCAACACCCACACCTGTGTTAATGGAGCAATCACTGAAACGATGTTAGGTGGTCCTTTTAAGGCAGGGCTGCAATGATGTTGAAATGTGTTTTGGGAGATAAAGTTCATTTTCTAGGCAAATATTGACTTTGCAAGTAATTGCTGTTAAGCTGATCACTCTTTATAACATTCTGGAGTATATGCAAATTGCCATTAGAAAAACTGAAGCAGTAGACTTTGTAAAAATTAATATTTGTATCATTCTCAAAACTTTTGGCCATGACTGTACAATGGAGCCCTGCTGGGATGGATACAAAGCCCTATTGTTACAGTGGTACTTCTATTTACCGTATACCTAGGATTAGGGGTGCGCACATTATGAATCAATGCAGGTAAGAAGGGAGATACTATACCCTGAGATCAAAATACCTCCCTGAGCCACAGCCACACTTAAGCAGAATCATCACAGAGGGTCACAGCAAAGGCTCTGAATACTTATGGCTATGGGAGATTTCAGGTTTTCTTTTTTAATAAATTTGCAAAAATATCTACATTTCTGTTTTTTTTTCTGTGAAGATGGGGAGCTGAGTGTACATTAATGAGAAATAAAAGGAACTTTTTTGCTTTTAGCAAATGGCTGCAATGAAACAAAGAGTGAAAAATGTAAAGGGGTCTGAATACTTTCCGTACCCACTGTGTATCATATAACCACCTTGTGAAAGATCCTCAGTGCGCCAACACCGCTTTGGCCCACACCTGAGACTTCTTTAATAAAAACCACACTCACCGCCAATGAGTGTTGGGTTCACAAGATAATACAAGACAAGCTTTCTAAATTTTGTATATTTATTAACCCCTAAATGGGTCGGTATTAACATCTAACACATGCAGTTCAGAACAGATA
Source organism: Leptodactylus fallax (assembly GCA_947044405.1). Classification (NCBI taxonomy): domain Eukaryota; kingdom Metazoa; phylum Chordata; class Amphibia; order Anura; family Leptodactylidae; genus Leptodactylus; species Leptodactylus fallax. The sequence goes on along the minus strand of CAMRHE010000749.1, from coordinate 137,047 downwards.
TGCAGATATATACAAGCATTAACAGTTACTAGTTACAATATACAGCACATAAAATAAAAAGGGAATAAAAGTGAAATAATTACTTTACCACACATATCCTTGATGTGGCTCTATAATCCAACACTCACACATGCCCTGGCATGTGGGGATAAACAGTGGAGGCTCCTAGCAGCAGCATCAACACAGCATTCCAGCCAGCAACTCCAGAATCTCAGCAACTCATCACAATAGCCTCTCCCCCACTGATCCCTACCTCATCTTATATACCCTTTATGCCACCACCCAGAATGAGGTCACCGGCGACAGCAAGTCTGATTGACTAACGCACTCAAGTCCAGATTCTTTGTAAGAAGATGGGATTAAGTGGAATGACACAATACCTTCTATATGTTATCAACCATGTCTGATCCAATAGCCTAGGCTAAACAATACATGTGTATTTGATCACCAAGGGGCTATGTAGGAATTCAATGGAGCCATTCTGGGATGAGTACAAAGCCCTATTGTTACATTGTTGCCACTACTGACAACATACACCTGGTATTAGAGCTATGCACAGCTAGATTAAATGGAATTAAGAGAGAGATACGCTACCAGAGATCAAAATACATCTTTGAGTTATAGCCATATTTAAGTGGAATCCTCACACCTCCCCCTTTTAGATGGGGCTTGTAGGAAGTAGGGGCCTGTGCTCCTCTTCTGAGAGCACTTCTGCCACTTCACCACGCCGGGATAGGCCGTCTGCATTGCCATGGGCCCGGCCGGGCTTGTGCCGTATATTGAAATTGTATTGCTGGAGTACCAGGCTCCAGCGCAACAATCGTCCATTCTGACCTGCGATACGTCTTATCCAGATCAGAGGATTGTGATCCGTCACCACGGTGAAATGGCGCCCATATAAGTAGGGCTGCAGATGCTGCAAGGCCCAAACAATTGCTAGACATTCCTTCTCCACTGTTGCGTAGGCCACTTCCCGTGGCAGAAGCTTCCTGCTGAGGTATTGCACCGGGTGTTCTTGGCCGGCAGCGTCAAGCTGGCTTAGCACGGCACCGAGGCTATAAGTGCTGGCGTCGGTCTGTAGTACAAGTGGACGAGATTCATCGTACGCTTGAAGTACAGGGCCGCTTGCTAGGGCCCCTTTCAGGGACTGAAACAAGTACTCACAGGCCTCCGTCCACTGGACGGCGTGTGGCAACTTCTTTTTAGTGAGGTCTGTCAGAGGAGCAGCAAGGGCACTATAGTTCGGTACGAACTTCCTATAGTATCCTGCTGTACCCAGGAAAGACATCACCTGTCGCTTGGTCCGGGGGGTTGGCCATGTGGTGATTGCCTCCAGCTTCTCAGGCTCTGGCCTCAAGGTTCCCCCACCCACCCGGTGTCCCAGGTACTGGACCTCACGCATGCCCAGCTACACTTCTCTGGTTTGATGGTCAAGCCCGCGTGGTGAACCCGCCTCAACACCTGCGCCAGGTGTTGTAGGTGTTCTTCCCAAGTGGAGCTGAAGACGGCGATATCATCCAGGTATGCAGCTGCAAACCCTTCACATCCCGACAGCAGGGAATTGACCATCCTTTGAAAAGTGGCAGGGGCATTTTTCATGCCGAACGGCATGACAGTGAACTCATACAGTCCGAAGGGAGTGGTAAAGGCCGACCGTTCCCGTGCCTGTGGGGATAGGGGAATTTGCCAGTATCCCCGGCTCAAGTCCATGATGGACAGATACTGGGCCTTACCTAACGAGTCCAGTAAATAGTCGATGCTTGGCATGGGATACGCATCATCAACTGTAACCGCATTGAGCTCCCTGTAGTCCACACAGAACCGGGTGGTCCGATCTTTTTTAGGTACCAGGACTACAGGCGAGGCCCATGCACTGTGGGAGGGCTGAATCACCCCCAGTTCCAGCATCTCGCCAATCTCCTTGTGTATTTGGGCCCGTACCTCCGAGGAGACGCGATATGGCGGTCGCCGGATAGGGGCATGATTCCCAGTATCCACGTGGTGGATGGCCCGGTCAGTTCTCCCTGGCTTTCCGGAAAACAGACCGGGGAGTGTGCACCAAACACTGTTAAGTTGTGACCTTTGGGTCTCAGTCAGTAGGGGGTTTAACTGCACTTCCTGGGGAGACCTTCCCTCCCCTAACTGAGTGAGCATGTCCACAAGGTCTTCCTCTTCGCCCTCCTCTAACAGACTACATACGGGAAAGGCAGTGGCTTCCCTGTCATGATGATCTTTCATCATGTTAACATGGAAGACCTTATGCCTGTTCCGGCCTGGGTCAATGGTAACCAGGTAGTTGACGCAGTTGACCTGCCGGTGCACGACGTATGGACCAGACCATTTGGCCTGAAGCTTATCCTTGGGCTCAGGGACTAGCACCCATACCTTCTGCCCCGGCTGGTATATCCTCTCGCGAGCATTCTGATCATACCAGCGTTTCTGGTCGGCCTGAACCTGTACCATGTTGTCATGCACCAGCTGCGCCATCGTCTGCATTCGGTCACGGAATCGCAGGACATACTCCACGACTGGCACACCCTGGATGGCCGTTTCTCCTTTCCAGGACTCCTTCACTAGAGCTAGGGGCCCACGGACACGTCTCCCATACAAGAGCTCGAAGGGGGAGAACCCCGTCGAGGCTTGAGGCACCTCCCGGTAAGCAAACAACAAGTGCGGGAGATAAGGCTCCCAGTCGCTCCCATGGGACTCGACTAACATCCGAAGCATCTGCTTCAGTGTGTCATTGAACCATTCACACAGGCCATTGGTCTGCGGGTGATACGGGCTGGACACCAGATGTTGCACCTCGGTTACCTTACACAGGCCTTGCATCAGGGCAGACATGAACTGGGTACCTTGGTCTGTGAGCATCTCTCTGGGAAACCCAACACGGGAGAAGATGCCTACCAGAGCCTTGGCCACTACATCAGCCCGGGTAGAGGACAGTGCGACGGCTTCTGGGTATCGAGTAGCATAATCTACTACCGTTAAAATGAAGCGTTTACCGGAGCGGCTGGGGATGGACAGGGGTCCAATAAGGTCCACAGCCACTCGCTGGAAAGGTTCGACTATGATGGGCATAGGCACCAGCGGAGCTTTGGAGCTTTGCCCCGCCTTGCCCATCCTTTGACACGCGTCACATGAACGGCAGTATCTAGCTACGTCCTTCCCCATATTAGGCCAGTAGAATAAGTGGCTAAGGCGAGACTTGGTCTTGGCAATCCCCAAGTGACCGGCCAATGGAATGTCATGAGCGATCCGCAACAACCCTCTCCGGTAAGGTTGGGGTACCACTAACTGTCTCTCATTTAGCTGACCTTCCTCCCCCTGGGTGGGTATCATTTCCCAATATAGCCTCCCTTGATCCCAGTAGACTCGGGCCTTGTCAGACTCCGAGGATGGTTGAGCGGCACGCTCCCTCAATATGGCCAGACTAGGGTCAGCTTGGACAGCTTCTCTGAACTCTTGGCTGGAGTGAGACAAAAGAGAGGTGCATGTTACATAGCTGCCGGACCCTTCCAGCTCTAGGGTGGGGGAATTTCTCAAGGCGGTCTCAGTAATGCATCCGAGCGACGGAGGGACCGGTGCAGAGACTGGAAGGCTTTCCACCCCTTTGGCACTTTGACTACGGGTAGCCTCTGCAATACCAGCAGTCCATCCTACATCCGGACCGTCACTGAGAGCCCAGAGAGACACCGAACCACCTGATACAATATCCACAGTTTCATGGCAGACATTTGCAATATCATTAACAGCATTGGTTCTATCACACTGAGCTGAAGGGAGGACTGGCGGACATAGAGACACAGACTGGAGGGGTGAGGCCCCCGCAGATGTGGGCAGGTCTACAGCCCAGTCCTCACTCAGCTCCTTTACACCTTCATTAATCCCAGAGACAGTAGAATTAGCATTTTCACAGCCTGTAGGAAGGAACTCAGTAAGGGGTTTGGCCTTCCCTGCAGACATGGCAAGTTCATCTACAACATTCACAGGTACAGTTAAATTAGCATTTTCACAGACTGTATGAGGAGACATTTCAGAGGGAGGGTTACCAGCCCCCTCTGCAGGTAGACCCACAGGTACAATACCAGACATATCAGCCTGGACAGACAGTTGATCACAGGGAGCTAGGGTGGCCCCCACCCCATATTGGCACATCATAGGCCCCAAATCTGTCCCCAACAGTACGTTGGCAGGCAACTCAGACATCAATCCCACATCCCGCATTCCTTTTCATGTACCCCAGTCCAGATGGACACAAGCCATGGGTACAGTGAAGCGTTCCTGTCCAATTCCCCTCAGGTTTAAAGTTTTCCCAGGGATAATACTGTCTGGGGGAACCAAATCCGGTTGTACCAGCGTAACATCTGCCCCAGTGTCCTGGAATCCCATCACCACTTTGTCCCCCACAGTGACCTGTTGACGGTTAGCATTGGGCCGGGGCCCCTCCCTCGCAACCAGATATACAGATGGGCCGGCCGCTGTAGTTTGGGGAGCAGGGGGTTTCCTAGGGCGGTTGGGGCAGTCTCGTTGTAAATGTCCCGTTTGATTACAGGTGTGGCACCACCTGATCTCTCCCTGGGGCATGGGAAAGGTCGCCGGGGCGCCCAGAGCTCGAGGGGCAGGGGACGTATAGGAACCACCCGGGACAGAGTTTGTCCTACCCCACCTGGAAGCAGAGGGCTGTGGTGACCTCCAGCTTGGTTTAGGATCCCCCGGGACAGATTGTGTCTTACCCCTCCTCCAGCCGTCGCTGGCAGGTTTCCACGGCAACTGGTTGGCAACATAACGATCCGCCATTGCTGCGGCTGTTTCAAGGTCCTTGGTCTCTCAGTCCAGGAGGTATTTTTGCACTTCCTCGGTACAAATGGTCAAGAACTGCTCTTGAAGCATGAGGTCTGCAAGGCTTTCTTGCGAGGTGACGGACTTGCCCTCCGTCCACTCCTGGAACCACACGCGCAACTGGGCCGCTGTATCCTTATTGCTCTCTGAAGGCTTTTTCTGCAGGCCTCGGAACCTTCGACGTATAGCTCCGGCGTGAGTTGGTACCTCTGGATCAGCGCTGCTTTAACGGACTCATAGTCCTGGTCAACTGGTAAATTTGCGTAAGTGTCCAGGGCTTTCCCCCTCAACCGGGGAGCCAGGTAACGGACCCAATCCGTCTGTGGTAGCTGATACTGCTTACACACTTTCTCAAAGGCCCGCAAGAACGAGTCCAAGTCCCCGTTGGTTTCTAGGATTGGAAAGTCCTCGGATCGGAGCCTTGGTACTTGGGCTTCTGGGGTTTGAGCAGGGGCAGACGGTGCCTGCTGGGAGAGCTCCATCCTTTTGAGCTCAAGCTGATACTGCCGCTCAGCCTGCCGTTCTGCTGCCTCACGATCTGCCTGCCGTTCTCGTTCTGCTGCCTGCCGTTCTTGTTCTGCAGCTTCCTGAAAACGGCACATCACCTGCAGGTATGTGTTAGGGTCACTGGTGCCTATTTGCTGCAGGGCCGTTTGCCAGTATGAAGCCATTCCCATAGCAAGGCTGGGGCTACTGATCCCTCCTGGTGAAGTAATCCTTGGGACCGGGCTGCTTGCTGAACTTCCTGGCCTAGCTCCACAATCAGGACTCTGCTCGACCCCCTGCATGGCTGTGGCTGCCTCCATTTCAGCCATACGCTCAGGATCTCCAAAAGCCTGGTTCTGCAGTTCTGGAGATCTGCTTCTGAGCCCACTAGCCATCCACTGGCATTTGTCAAATAAAAGATAGGATAGAATACAAAGAGTAAGGGAGGGGAACAGCACTGTATCAAACTTTCACTGTATCTTAATGCTTGCTTTAATACCGAGCTTGTCTCATAGGATTACTACAATCCCCAGCGTCTGAGTGATAAAGGTCACCAACACACGCTGTTTATCCTAAGAATCCCAATACACTGCCACCAATGTGAAAGATCCTCAGTGCGCCAACACCGCTTTGGCCCACACCTGAGACTTCTTTAATAAAAACCACACTCACCGCCAGTGAGTGTTGGGTTCACAAGATAATACAAGACAAGCTTTCTAAATTTTGTATATTTATTAACCCCTAAATGGGTCGGTATTAACATCTAACACATGCAGTTCAGAACAGATATGCAGATATATACAAGCATTAACAGTTACTAGTTACAATATACAGCACATAAAATAAAAAGGGAATAAAAGTGAAATAATTACTTTACCACACATATCCTTGATGTGGCTCTATAATCCAACACTCACACATGCCCTGGCATGTGGGGATAACCAGTGGAGGCTCCTAGCAGCAGCATCAACACAGCAGTCCAGCCAGCAACTCCAGAATTTCAGCAACTCATCACAATAGCCTCTCCCCCACTGAGGTTATTGGCTAATGGAACCATTCTGGGATGAGTACAAAGCCCTATTGTTACATTGTTGCCACTACTGACAACATACACCTGGTATTAGAGCTACGCACAGCTAGATTAAATGGAATTAAGAGAGAGATACGCTACCAGAGCTCAAAATACATCTTTGAGTTATAGCCATATTTAAGTGGAATCATCACACACCTATACACTATATACAGGGTTATATCACATAAGTTTATATATCACAGGTAGAGTTGGTGGTAGAGATGGAGGAGAGGACTGATATGTATAGTGTGTACTGGCGGTAGAGATGGAGGAGAGGACTGATATGTATAGTGTACACTGGCGGTAGAGATGGAGGAGAGGACTGATATGTATAGTGTACACTGGCGGTAGAGATGGAGGAGAGAGGACTGATGTGTATAGTGTAGACTGGTGGTAGAGATGGAGGAGAGAGGACTGATATGTATAGTGTACACTGGCGGTAGAGATGGAGGAGAGGACTGATATGTATAGTGTACACTGGTGGTAGAGATGGAGGAGAGAGGACTGATATGTATAGTGTACACCGGCGGTAGAGATGGAGGAGAGGACTGATATGTATAGTTTGTTTGTTTGTTTGTTTGAGTTGGAAGGGACCTCAAGGGCCATCGAGTCCAACCCCCTGCAAAAGCAGGAATTCCTAAAACATCCCAGCTATATACCTATCCAGTTTCCGCTTGAAGATTTCAATTGATGAAGAACTCACCACCTCCCGTGGCAGCCTATTCCACTCTCTCACTACCCTTACTGTTAGAAAGTTTTTCCTAATGTCTAATCTGAATCTCCTTCCCCTTAGTTTCATCCCATTACTTCTCGTGCTTCCTTCTGCTAATGAGAATATTGTAGATCCCTCTGCACTGTGACAACCTTTCAGATATTTAAATACCGCTATTAAGTCTCCCCTTAGCCTTCTCTTCTGCAAACTAAGCAGTCCCAATTCTTTTAGCCTCTCCTCGTAGGACATGGTTTGTAGACCTTCCACCATTTTGGTTGCTCTTCTCTGGACCTGCTCCAATGAATCGATGTCTTTCTTAAACTGGGGCGCCCAGAACTGTACACAGTATTCCAGGTGGGGTCTGACCAGGGCAGAGTACAGCGGAATAATTACCTCTCTTGATCTAGCTACAATGCTCGTCTTGATACATCCTAGAATTTGGTTAGCCTTTTTAGCCACCGCACCGCACTGTTGACTCATGTTGAGTTTGCGATCTATTATTATGCCCAGATCCTTTTCCCCTGTACTCTCACTTAGTTCTATTCCTCCCATACTATATATGCTTCTTGCATTTCTGTTACCCAGATGTAGAACTTTGCATTTGTCCCTGTTGAATACCATTTTGTTCACCTCAGCCCATTGTTCCAGTGTGTCTAAGTCCTTTTGGATGCACTCTCTCTCCTCTCTAGTGTTGGCCATTCCTCCTATCTTTGTATCATCTGCAAATTTTATTAGTTCCCCATTAGCCCCATCATCCAGATCATTTATAAAAATATTAAAAAGTACTGGGCCCAGGACAGAGCCCTGCGGCACCCCGCTTTTTACTTTCTTCCAGTTTGATGTATAGCCATTTAGAATTACTCGTTGTGCCCGATCATTAAGCCAATTGTGAACCCACCTCACTGATATTTTATCAAAGCCATACTTGATCATTTTTTCAATAAGAATGTTATGTGATACTTTATCAAAGGCCTTACTAAAGTCAAGATATACTATGTCCACTGCATTTCCCTGGTCCAACTATTCAGTGACTTTATTATAGAAGGAAATAAGATTAGTCGGACAAGATTTATTAGGCATAAAGCCGTGCTGGCTCTGATTAATTAAAGCCTTCCCATCCAGGTACCTAATTAAATGTTCTTTAACGATTTGTTCAAAGATTTTTCCTACTATCGAGGTCAGACTTACCGGCCTATAATTTCCTGGGTCGTCCCTATTCCCCTTTTTGTAGATGGGGACCACATTTGCCCTTTTCCAATCTAGAGGGACCACTCCTGTCTCCCATGACTTATTAAAGATTATTGCAAGGGGTTCTGTTATTTCCTCTGCTAATTCTTTTAAAACTCTAGGGTGTAAATCATCCGGTCCTGGGGACTTGGTTTCCTTAATCTTAGCTAAATGTTCTCTTACCAAACCTTCACTTATAATCAGCTTGGAGTCCTCATTCCCCTCATCACTATCACCATTAATGTTGATATTTCCATCCATTTCTTGGGAGAAGACGGATACAAAATATGAATTTAGTAACTCCACTTGCTGATCCACCATGTTAACTTTTTCACCCTTTTCGTTCTTTAGGACTCCAATGGTTTCCTTCACTTTTCTTTTGCTCTTAACATATCCCCAAAAACCTTTTACATTACTCTTAACTTCTTTTGCAAGCTTCAATTCGTATTCAGCCTTGGCTTTTTTAATGCTTATCTTGCAGAGTCTGCAAACTGCTGTATACTCTCCCTTAGATATAGCTCCCATCTTCCACTTGTTGTAAGTTTCCTTTTTCTTTTTTAGTAGGTTATGTAATTTTTTGGTCATCCATCCTGGAGTTTTTAGGTGATTCCCATTTTTCTTGCTTCTAGGTATTGTTAGTTCCTGTGCATTAATGATTTCCCTACGGAAAATTTCCCACCCCTCATGTGCATTTTTGTGCTTAAGTAATTTTCGCCATGGAATTCTACTAACCCTTACCTTTAGGTCCCTAAAATCTGCCCTACTAAAATTGAGTCTTCTAGTCTTTGTCTTCTCAGGTCTTCTTCTTCTTACAACCCCAAACTCGAGTATAGCATGGTCGCTGAATCCCAATGTCCCTGCTATCCTTAATTCCTTAACCATGTCCTCCTTATTAGTTAAAACTAGGTCCAGAATGGATGTTCCTCTTGTGTTTTCTTCTACTAACTGGGCAATGAAATTGTCTGCTAGAGAGGATAAAAATTTGATAGAGCTTTTACTCGTAGCTGTGTGAGTTTCCCAATGAATATCTGGGTAATTAAAGTCTCCCATGATAACAATTTCAAATTTCTTCGAAAGCGTGGTCATTTGCTGTGAAAAAAATCTCATCCCTGTCTTCTGTCTGTCCTGGTGGTCTATAATAAACACCTATTATGATGTCCTTATCGTTGTTTTTCCCCTGAATTGATACCCAAATATTTTCCAATAAGTTATCATTTTGTAAAACTGTGATTTCCGTGGAAATGTGATCTTTTTTAACATACAATGCAACTCCTCCCCCTCTTTTATTAGTTCTATTTTTTTTGAATAAGTTGTATCCTTCCATCTGTATATTCCAATCATGCTTATCGTTCCACCAAGTTTCTGTAATACCAATGACATCATATTTTTCCTTCTGTATTATCAGTTCTAATTCTCCCTGTTTATTTCCCAAGCTTTGCGCATTTGTGTAAAAACATTTCAGATTGCGCTCTGGTACTTCCTTTTTTTTTTTTTTTTTTTTTTGTATCCTTTTTTAGGTCCCCAATACCACATCTAGTACCCTAGTGTACACTGGCGGTAGAGATGGAGGAGAGGACTGATATGTATAGTGTACACTGGCGGTAGAGATGGAGGGGAGGACTGATATGTATAGCGTACACTGGTGTTAGAGATGGAGGAGAGAGGACTGATATGTATAGTGTACACTGGCGGTAGAGATGGAGGAGAGGACTGATATGTATAGTGTACACTGGCGGTAGAGATGGAGAGGACTGATATGTATAGTGTACACTGGTGGTAGAGATGGAGGAGAGAGGACTGATATGTATAGTGTACACTGGTGTTAGAGATGGAGGAGAGAACTGATATGTATAGTGTACACTGGCGGTAGAGATGGAGGAGAGGACTGATATGTATAGTGTACACTGGCGGTAGAGATGGAGGGGAGGACTGATATGTATAGCGTACACTGGTGTTAGAGATGGAGGAGAGAGGACTGATATGTATAGTGTACACTGGCGGTAGAGATGGAGGAGAGGACTGATATGTATAGTGTACACTGGCGGTAGAGATGGAGAGGACTGATATGTATAGTGTACACTGGTGGTAGAGATGGAGGAGAGAGGACTGATATGTATAGTGTACACTGGTGTTAGAGATGGAGGAGAGGAGTGATATGTATAGTGTACACTGGCGGTAGAGATGGAGGAGAGAGGACTGATATGTATAGTGTACACGGGGGTAGAGATGGAGGAGAGGACTGATATGTATAGTGTACACTGGCGGTAGAGATGGAGGAGAGAGGACTGATATGTATAGTGTACACTGGTGGTAGAGATGGAGGAGAGGACTGATATGTATAGTGTACACTGGCGGTAGAGATGGAGGAGAGAGGACTGATATGTATAGCGTACACTGGCGGTAGAGATGGAGGAGAGGACTGATATGTATAATGTACACTGGTGGTAGAGATGGAGGAGAGAGGACTGATATGTATAGTGTACACGGGGGTAGAGATGGAGGAGAGGACTGATATGTATAGTGTACACTGGCGGTAGAGATGGAGGAGAGAGGACTGATATGTATAGTATACACTGGCGGTAGAGATGGAGGAGAGAGGACTGATATGTATAGTATACACTGGTGGTAGAGATGGAGGAGAGAGGACTGATGTGTATAGTGTACACTGGTGGTAGAGATGGGGAGGACTGATATGTATAGCGTACACTGGCGGTAGAGATGGAGGAGAGAGGACTGATATGTATAGCGTACACTGGCGGTAGAGATGGAGGAGAGGACTGATATGTATAGCGTATACTGGCGGTAGAGATGGAGGAGAGGACTGATATGTATAGCGTACACTGGCGGTAGAGATGGAGGAGAGGACTGATATGTATAGTGTACACTGGTGGTAGAGATGGAGGAGAGAACTGATATGTATAGTGTACACTGGCGGAAGAGATGGAGGAGAGAGGACTGATATGTATAGTGTACACTGGCGGTAGAGATGGAGGAGAGGACTGATATGTATAGTGTACACTGGCTGTAGAGATGGAGGAGAGGACTGATATGTATAGTGTACACTGGCGGTAGAGATGGAGGAGAGAACTGATATGTACAGTGTACACTGGTGGTAGAGATGGAGGAGAGGACTGATATGTATAGTGTACACTGGCGGTAGAGATGGAGGAGAGAGGACTGATATGTATAGTGTACACTGGCTGTAGAGATGGAGGAGAGGACTGATATGTATAGTGTACACTGGCGGTAGAGATGGAGGAGAGAACTGATATGTATAGTGTACACTGGCGGTAGAGATGGAGGAGAGAGGACTGATATGTATAGTGTACACTGGTGGTAGAGATGGAGCAGAGGACTGATATGTATAGTGTGTACTGGCCGTAGAGATGGAGGAGAGAGGACTGATATGTATAGTGTACACTGGTGGTAGAGATGGAGGAGAGGACTGATATGTATAGTGTGTACTGGTGGTAGAGATGGAGGAGAGGACTGATATGTATAGTGTACACTGGCGGTAGAGATGGAGGAGAGGACTGATATGTATAGTGTCCTCTATATGGAGCAGAATGGGAGAGCGACTGCACTTGTGCGACTTTCTTGCAGGCTTTGTGTTACGGCCATGTCACCGGTATTCTATGTCTCAGTATTTTTTGTCATTTTTGTTACATTTAAACACTTTAAAGAAAAAAAAAAAAAAATCACAAAAACAATTCTCCTTTATATTTCCATGTACGGGGCTGTATCAGCCATTTTTTATGTATAATATATGGGGATTGCTTGATGTTTTGTTGAAATTTTTATGGAAATGAAACGGCGATTCCACTCATTTGATTTTTTTTTTCATGTCTACAGCGTTTACTGCATGGGAAAAATATTTTTTAAGTTTGTAGACTGAGCTTTTTTGGACACAAGGATCCCTAATGTGTGCGTTTAAATGTATCTATTTATATATCGGATCTAGGGAAGGGGGGGGTTAAACTTTTAAAATATGTCGCAGCCCGTAATAGACGTCTGCTGATGACAAGTCTGTGAGCCTTCAATAGACTCCTCGCTGTCATCGCAGCTGTCATCAGAAGGGTTAATGCCCAGGATCAGTGCAGGCAATGATGGCAGACATTACCTCCTGGTCTCCACTGTATAATATAAGGGAAACCCAGTGATTATGGCAGCTGCTCAACCCCTGAATGACATTCTCCGAATCATTACACCGAACATTGGGAAACGGTTTACATTCAAGACAATTAAAAGTTAAAACACTTTGAAAAATATAAATAATTAAAAATTGGGCAGAAAGTTATCTTAGTGATGTCAGTCTGTTGTCTTGATAGGTTGTCGGCGGATATGACCATGAATGCTATGATTTTGGACCTGCCAGAAACCCAGCCATGATGTCCTTATTGTGGTCAGGTTATCTTCTCATACATGTAGTGTCCTCCTGATAACCAGCCATGATGTCCTTATTGTGGTCGGGTTATCTTCTCATACATGTAGTGTCCTCCTGATAACCAGCCATGATGTCCTTATTGCGGTCGGGTTATCTTCTCATACATGTAGTGTCCTCCTGATAACCAGCCATGATGTCCTTATTGCGGTCGGGTTATCTTCTCATACATGTAGTGTCCCCTCCTGATAACCAGCCATGATGTCCTTATTGTGGTCGGGTTATCTTCTCATACATGTAGTGTCCTCCTGATAACCAGCCATGGTGTCCTTATTGTGGTCGGGTTATCTTCTCATACATGTACTGTCCCCTCCTGATAACCAGCCATGATGTCCTTATTGTGGTCGGGTTATCTTCTCATACATGTAGTGTCCTCCTGATAACCAGCCATGATGTCCTTATTGTGGTCGGGTTATCTTCTCATACATGTAGCGTCCCCTCCTGATAACCAGCCATGATGTCCTTATTGTGGTCGGGTTATCTTCTCATACATGTAGTGTCCTCCTGATAACCAGACATGATGTCCTTATTGTGGTCGGGTTATCTTCTCATAGATGTAGTGTCCCCTCCTGATAACCAGCCATAATGTCCTTATTGTGGTCAGGTTATCTTCTCATACATGTAGTGTCCTCCTGATAACCAGCGATGATGTCCTTATTGTGGTTGGGTTATCTTCTCATACATGTAGTGTCCTCCTGATAACCAGCCATGATGTCCTTATTGTGGTCGGGTTATCTTCTCATACATGTAGTGTCCTTCTCATAACCAGCTATGATATCCTTATTGTGGTCGGGTTATCTTCTCATACATGTAGTGTCCCCTCCTGATAACCAGCCATAATGTCCTTATTGTGGTCGGGTTATCTTCTCATACATGTAGTGTCCTCCTGATAACCAGCCATGATGTCCTTATTGCGGTCGGGTTATCTTCTCATACATGTAGTGTCCCCTCCTGATAACCAGCCATGATGTCCTTATTGTGGTCGGGTTATCTTCTCATACATGTAGTGTCCTCCTGATAACCAGCCATGGTGTCCTTATTGTGGTCGGGTTATCTTCTCATACATGTACTGTCCCCTCCTGATAACCAGCCATGATGTCCTTATTGTGGTCGGGTTATCTTCTCATACATGTAGTGTCCTCCTGATAACCAGCCATGATGTCCTTATTGTGGTCGGGTTATCTTCTCATACATGTAGCGTCCCCTCCTGATAACCAGCCATGATGTCCTTATTGTGGTCGGGTTATCTTCTCATACATGTAGTGTCCTCCTGATAACCAGACATGATGTCCTTATTGTGGTCGGGTTATCTTCTCATAGATGTAGTGTCCCCTCCTGATAACCAGCCATAATGTCCTTATTGTGGTCGGGTTATCTTCTCATACATGTAGTGTCCTCCTGATAACCAGCGATGATGTCCTTATTGTGGTTGGGTTATCTTCTCATACATGTAGTGTCCTCCTGATAACCAGCCATGATGTCCTTATTGTGGTCGGGTTATCTTCTCATACATGTAGTGTCCTTCTCATAACCAGCTATGATATCCTTATTGTGGTCGGGTTATCTTCTCATACATGTAGTGTCCCCTCCTGATAACCAGCCATGATGTCCTTATTGTGGTCGGGTTATCTTCTCATACATGTAGTGTCCCCTCCTGATAACTAGCCATGATGTCCTTATTGTGGTCAGGTTATCTTCTCATACATGTAGTGTCCTCCTAATAACCAGCCATGATGTCCTCATTGTAGTCGGGTTATCTTCTCATACATGTAGTGTCCTCCTGATAACCAGCCATGATGTCCTTATTGTGGCTGGGTTATCTTCTCATACATGTACTGTCCCCTCCTGATAACCAGCCATGATGTCCTTATTGTGGTCGGGTTATCTTCTCATACATGTAGTGTCCCCTCCTTATAACCAATCATGATGTCCTTATTGTGGTCGGGTTATCTTCTCATACATGTAGTGTCCCCTCCTGATAACCAGCCATAATGTCCTTATTGTGGTCGGGTTATCTTCTCATACATGTAGTGTCCCCTCCTGATAACCAGCCATGATGTCCTTATTGTGGTCAGGTTATCTTCTCATACATGTAGTGTCCCCTCCTGATAACCAGCCATGATATCCTTATTGTGGTCGGGTTATCTTCTCATACATGTAGTGTCCCCTCTTGATAACCAGCCATGATGTCCTTATTGTGGTCAGGTTATCTTCTCATACATGTAGTGTCCCCTCCTGATAACCAGCCATGATGTCCTTATTGTGGTCAGGTTATCTTCTCATACATGTAGTGTCTATCCTGATAACCAGCCATGATGTCCTTATTGTGGTCGGGTTATCTTCTCATATCTGTAGTGTCCTCCTGATAACCAGCCATGATGTCCTTATTGTGGTCGGGTTATCTTCTCATACATGTAGTGTCTATCCTGATAACCCAGTCATCATTGCCTGCAGTATTGATGATGACTGAATGATGGGCAGATGAATTAAGCCTGGACTATACCCCGGCATCATTGGAGGTAAATCTGTCAGACATTTCGATGTCAGAATGCGATCTACATCAGGTAGGAACTGGCGTACATGTCCTTTTTAACTGCTGTGAGTTATAATAAATCAGCTGGGCTGGGCGAGGTGCGGCTCGGGGCTTGTGACACATGTTTAGAGCAAACATGTAAACGAACTTGTGCCAAATGTACTAGAAAACTAGTGTAAAGGGAATGTTGAATCCCCCAATGTGGGTTCATGATGCTCACATGGAAGGTGGAAACAGAATGGTAAGGATGGTAACTGCTAGGAATGCTGAAGAGACTGTTAGACATGCTAAGAAGAGGTTGCGATATAGAGAACATTCCCCAATTGGTTTAGATGAAGGGGGTTTGTGAAATTCGTCATCTGCCAAGATCCTTTTTGTTTCAGTTAGATAGTCCATTCCATTTGGAATAATGCCGCCCCTTTATCTGGGGCCTAGACTTCTATGTTTGTGTTCTTGGACAAGGACTCTAATGCCCCTGGTTTCATGGGTTGAGTTTTCCTTTAAGGATATCTGGTTTACCTCACAAGTGGAATTATTTTTATACAAGAGAGATGGTAAATCACCTAGCAGGACCCGATAGTAGGATTAGGTAGGATGTCTGCAAGGACTGCTGCTAGGATCCTAGTGGTGGAAAGGTCTCAGGGGATTGGGTTGATATGGACTTGGTCAGAATATTAAAATGTCTCTAATAATGGATATAATGTCATTTAAAAAAGTATATGTCCCTTTGTTTTCAGAGCAAGTGAATGGAGAGAACAATCTACTTATCCAGCAGCCATTAGAGATGGATCAGATACTAGGAGAGAGCAGATACCACCACAATGCCATTAGAGCCCCCAATCTACTTATCCAGCATCCATTAGAGATGGATCAGATACTAGGAGAGAGCAGATACCACCACAATGCCATTAGAGCCCCCAATCTACTTATCCAGCAGTCATGAGAGATAGATCAGATACTAGGAGAGAGCAGATACAACCACAATGCCATTAGAGCCCCCAATCTACTTATCCAGCAGTCATGAGAGATGGATCGGATACTATGAGAGAGCAGATACCACCACAATGCCATCAGAGCCTCCAATCTACTTATCCAGCAGCCATTAGAGATAGATCAGATACTGGGCGAGAGCAGATACCACCACAATGTCATCAGCCCCCAATCTACTTATCCAGCAGTCATTAGAGATAGATCAGATACTAGGAGAGAGCAGATACCACTACAATGTCATCAGAGCCTCCAATCTTTATATCCAGCAGCCATTAGAGATGGAGGAGATACTGGGAGAGAGCAGATACCACCACAATGCCATCAGAGCCTCCAATCTACTTATCCAGCAGCCATTAGAGATGGATCAGATACTAGGAGAGAGCAGATACCACCACAATGCCATTAGAGCCCCCAATCTACTTATCCAGCATCCATTAGAGATGGATCAGATACTAGGAGAGAGCAGATACAACCACAATGCCATTAGAGCCCCCAATCTACTTATCCAGCAGTCATGAGAGATGGATCAGATACTAGGAGAGAGCAGATACCACCACAATGTCATCAGAGCCTCCAATCTACTTATCCAGCAGCCATTAGAGATAGGTCAGATACTAGGAGAGAGCAGATACCACCACAATGTCATCAGCCCCCAATCTACTTATCCAGCAGCCATTAGAGATAGATCAGATACTAGGAGAGAGCAGATACCACTACAATGCCATCAGAGCCTCCAATCTTTATATCCAGCAGCCATGAGAGATGGAGGAGATACTGGAAGAGAGCAGATACCACCACAATGCCATCAGAGCCTCCAATCTACTTATCCAGCAGCCATTAGAGATGGATCAGATACTAGGAGAGAGCAGATACCACCACAATGCCATTAGAGCCCCCAATCTACTTATCCAGCAGCCATTAGAGATGGAGGAGATACTAGGAGAGAGCAGATACCACCACAATGCCATCAGAGACAACAATCTACTTATCCAGCAGCCATTAGAGATAGATCAGATACTAGGAGAGAGCAGATACCACCACAATGCCATTAGAGCCCCCAATCTACTTATCCAGCATCCATTAGAGATGGATCAGATACTAGGAGAGAGCAGATACCACTACAATGCCATCAGAGCCTCCAATCTTTATATCCAGCAGCAATTAGAGATGGAGGAGATACTGGGAGAGAGCAGATACCACCACAATGCCATCAGAGCCTCCAATCTACTTATCCAGCAGCCATTAGAGATAGGTCAGATACTAGGAGAGAGCAGATACTACCACAATGTCATTAGAGCCCCCAATCTACTTATCCAGCAGCCATTAGAGATGGATCAGATACTAGGAGAGAGCAGATACAACCACAATGCCATTAGAGCCCCCAATCTACTTATCCAGCAGTCATGAGAGATAGATCAGATACTGGGAGAGAGCAGATACCACCACAATGTCATTAGAGCCCCCAATCTACTTATCCAGCAGCCATTAGAGATGGAGGAGATACTAGGAGAGAGCAGATACCACTACAATGCCATCAGAGCCTCCAATCTTTATATCCAGCAGCCATTAGAGATGGAGGAGATACTGGGAGAGAGCAGATACCACCACAATGTCATCAGAGCCCCCAATCTACTTATCCAGCAGCCATGAGAGATGGATCAGATACTAGGAGAGAGCAGATACCACCACAATGCCATCAGAGCCCCCAATCTACTTATCCAGCAGCCATTAGAGATAGATCAGATACTGGGAGAGAGCAGATACCACCACAATGCCATCAGAGACACCAATCTACTTATCCAGCAGCCATTAGAGATAGATCAGATACTGGGAGAGAGCAGATACCACCACAATGCCATCAGAGACACCAATCTACTTATCCAGCAGCCATTAGAGATAGATCAGATACTAGGAGAGAGCAGATACCACCACAATGCCATTAGAGCCCCCAATCTACTTATCCAGCAGCCATGAGAGATGGATCAGATACTAGGAGAGAGCAGATACCACCACAATGCCATTAGAGCCCCCAATCTACTTATCCAGCATCCATTAGAGATGGATCAGATACTAGGAGAGAGCAGATACAACCACAATGCCATTAGAGCCCCCAATCTACTTATCCAGCAGTCATGAGAGATGGATCAGATACTAGGAGAGAGCAGATACCACCACAATGTCATCAGAGCCTCCAATCTACTTATCCAGCAGCCATTAGAGATAGGTCAGATACTAGGAGAGAGCAGATACCACCACAATGTCATCAGCCCCCAATCTACTTATCCAGCAGCCATTAGAGATAGATCAGATACTAGGAGAGAGCAGATACCACTACAATGCCATCAGAGCCTCCAATCTTTATATCCAGCAGCCATGAGAGATGGAGGAGATACTGGGAGAGAGCAGATACCACCACAATGCCATCAGAGCCTCCAATCTACTTATCCAGCAGCCATTAGAGATGGATCAGATACTAGGAGAGAGCAGATACCACCACAATGCCATTAGAGCCCCCAATCTACTTATCCAGCAGCCATTAGAGATGGAGGAGATACTAGGAGAGAGCAGATACCACCACAATGCCATCAGAGACAACAATCTACTTATCCAGCAGCCATTAGAGATAGATCAGATACTAGGAGAGAGCAGATACCACCACAATGCCATTAGAGCCCCCAATCTACTTATCCAGCATCCATTAGAGATGGATCAGATACTAGGAGAGAGCAGATACCACTACAATGCCATCAGAGCCTCCAATCTTTATATCCAGCAGCAATTAGAGATGGAGGAGATACTGGGAGAGAGCAGATACCACCACAATGCCATCAGAGCCTCCAATCTACTTATCCAGCAGCCATTAGAGATAGGTCAGATACTAGGAGAGAGCAGATACTACCACAATGTCATTAGAGCCCCCAATCTACTTATCCAGCAGCCATTAGAGATGGATCAGATACTAGGAGAGAGCAGATACAACCACAATGCCATTAGAGCCCCCAATCTACTTATCCAGCAGTCATGAGAGATAGATCAGATACTGGGAGAGAGCAGATACCACCACAATGTCATTAGAGCCCCCAATCTACTTATCCAGCAGCCATTAGAGATGGAGGAGATACTAGGAGAGAGCAGATACCACTACAATGCCATCAGAGCCTCCAATCTTTATATCCAGCAGCCATTAGAGATGGAGGAGATACTGGGAGAGAGCAGATACCACCACAATGTCATCAGAGCCCCCAATCTACTTATCCAGCAGCCATGAGAGATGGATCAGATACTAGGAGAGAGCAGATACCACCACAATGCCATCAGAGCCCCCAATCTACTTATCCAGCAGCCATTAGAGATAGATCAGATACTGGGAGAGAGCAGATACCACCACAATGCCATCAGAGACACCAATCTACTTATCCAGCAGCCATTAGAGATAGATCAGATACTGGGAGAGAGCAGATACCACCACAATGCCATCAGAGACACCAATCTACTTATCCAGCAGCCATTAGAGATAGATCAGATACTAGGAGAGAGCAGATACCACCACAATGCCATTAGAGCCCCCAATCTACTTATCCAGCAGCCATGAGAGATGGATCAGATACTAGGAGAGAGCAGATACCACCACAATGCCATCAGAGACACCAATCTACTTATCCAGTAGCCATTAGAGATGGATCAGATACTGGGAGAGAGCAGATACCACCACAATGTCATTTGAGCCTCCAATCTTTATATCCAGCAGCCATGAGAGATGAAGGAGATACTTCTTAAATTCTTAAATATGTTTAACCTAAATTCTTGCTGTAAATTATTTGTTATTTTCTCAAGTACTTCACAAAAAATCATTTGGGCTGTTGAAAGTGCCGATTACACTCTCTCCCCAGTAGGTCGACTCCATGGGTGAAGCCTCCATACACCTGAACAATACTCCTGATTACAAGGTACACATTTCGAATACTGTTCATGTTAATGGTAGTTTATTCTATTACTTCATGTTTAGTAAGACCTCCAGTACATTGCCCTTCAGTAATAGAGGAAGTTCGAGTGATTGCCCCACTGTAGACATGTGTGCGTCGTCATATGGCCGTTGACTCCTTCTTGGTGAATTTCTTCACTTGTGATTTCTACACAACAGTCAAAACCTAGAAATAAGCATGAACTCTGACAACAGGGACAAGAACTATCCTCATCCCAAATGTGAGAGGCTCAGAATGAATAATGACCAGAAGAGATTGTCCAAGACATGAGATCCCAAGGATTCATTAGGTACAGTCCTGTATATAAGCATACCTTCCAACCATCCCAGATTCTGCGGGACAGTCCCGGATTGTGGCTCCTGTCCCGCGGTCCCGTTCAGCAGGAGGATTCCTGTCCTGGATTCAACTCATCTGGGGACATTAAGATGGTGGCATATGAAGGGGGCTATTAAACTGGAGACAGATAAAGGGGGGACATTACGCTGGTGGCAGATGAAGGGAAACATTAAACTGGGGACAGATGAAGGGGAGCAACTGGAGGAGGACATTAAACCGTGAGGGTAGCTACCCCTAGTTTAATGTTCCCTATAGTTGCCCCCATTTTAAACTGGGGCACCAGGAGAGGGACTTCATACTGTGGGGCAATTGGAGAGGAACATTATAATGTGGGGGCATATAATGTTAGGCTGACTGTAGGAGCATTATACTGTGTGGGGCACAATGGGTGGAGTCAATGTAGAAGTGGGTGAGGCTAAATTTGCTATGGCGCGTATAGCGCCACACATTGTGTTCCCCTTTCTGTCCTTTGACAGTTGGGAGGTATGGATAAGTAAGGACACCCTGTGGATAATGGATATCAATATTCACTATGGACTACCAGAGATATGAGGTGATAACTGCTAGAACATTTGTACATAGACCACTATGGTCAGTGAATAGCACTATTGTACATCACCGTAGACCAGCAGCGAGTGTCAGTGTAAACTGTACAGTAACGTATAGCCAAGAGGAGCTTTGTCACCTCTGTCATAGGCATCGGCATTCTTATAACCTCCCTTTAAAAAAATCTGCATTTTTCTCCAGAGTAGGAATAACAAGTGAAAAATGTGCCAAGACCTGGTGAGATTTGGCTGAAGGACGATGACAAGGTGACTGTGCACACAATTCCAAAAAATTTATGTAGCCCTATTTGGGGGGGAGGTATTAGTATTATCCCTCCCACAACAGACTCTGGCGCTGACCTGTGTGTATAATGGGGACATATATGAAATATATCAGTGCCTCCACCCAGGATAGAGCCTCTGTATTACAGGGGGGTCTCGTCCTGGGACTTACCCATGAAGTACAGTTAGTAGCCTTAACAAGGATCACTGTACTAATCTCACAGTCTGAAGAATACATACAGATACCACATAAGGTTATAACAGTAGCTTTATAAGAGTCACAAGGATAATAGTACATACATGCACAGTGTCGGACTGAGATGTCTAGGGCCCACCAGTGGAATTGCTTCTAGGGGCCCACCATCAGGACCCCTGCAGATCAGCGGTAACAAGACAGGGTGGCTAAAGGTAATAACATGTTGGGAGCCATGCTGCTCACTTGCCATAACATGTGCACCACTGCACTACCTAAACCTACTGCTACACCCTGTATGGCAAGTGAACAGCGTGGCTCCTACAATTGTTACCATTACCTGTAGATCATCATCACATCGCAGATGTAATATTGATGGCCCATCCTAAGCACAGACCATCAATATTAGAAAGATGGATAAATCCTTTGAAGAGGTTGTCCAGGAATTGGCGCAACCCAAGTCCCGGGCGGGAGGTGTAAAATAAAAAATAAATAATAAAGCATACTCACCTGTCCCCTCCGCTCCGTTGTCTGCTGCCAGTGTCCATTCAGTCTCATGCCGGCGACTCCTTGCTGGGAGTCCTGCACCTCATGTGATCGCTAAGACCAATTAGGTACAGGATTTCCAGAAATGAGGCGCCACCATGAGACCGAACAGACACAGGCAGGGGACAGCGGGGTGCTGGGGACAGGTGAGTATGCTTTTTTTGAAATTTTTTTTATTTTTACACCTCCCTGGCGGCTGCCACAGGGGTCGCTCCAGTTTATGGACAACCTCTTTTAAGGGGTTGTCTGGGCCAAATTTTTTTATGGCCTCTTCACTGGTCCCCCCACATAGTGGCCTCTTCACTGGTCCCCCATACTGTATGGGGAACAGTGATGGAGCCATTATATTGTGTGGGAGCAGTGATGGGGGCTAACATCCTGTGGGGGGACATTAAACTGTGTGGGGCATATTAAAGGGGTTGTCCAGGGTTAATCTTTTTTATGGCCTATGCTCAGGATAGGCCATAAATACCTGATCGGTAGGGGGCTGACACACGGCCCCATCAGCTGTTCGGAGCCACTTCCGGAGCCCATTCTGTACACAACACAGGGCCGGAAGCAGAAAGCTCCATCCGCTGTATAGCAGCCCGGCGCCGTCACTGCTCAGCTCCTACTGACTTCAATAAGTGCTGAGATACAGTGAAGGTGCCCGGCTAATACACAGTGGACAGAGCTTTCTGCTTCTGGCCCCGTATTGTGTACAGGACGGGCATCAGAAGTGGCTCCGAACAGCTGATCGGTCCGGGGTCAGCCCCTACAGATCAGGTATCTATGGCCTATCCTGAGGATAAACCATAACAAATTATGCCTGGACAACCCCTTTAATATACCCCCCAGGGCCCCCCTAATGAGCCACACTTTAAAGAGGTTGTCCGGTATAATTTTTTTCTTTTTTATAATTAGTCTGGGGGAGGTGAATCCCCCCTACTCCCCCCCCCCGAAAAAAAAAAACATACTAAACATACTCACCTGTCCCTGGTGCTCCGGTGTCCTCCCAGCACAGTCCGGTCCTGCAGCTCCGCTGTCTTCTTTTGCTGGAAGTCCTCACGGGTTGTGACGTCCCAGGTCCCTTCCCTTAGGCCGCTGATTGGCCTCAGGAGTCATGTGATGTCGCAGGTAGTCACATGCAGGGGGAACGTTTGCTGGAAGAAAACAGAGCTGCAGGCTAAACCATGCTGGGAGACACTGGGGACAGGAAGGAAAGGTTTTTTTTTTTTTTTTACCTGTGTAATTAAAAAAAAAAAAAGTTATTCTGCACAACCCCTTTAATGTCCCCCAGGCTATTGGCCTCCATTAGTTATCATTTTGCCAATGCAAATGCATTGGCAGAGGCGTAACTAAGGTCTTGTGGGCTCAGTGCAAACTTTTGTCCCCTACCCCCTCCCTAGGAGAATTCTTGATAGTGACGGTTACGGGCGCTGCAGCGATATCTCAGATACTGGGAAAGGGACACAACTATAGTACCCACAACTGCAGTTATCAAGAATACGGTGAGTGAGCAGTGCAGTGCCGACATGTAAACAATACTGGAACAGTATAATATGCTCCGCAGTGGCCCCCACACAGCATTATATGCTCCGCAGTGGCCCCCACACAGTATTATATGCTCCGCAGTGGCCCCCACACAGCATTATATGCTCCGCAGTGGCCCCCACACAGCATTATATGCTCCGCAGTGGCCCCCACACAGCATTATATGCACACAGTGGCCCCCACACAGCATTATATGCTCCGCAGTGGCACCCACACAGCATTATATGCTCCACAATGGCCCCCACACAGCATTATATGCTCCGCAGTGGCCCCCACACAGCATTATATGCACACAGTGGCCCCCACACACTATTAGGTGCTCCGCAGTCCACCCCTACCAGAGCCAGTGCTATTATTATACTCTGGGGTCTCCTCAGACCCCAGAATATAATAAGTACAGGCCCAGGAGAAGTGATTAAAAATAACAAACACTTATACCCACCTTGTCTTACCTCTCCGGGGCATCCTCGCTAAGTCCTGCTGTCTTTCCCATCTTCCTTGGTCCCCACGTCCCATGCCCCAGACGTCACCGCTGGGGCCTTTGATTGGACCTCTGTGGTCACGTTGGGTGTGATGACCTAACCACAGGCCCCTGCAGTGAGGCCGGAAAAGCACCAGAGACGATGCTGAGCCCAGGACAGGTGAGTATTTTTTTTTTGTCACTTTCCCTGGGCTGGCATACCCTTCCCATTAACAATAGGGATAGCGGTCGGGGAACCAGGTTTTCCCCAACCACTATCATGGTAGTCCGGGGCCCTGGTCACTTCCAGCTGGCCGTGGGCCCTGTACCCCTCTGGTCGCGGTCGCACCCCCCTGCGACCACGATCCTTACGCCACTGTCCATTGGTCAGGGGCCCGATCGGGATGGTCAGGGGCCTGATCGGGCCCCAGACCATCCCGATCGGACCCCTGACCTTTGCATTGGCAAAATGAGGACTAAATATAGTCGGGGCTCGGGGCCCACCGGGGGATTCCCAGTCCAACCCTGTACATGCAGTATACTGAGAGCACAGCAGTACTACAACAACCAGCAATTCTGCAACAGTCTTAAGTCATATACCCGGATATATATATATATATATCTCAAGAGTCCTGTGCACAATACCTCCAGGCAACAGAAGAGATGATCCCGGTGCATGGGGCTCCTGTGGATGGCTGTAGATCCTCGGATTCTTCCAGGAGATGATGATGATGATGATGATGATGATGATGATGATGATGATGAAAGGATTTCTTCCAGGCAGCAAACAGGACCACAACAGTAGTAGATGCAGGCCTGACTACCCTGGCACTGAGTCCTTAACCTGCCGACTAATCTACCGGTGCAACCGGGCCTCTAACTATCTATTGGGCCATCGGAAGCCTAAACTATCCCTGTCCTGAACTATATACTGATTCCTAACTACAATCACTAGCTATACTGTATCCTGTGAGTATATAGGTAACAGAGCAGAACTACCAGCTCTGTATGAGGGAGATAAAGTGGGACAGGAGGCAATCTATTCCTATACACTCCAGCTTCACCAGATGATCTTAAGGATAGAGATGCTCAAGGATCTGCTTATCTATTCCTTCTAGTTGTAAAGTTTATGCCCAGGAGGATTAGTCGGGAACCTATTGGGCGTCCTATTGTGTCGGGAAAAGGAAGTCTCTGTGAACCCGTCTGCCGCTTTATTGATTTTTATTTACAACCTTTGGTCAGAAATCTCCATATATATATATATATATATATATATATATATATATATATATACGTGACTCCACGGAGGCATTGAGTCGCATGGAAGGGGTAACCTTGGATCGGGAGGATTGCTTAGTGACTTGTGATGTTGAGTCACTATACACATCCATTAAACATGAGCAAGGTCTCCTGGCAGCCAGATTTTACCTCAGTCGATCTGGTTTGAGGAGTGAGTTAGTGGATTTCATTTTAAATCTACTTGCGTTTGTCTTGCGTCATATTTTTTTCATTTTTAAGGACAGATATTTTTTGCGGGAGAGAAGTGTGACTATGGTGGCGACGAGTGCGCCCTCATATGCCAACCTCTTTCTTGGTTTATGGGAGCAGGACATGGTTACGATGATGGAGCCATCCTTATCTGGATGCGTTTCATTGATGATATCGTGTTTGTGTGGCACGGTACTCTTGATAATTTGGACAAATTTGTTACAGGACTCAATGCAAATGATCTGAATATTCGCCTCACTTCTAAGTGGAGTCAGACTGAGGTTGATTTTTTGGACCTAAGGATCAGTAAAGCAGTGAATGGGAATGTTCTGACGGACATATACCGAAAGGAAACATCGCTTAACTCTTCTCTTCGCTAAATCCTCTCACCCCATACAGACATTAAAAGCCATTCCCACTGGCCAGTTCTTAAGAGCAAAATGGATCTATTCGACAGATTGTCGTTTTGAAAAACAAGCATCTGATTTGGTGGAAAGATTCCACGCTAGAGATTATCTTAGCCAGGATATTAAGCGCGGTTATGAAAGAACAAAAATGACCACTCGTGCGTCTTGAGAAAACAGATAACAAGGTAAGATTCATTACGAGATATCATGCACAATGGTGTGAGATGAAGTCAATTCTGGCCCGTTTTTGGCCTATTCTACACACTGATGAGGATATTAGGACGGCAGTTGCTCACCAGCCCTCTGTGACTCCCAGGAGATCACGTAATCTTAGGGATATGTTGGTTAAAAGCCATTATGTTGCACCATCTACAAAATTTATTTTTGGTTCACAAGGTCCGAAATGGGGATCATGTCCTTGTGGGGACTGCGGTGCTTGTCCTTTGATGGAAAAACAGACAACGTTTCTTGAGTCATCTGGTAATAGAGAGTCTCGAATAGTTCATCACATCACCTGTAGAACAATGGCCGTTGTCTACTATGCAATATGTCCATGTCAACTGATATATGTTGGTCTCACCTCACGTGAATTTCGTGTCTGCATTTTGGAACATATAAGAGATATAAAAAATGCGATGAAGACTCGGGATCCTGAAAAACTACAAAATCTGAAGCCTATTCCACGTCATTTTAGAGAGTCCCACCAAGGTAATTGGAGATTATTGAAGTTTAGAGGTATTGACAAAGTAATTCTGGGAAGTAGAATTATAAAAAGGATCCTCGCTCAGAAAGAGTGCAAACGGATCCCGACTTTACAGACAGTAGCCCCAAAGGGTTTGAATGAAACGATTACTTTTCCCCCATTTCTATAATGGGGGGGGGGGGGATGAGTCTCCTGACCCTTTTGATTTTTGTCTGGGTTATTATTTATTTTGGCTGGTTTTGGTGGTTATTACATATTATTTATTCGTGATGTTTATACATATATGAAAATATCTTTTTTGTTGGGTTTTTATAGGTTCTGCAGCGCCTGCTACACACAGATGTGTAACTGTATTTCATGTGTGTCAGTTTCTTTCCTGTGGAGATTTATATTTAGTGATATTGTTGCGGTTCCTTATTGGTCTATAATTGTTTGGATATATTTTAGTTATTAATAATAATAATAATAGTCCTTTAATAGTCCCACAATGGGGAAATTCAGTGTGTTACAGCAGCAAAGATAAGCAGATACAAATACAAATACAACATGTACAGGAATATTCCAAGGTGAGAGGCATTACATTGATAGCAGACAGACAGATAGGGCGTAGCAGGGGGGGGGGGGGATTTAACAGGCAGAGAGATATTTTCAGTTCTCTGTGTGTAATGATCTCCGCTTAGGTCGGTGTTGGTTGTATAGCCTAACCGCGGTGGGGAGGAAAGACTTCCGATAGCGCTCCTTCTCACACCTAGGGTGGAGCAGTCGGTCACTGACAGTACTGCTCAGCGCGATCACAGTCTCATGCATGGGATGGGACTTCTTCTTCTGCATGGAGCTCACCACGGACAGTATCCTTCTGTCACCCACCACCTGCACTGGGTCCAGTGGGCTCCCCAGGACAGAGCTGGCCCTTCTAATCAGCTTGTCCAGTTTATTTCTGTCCCTGATTGATATACTGCTCCCCCAGCAGGCCACTCCAAAGAAGATGGCTGATGCCACTACCGAGTTGAAGAAAGTTCTAAGAAGTGCCCCCCGGATTCCAAAGGCTCTCAGCTTCCTAAGCAGGTAGAGCCTGCTGTGGCCCTTCCTGTACAGGGCCTCCATATGATCTGCCCAGTCCAGCTTATTATTAAGGAGCAAACCCAGGTACTTATAGGTGTTCACAATCTCGATGCCCGTCCCCAGGATGTCCACTGGTTTAGGAGGGCTTCTGCCTTTGCGGAAGTCCACCACCATCTCCTTGGTCTTCCCCGCGTTAATCTTCAGGTGGTTCCGGTGGCACCAGTCCACAAAATCCCGGTTCAGTTCTCTGTACTCCCTGTCATCATCATCTGTGATGAGACCCACTATTGCAGAGTCGTCAGAATACTTCTGTAGGTAGCAGCTGGATGAGTTGCACCTAAAATCTGCAGTGTACAGTGTGAAGAGGAAAGGGGCGAGAACCGTACCCTGAGGTGCCCCCGTATTACAGATCACTGTACCTGACACACAGTCTCGGGCTCTCACGTATTGAGGTCGATTTGTGAGGTAGTCTAGGATCCAGTTGGAGAGGTGGTGGTCCACTCCAGCAAGGCCCAGCTTGTCCCTCAATAACCTGGGCTGTATGGTGTTAAAAGCACTGGAGAAGTCAAAGAACATTATTCTCACTGTGTTCCCTGGTTTCTCCAGGTGAGACAGAGCCCTGTGCAGAAGATGGATGATGGCATCATCTACCCCAATGCCCGGCCGATAAGCAAACTGGAGTGGGTCCATAGCGGGGCTCACTAGAGGGCGGAGATGTGTGAGAACCAATCTCTCCAAGATCTTCATCAGGTGGGATGTCAGTGCTACAGGTCTGTAGTCGTTGAGGTCCATAGGGTGGGGTTTCTTTGGAACTGGTACCACACAAGAAGATTTCCATAATTCAGGGACTATTTCCTGCCTCAGGCTCATATTATACATATATGTAATTATACCACACAGCTGGTCCCCACAAGTCTTAATTAGCCTTGCACTGATGTCATCTGGCCCTGCGGCTTTCCTCGCCTTGATCTTTTTCATCTCCTTCCTCACCTGGGCCCGTGTGAAGGTCAGACTGTGGCCAGATAAAGATGGATTTCTGGATTTACTGGTCTGTTGGGAAGTGGCCGCATGGGGGGAAGTCATTGTGGTGGGGGGAGCTGAAGGACATACTGGGGTGGGAGGAGCTGGTGTGTGATCAAATCTGTTGAAGAATAGGTTTAGTTCATTAAGCCAGTTAACATCTGCCTCAATCTGGCAGACAGACTGTTTATGACCCGAAATTGACTTAAGCCCCTCCCAGACCCCCCCTTATGTCTTTTCTTTCCATTTGCTTTTCCATTTTTTCTTTATAACTGGATTTTCCCTGCCTGATTTGATGCCTCAGCTCCTTTTGTACTTCCCTCAACCCCTCCTTATCTCTTGTCCTGAATGCCATCTTTTTCTCCTTAAGTAGTGTTTTTATATCAGAGTTAATCCATGGTTTGTTATTGGAGATTACTGATGGTTTACACATTATATCATTGACACACTTCATTAACATTTCGTTTGTTATCATTCGTCATTTACTGTCATTAAATACAATATTCTATACATGCACTTTTATGCCTTTCACTCTACAATCTGCACATTTGTTCATTACATTTCTTTTAAGTTATTTATTTTATTCGCTATTTGTCATATATATTTCACATATAAATTTTTGTACATACAGTGCTGGCCAAAAGTATTGGCACCCCTGCAATTCTGTCAGATAATACTCCATTTCTTCCAGAAAATGATTGCAATCACAAATGCTTTGGTAATAATATCTTCATTTAATTTGTCTTCAATGGAAAACCACAAAAAGAATGGTCAAAAAGCCAAATTGGATATAATTCCACACCAAACATAAAAAAGGGGGTGGACAAAAGTATTGGCACCCTTTGAAAAATCATGTGATGCGTCTCTAATTTGTGTAATTAACAGCACCTGTTACTTACCCGTGGCACATAACAGGTGGTGGCAATAACTAAATCACACTTGCAGCCAGTTGAAATGGATTAAAGTTGACTCAACCTCTGTCCTGTGTCCTTGTGTGTACCACATTGAGCATGGAGAAAAGAAAGAAGACCAAAGAACTGTCTGAGGACTTGAGAAGCAAAATTGTGAGGAAGCATGAGCAATCTCAAGGCTACAAGTCCATCTCCAAAGACCTGAATGTTCCTGTGTCTACCGTGCGCAGTGTCATCAAGAAGTGTAAAGCCCATGGCACTGTGGCTAACCTCCCTAGATGTGGACGCAAAAGAAAGATTGTGCGGATGGTGGCTAAAGAACCTCGACTAACATCCAAACAAGTTCTAGCTGCCCTGCAGTCCGAGGGTACAACAGTGTCACCCCGTACTATCCGTCGGCGTCTGAATGAAAAGGGACTCTATGGTAGGATACCCAGGAAGACCCCACTTCTGACCCAGAGACAGAAAAAAGCCAAAACTTACCTGAGAAAGCCAAAAACTTTTTGGAAGAATGTTCTCTGGTCAGATGAGACAAAAGTAGAGCTTTTTGGGAAAAGGCATCAACATAGAGTTTACAGGAAAAAAAAGAGGCCTTCAAAGAAAAGAACACGGTCCCTACAGTCAAACATGGCGGAGGTTCCCTGATGTTTTGGGGTTGCTTTGCTGCCTCTGGCACTGGACTGCTTGACCGTGTGCATGGCATTATGAAGTCTGCAGCATAATGTAGGGCCCAGTGTGAGAAAGCTGGGTCTCCCTCAGAGGTCATGGGTCTTCCAGCAGGACAATGACCCAAAACACACTTCAAAAAGCACTAGAAAATGGTGTGAGAGAAAGCACTGGAGACTTGTAAAGTGGCAGCAATGAGTCCAGACCTGAATCCCATAGAACACCCAAGGAGAGATCTCACAATGGCAGTTTGGAGAAGGCGCCCTTCACATCTCAGGGACCTGGAGAAATTCCAGCAGAGCATTGGAAGAAACTCATTGATGGTTACCGGAAGCGGTTGTTCGCAGTTATTTTGTTACCAAGTATTAGGCTGAGGGTGCCAATACTTTTGTCCGGCCCATTTTTGGAGTTTTGTGGAAAATGATCAATGATTTGACTTTTTTTTTTCATTCTCTTTTGTGTTTTTTCATTGCAAGCAAAATAAATGAAGATCTTATTACCAAAGCATTTGTGATTGCAATCATTTTCTGGAAGAAATTGTGTATTATGTGACAGAATTGCAGGGGTGCCAATACTTTTGGCCAGCACTGTATATTATATTTATATATTAATATTTATTAATGATTATTATTTTTTTTTTTCACTTTTTATGTTTCACTGTATTTTTAAAAAAATTCTTTTCACTATTGGCACATTGTCTGTGTCTTACATGTTTGTTTTTGTCTTGCTTTGTGCATGTTTGTTATTGTTATGTAACGTATTATACATAGTTGTGTTTTCCTCTTTTGTTCTTTGGTCTTGTATTGTTATTTTTTGTATGTCCATGTGTTATTAGGATTGATTGGGAGCTTTCTTTAATTATCTAGGACTATTCCAGCCTTTATATTAGTTCTCCTGGTTTTAAGATTGCCGCCGCTATGCACCGGTGTTGTGCGCATGCGCCGGATATTTGGTTTCATCATTTCATCACGACGGCGCCATTATATGTGTCGGTGGAACGCGTTCCACGGCACGGGACGTTAGCTGTGATGCGATGGGGATCCATTTTTTGGCTCATGCGCCACGTAATAAAGCACAGGTGAGCTCTATTTTGGAGCTAATACAGTATGATAGCGTTTTCTGCTCCTATAAAAACCTCCATTATTCACTGAACTAGCACCCCCTCAAGAAGCTATCGCGAACCGTGCGTTGGGGTGGTGGTCCATGTGGTCGCAGGCAATATGATGGCTGGTTGGTATTCATCTTGACTAGGTGGCTTATACTATAATGGAATATACGTGATGTAGTTTTGGGCCATAGCTGGTTATATTACTTGGCTTTGTATATTTGCACTTTTCATTAATTGTTATTTGGTGTTATTCAGTTTTGGCGATTTCTCTATTCATATATGAATCAATTGTTAAATAGACCGCCTAATCCTGTTATTTCTAATATTATATGTCTGCCATCTCTGTGTACCACATTTTTGTGTGTTTTTTTACTTGTTTTTAACTTTGGCAATACAATGAAATGGATTTTCTTGTTTAATAAAGATGAATTTTGATTATTTATGATTTGATTGATTTGAGAATTATTATTGCTTCCTGCTGTCTGAGCCTACAATCCCATGATGCCCCTCCCTGTTTCTCTAGCTAGCCCGCGGACTACTGCTCTATCTATCTACCTACCTACCAGTCCCCCCCATCATACTAACCTGTCTTCTGTGTCCTGGAGTTCATTTTCTTCTGTCTCGCCGGCATCTTCTTCTGTGGACTTCTTGCGCTTGCGTGGAATACGCTCTTCGCTTCTGCCAGCGAGTGTACCATAAAGGTGCACTGCGCAGGTGCCGGCAGAAGCGGAGGAAGTGACACTTCATGCCAGAAGACTGAAGATGGTGGGTAGGTATGAGGGGGACGGGGGGAGTATTGGTGATGCTTCGTTTCCGGAAATGGAATATCACCGGATCATCAGAAAATGTGCTTGGGGCGGTCTATAGTATATAGGTAAATATACATTTTTTTTTTTTTAATGAAGTCAATTAGAAGTTAGGCGGGGGTTCTTTTAGTTTAGTGTTTGATTTTCAATTGGGGGGAGGTAGCTCGGTAGCAGCTGTGGTGCCGACCCAACCACCCAACCAGTCAGAGACAGGGACACAAAGTCTCCTGTAACAAAGGTTTATTTGAAAAACAGTAAAAAGAAATAAACCTTATGCCAGGCACAGAATAAGCAAAGTAAACACAGCCTTAACTTCAGGCAAATGAGCAAACAAAATCCTGCTCATCTGAGCTTCTAACTAAACAAACCTAACCATACGTGTGCCCACATGAACAAAGCAAAACGGCAATGAGGCACAAGTCTCACCAGACTCTCAGCTCCAGAAAGATCCAGGCGCCTCCACTCTCTTCCAGGGTCTGCCCTGAAGTGCAGGCTCTGTAGGCCTTTATGGGCCAGTAATGAGGCCAGGACTCACACCTGGGCTGAGGCCTACTCAAAATCCACCCTGGACCAGATGTATGTTAAAACCAGGAGCTAATATAGCGAGACTCTATATCTGCCTGTTGCCTTCTCACATAATTTATCCCGGACAACCCCTTTAAGATGTCTCCTCACTACAGCTCTGTTCCTCATGGTTCTGACTCACTGTGTTTACAAAACAAACCTTGTATTGTTTGTTCCAGGTCGAACAAGTTTGGTATGAACCACGCATTAAAATGGCTTAAAACATAGTGTATGACACTGTCAGGGCTCCTAGGACTATATATCTATAATACATAGTGTATGACACTGTCAGGGCTCCTAGGACTATATATCTATAATACATAGTGTATGACACTGTCAGGACTCCTAGGACTATATGTCTATAAAACATAGTGTATGACACTGTCAGGGCTCCTAGGACTATATATCTATAATACATAGAGTATGACACTGTCAGGACCCTAGGACTATATATCTATAATACATAGTGTATGACACTGTCAGGACTCCTAGGACTATATATCTATAATACATAGTGTATGACACTGTCAGGGCTCCTAGGACTATATATCTATAATACATAGTGTATGACACTGTCAGGACTCCTAGGACTATATATCTATAATACATAGTGTATGACACTGTCAGAGCTCCTAGGACTATATATCTATAATACATAGTGTATGACACTGTCAGGGCTCCTAGGACTATATATCTATAACATAGTGTATGACACTGTCAGGACTCCTAGGACTATATATCTATAATACATAGTGTATGACACTGTCAGGGCTCCTAGGACTATATATCTATAATACATAGAGTATGACACGGTCAGGACTCCTAGGACTATATATCTATAATACATAGTGTATGACACTGTCAGGACTCCTAGGACTATATATCTATAATACATAGTGTATGACACTGTCAGGGCTCCTAGGACTATATATCTATAACATAGTGTATGACACTGTCAGGGCTCCTAGGACTATATATCTATAACATAGTGTATGACACTGTCAGGACTCCTAGGACTATATATCTATAATACATAGTGTATGACACTGTCAGGACTCCTAGGACTATATATCTATAATACATAGTGTATGACACTGTCAGGGCTCCTAGGACTATATATCTATAATACATAGTGTATGACACTGTCAGGACTACTAGGAATATATATCTATAATACATAGTGTATGACACTGTCAGGGCTCCTAGGACTATATATCTATAATACATAGTGTATGACACTGTCAGGACTCCTAGGACTATATATCTATAATACATAGTGTATGACACCGTCAGGACTACTAGGACTATATATCTATAATACATAGTGTATGACACTGTCAGGGCTCCTAGCAGTATATATATCTATAATACATAGTGTATGACACTGTTAGGACTCCTAGGACTATATATCTATAATACATAGTGTATGACACTGTCAGGACTCCTAGTACTATATATCTATAATACATAGTGTATGACACTGTCAGGGCTCCTAGGACTATATATCTATAATACATAGTGTATGGCACCGTCAGGACTACTAGGACTATATATCTATAATACATAGTGTATGACACTGTTAGGACTCCTAGGACTATATATCTATAATACATAGTGTATGACACTGTCAGGACTCCTAGGACTATATATCTATAATACATAGTGTATGACACTGTCAGGGCTCCTAGGACTATATATCTACAGATATATGAAAAAGTTTGGGCACCCCTATTAATCTTAATCATTTTTAGTTCTAAATATTTGGGTGTTTGCAACAGCCATTTTAATTTGATATATCAAATAACTGATGGACACAGTAATATTTCAGGATTGAAATGAGGTTTATTGTACTAACAGAAAATGTGCAATATGCATTAAACCAAAATTTGGCCGGTGCAAAAGTATGGGCACCTCAACAGAAAAGTGACATTAATATTTAGTAGATCCTCCTTTTGCCTCTAGTCGCTTCCTGTAGCTTTTAATCAGTTCCTGGATCCTGGATGAAGGCATTTTTGACCATTCCTCTTTACAAAACAATTCCAGTTCAGTTAAGTTTGATGGTCGCCGAGCATGGACAGCCCGCTTCAAATGATCCCACAGATGTTCAATGATATTCAGGTCTGGGGACGGGGATGGCCATTCCAGAACATTGTAATTGTTCCTCTGCATGAATGCCTGAGTAGATTTGGATCATTGTCTTGCTGAAATATCCATCCCCGGCGTAACTTCAAATTCGTCACTGATTCTTGTACATTATTCTCAAGAATCTGCTGATACTGAGTTGAATCCATGCGACCCTCAACTTTAACAAGATTCCCGATGCCGGCATTGGCCACACAGCCCCAAAGCATGAAGGAACCTCCACCAAATTTTACAGCGGGTAGCAAGTGTTTTTCTTGGAATGCTGTGTTTTTTGGACGCCATGCATAACGCCTTTTTGTATGACCAAACAACCCAATCTTTGTTTCATCAGTCCACAGGACCTTCTTCCAAAATGAAGCTGGCTTGTCCAAATGTGCTTTTGCATACCTCAGGCGACTCTGTTTGTGGCGTCCTTTCAGAAACGGCTTCTTTCGCATCACTCTCCCATACAGCTTCTCCTTGTGCAAAGTGTGCTGTATTGTTGACCGATGCACAGTGACACCATCTGCAGCAAGATGATGCTGCAGCTCTTTGGAGGTGGTCTGTGGATTGTCCTTGACTGTTCTCACCATTCTTCTTCTCTGCCTTTCTGATATTTTTCTTGGCCTGCCACTTCTGGGCTTAACAAGAACTGTCCCTGTGGTCTTCCATTTCCTTACTATGTTCCTCACAGTGGAAACTGACAGGTTAAATCTCTGAGACAACTTTTTGTGTCCTTCCCCTGAACAACTATGTTGAACAATCTTTGTTTTCAGATCATTTGAGAGTTGTTTTGAGGAGCCCATGATGCCACTCTTCAGAGGAGATTCAAATAGGAGAACAACTTGCAATTGGCCACCTTAAATACCTTTTCTCATGATTGGATACACCTGGCTATAAAGTTCAAAGCTCAGTGAGGTTACAAAACCAATTTTGTGCTTCAGTAAGTCAGTAAAAAGTAGTTAGGAGTATTCAAATCAATAAAATTTTTGCACCGGTCAAATTTTGGTTTAATGCATATTGCACATTTTCTGTTAGTACAATAAACCTCATTTCAATCCTGAAATATTACTGTGTCCATCAGTTATTAGATATATCAAATTGAAATGGCTGTTGCAAACACCCAAATATTTAGAACTAAAAATGATTAAGATTAATAGGGGTGCCCAAACCTTTTCATATGACTATATAATACATAGTGTATGACACTGTCAGGACTCCTAGGACTATATATCTATAACACATAGTGTATGACACTGTCAGGGCTCCTAGGACTATATATCTATAATACATAGTGTATGACACTGTCAGGGCTCCTAGGACTATATATATATAATACATAGTGTATGAGGCTGTCAGGACTCCTAGGGCTATATATCTATAATATATAGTGTATGACACTGTCAGGGCTCCTAGGACTATATATCTATAACATAGTGTATGACACTGTCAGGGCTCCTAGTACTATATATCTATAATACATAGTGTATGACACTGTCAGGACTCCTAGGACTATATATCTATAATACATAGTGTATGACACTGTCAGGACTCCTAGGACTATATATCTATAATACATAGTGTGTGACACTGTCAGGGCTCCTAGGACTATATATCTATAATACATAGTGTATGACACTGTCAGGACTCCTAGGACTATATATCTATAATACATAGTGTGTGACACTGTCAGGGCTCCTAGGACTATATATCTATAGGGCCGCCGTTCATACATAGTGTATGATACTCTCAGGGCTCCTAGGACTATATATCTATAATACATAGTGTATGACACTGTCAGGACTCCAAGGACTATGCGCTGTGAGGTGTTCCTCACATCGCAGCTAGACTGTCAGGAACGCCTTTCTGACAGTAAACCGTGAAACTTACACCGCCGATATCTCTAGCCCCGGGGCAGATACCGGGAAGGCTGGCAGTGCACTGAATTCAGCGTCCTGTCGGCTTTCTAGTGGTATGTAAAACAGCATATACATGAGGACGTGAAAGGTCCTCTTTAATAAAGCAGTGAAGCATCAGACTAAGGACATCACCATACAGGGACAGTGTGTTATTCATCCTAACTGCAGAAACAATATTGGTGCCATTGTTGCTGACAACGCTGCACAGTTGGTGAGGACCGGATACTTGCTGCAGGATACAGTGAAGCAGCTCCTCTGCTGTGCGACTCCTCTGATCCAGGCTCATTCATTGTAATACCACATGGCAGCACTTCTTCTTACACCCATGAAACAAGGGAGGCGGAGAAGGAAAAGGAGTGGAAGCAATGGCTTGTCCTGGTAAAGATGGTGTCAGGAAATGGTCCAGAGAAGGGGATGCAGAGGAGGTGGATAGTCCCTACAGGGTGTTGGAACTGGGTCTGCAAAATCAGGGTGAAACCATCATCTGGCCTTGCTGCATTTCTAGATTGTGGCTGCTACCGCTCAAAACATTGACCCAGTGGGCCATGAAAGCCATATATTGTCCTTGTCCATAATTACTGCTCCACGTGTGAATGGTGGCGTGCATCTTTCCCCAGAGTGATGAATCCAAGGAAAGGCCCACGTTCTCCAACACATGGCGATATAAAGCAGGGAAAGCTTTATTAGAGAAATGATGGTGGCTAGGTATCCTCCATCAAGGTTGAGCACATGCCATCATTTGGCAAAACACAGTGGATCCACTAAGTGGTACGGCAGTGACTGCACCACCAGCAGCATGGCACAACAGTCGGATGACTGGAGAGATATTGCTGTCTCCTGGCCACACATTCCCTTATGGATGACTGACTTTGGTGTGGAAGAGAAGGAGGAGAAACAGTTGGTGGTGATGGTGATGATGACGATGGCTCTCATCCACTGTAGGATGGCTCTGAGTTGGTGTAGGATAGTTCGCATCTGCTGTAGGATGGGTCTGAGTTGGTGTAGGATGGCTTTCATCTGCTGTAGGATGGTTATGAGTTGGTGTAGGATGGCTCTCATCTGCTGTAGGATGGCTCTGAGTTGGTGTAGGATGGTTCTCATCTGCTGTAGGATGGTTCTGAGTTGGTGTAGGATGGTTCTGAGTTGGTGTAGGATGGCTTTCATCTGATGTAGGATGGTTATGAGTTGGTGTAGGATGGTTCTGAGTTGGTGTAGGATGGTTCTCATCTGCTGTAGGATGGTTCTGAGTTGGTGTAGGATGGCTCTCATCTGCTGTAGGATGGTTCTGAGTTGGTGTATGATGGTTATGAGTTGGTGTAGGATGGTTCTGAGTTGGTGTAGGATGGTTATGAGTTGGTGTAGGATGGTTCTGAGTTGGTGTAGGATGGCTTTCATCTGATGTAGGATGGTTCTCATCTGCTGTAGGATGGTTCTGAGTTGGTGTAGGATGGTTCTGAGTTGGTGTAGGATGGTTCTGAGTTGGCGTAGGATGGCTCTCATCTGCTATAGGATGGTTATGAGTTGGTGTATGATGGTTCTGAGTTGGTGTAGGATGGTTCTGAGTTGGTGTAGGATGGTTCTGAGTTGGTGTAGGATGGCTCTCATCTGCTGTAGGATGGTTATGAGTTGGTGTAGGATGGTTATGAGTTGGTGTAGGATGGTTCTGAGTTGGCGTAGGATGGATTTCATCTGATGTAGGATGGTTCTGAGTTGGTGTAGGATGGTTATGAGTTGGTGTAGGATGGCTCTCATCTGCTGTAGGATGGTTATGAGTTGGTGTAGGATGGTTATGAGTTGGTGTAGGATGGCTTTCATCTGATGTAGGATGGTTCTGAGTTGGTGTAGGATGGTTCTGAGTTGGTGTAGGATGGTTATGAGTTGGTGTAGGATGGTTCTCATCTGCTGTAGAATGGTTCTGAGTTGGTGTAGGATGGTTATGAGTTGGTGTAGGATGGTTCTGAGTTGGTGTAGGATGGCTTTCATCTGATGTAGGATGGTTATGAGTTGGTGTAGGATGGTTATGAGTTGGTGTAGGATGGCTCTCATCTGCTGTAGGATGGTTCTGAGTTGGTGTAGGATGGTTCTCATCTGCTGTAGAATGGTTCTGAGTTGGTGTAGGATGGTTATGAGTTGGTGTAGGATGGTTATGAGTTGGTGTAGGATGGCTTTCATCTGATGTAGGATGGTTCTAAGTTGGTGTAGGATGGCTCTCATCTGCTGTAGGATTGGTCTCATAGGGTATGGTGGCATATGATATCTGAACTAGTCTGGGTACCTAGCAGCACTTTCTGAGCTTTATCATTGTATATTCACAACACATTACAAAATACCCCACAAAACAGAAAACTCCCAGTGATCTGAGACTTCTCTCCTACCCACACAATGGACAACACCTTTAAAGAGAACAAGGCAATGCTTGACACCTGAACAACCTGTAACTATGACATCAGCATCTCTACAGAGTGCTCAGTAGTCATCAGAAGTCTAAGGTCTCTGTTATCTACCCTTCACCCCGTCCCAGTCTGTGGACTTTTTCCTCTGATGCAGGGGCGCACCTCTAATGAGGCGAGGTGAGGCGGCCGCCTCAGGCGGCACTATCGGAGGGGCGGCATTTTTAATATTGTATTTTTTTTTGTTTTGTTTTTTTTACTATTCTTTAACCTAAACCAGACAAAGACAGGTCGCTCTGAAAACAAAGCTGAGTGGGACGTGTCCGGGGCTGGCTTAGGAGACGTCTGTATCTCAGCGCAGGCGGGCTGCTATGACGTCATCACGCCTCTTGCGCTGAGACGCAGGTGTCTTCTGCACTGGTGAAGCAGAGGCGGTGGTTCCATCAAGGGATCGCAGGTAGGTGAGGATAATTATTTTTTTTTTTTTTTATAAATAGGGAGTTACCTGCCGGAGTAACCCCAGCAGGTAAAGGCCTATTTACCTAGATCGGTGTCTGCTCATCCTGTCTTGTAAACCACAAGCCACTTCAGGCCTGTGGTTTACAAGACCGAGACCAGGCCGGCGCAATGGCGTCATAGCATTGCACCGCCTGTGTGTGGACCCTGCGCATCATAGAGAAGAGGAGGCAGCGGCGGCTCCATTCACCAAAGGATCGCAGGTAGGTGAGTATAACTTTTTTAGCGCGGTTGTAGGTGTTTTAATAGTATAAGTGGTTGTTAGGAGGGGGAAATATAAGGGAGGATTCATTAGGGGGCTTTATGATGAAAGGGGGTTCATTTATATAAGGACTATTAGGAGGCATTTACATAAGGGGTCATTAGGGGTGTAAGAGACAGCCAATGTTGTCCTAAGCTTCATTTGTCTGTATAAACTGTTAATGTTGAATGTATTTCTGTGATTCTGTTCCTTTAAGACAGCAGCCATTGTAATTGTGACATGATGCTGGAGTGACACCCCCCCTTTTATGTCAGCTTGCCTGTTCTGCAGACAGAGTGTGAGCAGAGAAGCAGGAAGTGACGAGACAGAGAGCAGCAGCCATCTTGGCAAGTGTTGTATTGAACTGGTGTGGAGATTTTTCTGTACAGCTAAGCTGTATCTTGGTCCAGAGACAAACAGAGTGTAAAGAGACAACAGGACTAGTGAGTCCACGTGAAAGGAACTGTGCTCAGTGGCTGATCAGTGAGACTGACATTGTGACTGTGTATATGGATACCACAGATAGAGACTCGCAGTGCTGTTGATGTACTGGACGGCACCTGCTAAATCCCGGCTTACATCCCAGCTCAGTGTATGGATTCGGCAGGACTGTCAGTGTGCTGAGTGGAATCTGCTGTTGGATTACATTGCATTCATTGGGTTTCCCTGTTAAAAAGGACTTCATTTCTCCCAAGATCCTGATAACAGTGAGGAGAGGACGTTTCACTATAAAAGAAAGGAACGACTTTGGGCCCCACCGCGCGCTTCTACGGACTGTAAGCGGTCCACCTGGACCACTGGGGAAAAGGGGGGTGCACCCAAATGTGAATTCAGGGTCAGTTAGGGATAGTTTTGAGTATATTGTTCATTCAGTGTCCATACTGCAGAAGTGGACAGAGTAAAAGTAGAAACCATTGCAGAATTTGCCTTGAAATTGTTCATGCTATATTGTATATTTTGCTTGTCTTTAGCCCTGTCATTTTACCTTTAACTAGCCTTTATTAACTTATAGTAAATATATATTTTTTTCTTGAACTACCGCGTGTGCGTTCATTTCTGGTTGCGGAGTCCAAACCACCTGCCTTGCTCTCGGTTCACAAATTGGCGTAGTCGGCAGGATCCGCTTACCAGAATGGACGGTGACGCAGCCGGGAGAATGGTGCTGGAGGAAGAATGCCAGCAGGGGCTATAATGAGTCAGTTAGCTAAATTTGATGGCAATAATATGTCAGTGAGTATGTGGGTGGAACAGATACGAATGATACAGCGAATGTACCAGACCGCACCAGAAGTACTAGTAGAGCTAGCAATATTGACATTACAAGGGGATGCTAAGACCACGGTGATATTGAGGCCATTTGAACAAAGGCAGACATTTGAGCAAGTAGTCCAGATTCTAGAAACCATTTATGGAGAAACTGCATTGCTGGGGTCTCTGCAGGCTCGGTTCTTCCAGAGGGTACAACAGGAGAATGAAAGCCTTCCCCAATATGCAAATGCCCTACAAGAACTGCTCCGAGATATTCAAGTGAAGGAAAGAGGGGGCTCGCCAGCCTTCTGTAACCCTGATCGGACTCTCCGTGACCAGTTTGTCCTGGGGATACGTGACGGCAGTTTAACTGTGACTATGCAGGATTTTATACGACGAGAGACTGATGCTAAATTCCATGATGTACAGGTAGAGGCCATCTCCCGTGCCAATAGTATGTTCCCGAAGCCCCAGACCGCAGTTGGAGTTACTTTGTCAAAGGGGGCTAGTTCTGGCTCAGAGACAGTAGAAAAGGGGACGGTTAAAGAAATTCTCACAGTAATGCAGAAACTGCAAGAGCAAATGGAACACTTGCACACCCGTTGTGATGAACATTCTATGAAAATTGCAGACTTCCAGAAAACTGGAGGTGAAAGGGTGAGCCGTCCATACCCAGAAAATCAGAATCACCCACCACCCCGCTGGAGGGATGAGGATAGGACCTACCGAAGGGGTCCAAATCAGTTAATGCAGTGCTCAGGAGAAATCGAAGGGGCTTACCGAAGGGGCCCAAACAGATGGCCAGAACGACGGGAGATACGCTGCTGGGAGTGTGGACGGATGGGCCACGTTGCTGCTAGATGTCCAGAGCAGCGACAAACTTATGAGAGACCGCCGTTAAACTGAAGTCCCCTGCTGCTGTAGGGCGTGTAGTAGGGGAGACTGACAAGGAGACTATGTGGGGAGAATGCCCTAATGATGACCTGATCGCTGCAAGTCCTGTTATACAGGTGGAAATGGAGGGTATTCCGGTTACCGGGATGATTGACACGGGTTCCCAAGTAACGACCTTGAGTAGAGACTGTTATGAACGGTACTTCCAGCAACATGTGAAATATGATCCCCATACATTCGTACGAGTGGTCGCAGCTAACCAGTTACCAGTTCCAGTCGTGGGAGTGGCCTGGATGAATGTCCGGGTATGTGGCCAAGATCTAGGTAGGAAAGGCATTGTGGTGGTACAGGAGTCACATGAAGTAAAGGTCCCTGTCATTTTGGGGATGAATGTGTTAAAAGAATTAGATAAGATCCTCTTTGAAAAGAAAGGTCACGGTTATTGGAAAGAAACCACCACCCATCGGCCTACTCAAACAGCTTTCCAGCGGCTGATCCGGACATGTGGCTTACAGAAAAGTTCGGATGCGCAGCGTCCTCTGGCTCGAATTTCAGTTCCTTTGCATACAAAAGTTACACTGCCACCCAGTCGGGAGACAATAGTGTCTATGCCCGTAGGCACCTGTCGGAAACTAGAGGGCATAGCTGTGTTGGTAGAACCACTGCAGGCAGCCGAAGGAGGTGTTGATCCGCTAGTGGCCCGTTCCTTGGCAATAGTTCGCAATGGAAGAGTACCACTTCGATGTGTAAACACTCAGGACCAGAGTGTGGACCTGACCCCAGGGAGGCAGCTGGCTAACATCTATGTGACTCCGGAGGAAGTAAGGAAAGTAACTCCAATGCAGCTGAAGCCGACTGAAAGGGATGAGTGGACCGTAACTGTGTCCATGGGAGAAGATGAGGAACCCACCTCTGAATGGAATGGCCGTGCAATTCGAGAACAGATGAAGATGGATGCAAGTTCATGTTCTCTGGAATGGGTGCAGAAGGTAGATGAACTGTTGTGGGAGAACCGAGCCACCTTTTCACGGTATGCTGAAGATTTTGGATGTACCACAGGGATCTACCATGAGATTCCCACAGGAGACACCCCTCCAATTAGAGAGCGCTACCGACAAATTCCTCCACAGTTGTATCAGGAAGTAAAAGAACTGTTAGCTAAGATGCTACAGGGTGGGATCATCCAAGAAAGCCAGAGTCCCTGGGCAGCTCCTGTGGTGTTAGTAAGAAAAAAAGATGGGTCCATCCGATTTTGCATAGACTATCGGAAGTTAAACGCTTGCACCGTACGAGATTCCTACCCCTTGCCACGGATTGAGGAGTCCCTCTCAGCGCTGGGGAGAGCCCGGTACTTCTCCTCACTAGATCTGGCTAGTGGGTATTGGCAGATGCCGATGGCCACAAAAGACAAGGAGAAGACGGCATTCATCTTGCCCATGGGACTATACGAATTTAACCGGATGCCCTTCGGGTTGACAAATGCACCCGGAACGTTTCAGCGGTTGATGGAGAAATGTCTCGGTGACTTCAACTTTGAGTTCACTCTCATCTACTTGGATGACATTATAGTGTATTCTGCGACCTTTGAAGACCATCTCCACCAGTTGGGGCAAGTATTTCGAAGATTGCGGGAACATGGGCTCAAATTGAAACCCAGTAAATGTCGGTTGTTCCAATCTGAAATTGATTACTTGGGTCACCGCGTATCAGGAGAAGGGGTGAGACCATCAAGAGACAAGATAGCGGCTGTTCAAGATTGGCCAATACCGACTACCCTGCGAGAAGTGAGGGCGTTCCTTGGAGTAGCCGGTTACTATCGACGGTTTATTAAGGATTTCGCCAAGGTAGCAGCACCACTTAATGCTCTCCTACGAGGCACATCCGGTGGTCCAAAGAACCGGTCCGTGAAGTGGGGACTTGAACAGGAACAAGCCTTCCAGGCATTAAAGGATGCACTGACAACAGCCCCAATCTTGGCATATGCTGATTACCACTTGCCGTTCCAGCTGTATACGGATGCAAGCCTGTATGGTCTTGGAGCAGTGCTTTCCCAGCTTCAGGATGGCCAGGAGAGGGTCATAGCGTACGGCAGCCGGTCTTTGAGAGATTCTGAAAGAAACCCCGAGAATTATAGTTCATTTAAGTTGGAGCTGTTGGCACTGGTATGGGCCATGACCGAGAAATTCTCTGAATATTTGACCGGTGCTGAAGTTTTAGTACTGACTGACAACAACCCACTAGCTCACCTGGAAAATGCCAAGCTCGGGGCGTTAGAGCAGAGGTGGATAGCCCGAATGACTAAGTTCAATTACCGCATTAAGTATCGGTCCAAGACAG
Organism: Leptodactylus fallax; assembly: GCA_947044405.1. Classification (NCBI taxonomy): domain Eukaryota; kingdom Metazoa; phylum Chordata; class Amphibia; order Anura; family Leptodactylidae; genus Leptodactylus; species Leptodactylus fallax. The sequence continues at coordinate 92,465 of CAMRHE010000749.1, read as the reverse complement.
AGAACCAGAATGCTGACGGGCTTTCTAGGGTAACCGCCCAGACCCCCACAGTAGACGTGGATCATGAGTTGGAGCATGTGGAGGTGCCCGACTTCAGCAGATTTTCACAGGCCTTGGCCGCCGCTAATCAGTTTGAGTTGGAGGGGACTGAAACGGCTCCTTTCTTTGGTCCCTCACGACAGGAATGGGCACAGATACAACAGACCCATGAGGGGCTGGCACAGATGATCAAGTGTGTTGAGAAAGGCCAGAAGCCCTGTAGAGAGGAAAGAGAACGACTGACACGTGAGATATTATCTGTTCTGAGTCAGTGGGAAAAGTTGGAGATGAAAAATGGAGTGCTATGCCGAAAGGTCTATTTACCTTCTGAGATCGACATTCGATACCAAATTGTGGTGCCTAGTGAACTGGCTCGCTCGTTGGCAGTTGAGGCTCATAATAAGAATGGACATTTTGGTCATGAGAAGACCTTTCGTTGGTTACAGCGACTGATTTACTGCCCTGGTCTTCGTCAAATGGTCGAAGAAGTATGCCGCAGCTGTCGAACTTGTGAGATCCATAAGGCAATAGAACAGAGAGCTCCCCTGCAAACCATCGTGACCCAGGAACCTTTAGAAATCGTCATGATAGACTATCTAATGGTGGGCCCATCCAATAGCGGACACCAGTATTGCCTCGTAATGGTGGATCACTTCACCAAATTTGCGGTGGTAACCGCCACCAAGGACCAGACAGCTGAGTCAGCAGCTCGTGCTCTGTGCCAAGATTTCATTCGAGTATATGGGTGCCCTAAACGCATCCACTCCGACCAGGGTGCCTGCTTTGAGGGACACGTAATGAAAGAAGTTCAACGTATCTACGGGATAAAGAAGTCGCACACGACTCCATACCACCCTCAGGGAAATGGGGCCTGTGAAAGATTCAACAGAACTCTGCTACAGATGCTGCGGACTCTGGAGGAAGACAAGAAGTTACAGTGGCCTCAGTTCTTGTCTGAAATGGTGTGGGCCTATAACAATCAGGTCCATTCTACAACGGGGTACTCTCCTTATACACTTCTCTTTGGGCGGTCTGGGCGAAGTGTAGGAGAATTACAGTTGGATGATGTGGATGGGTTCCCTCCGAGGGATCCAACCTCTTGGGTGCGGGCGCACCGGCAGAGACTTGAGACGATCCATCGATTGGTGCGGCAGCGCCTGCAAGAACATCCCCATCCTGATAAGACCCCAGTGCAAGAAGCACCATTGCAACCAGGCGACCTGGTGCTAGTTCGTGTCAAGAAACCCCAAGGGAAATTGGAAAGCCGATGGGAGGCTTTGCCGTATCGTGTTGTTGGCCGCAAGTATGCGAATGGGCCAGTGTACCAGGTCCAGAAAGAAGGAACTGATTGTGTTCGAGTACTTCACCGAAATATGTTGCGCCTGTGTCATTCTGAAGGGACAAATCATGATGGGCTTGCCAATGTGAATGAGCTCCCACAGTCAGAGAATGGAGGTGCGGAATGGGCCTCAGACGAGGAGGATGATTGTTGGCCGATCCCTGCTCCTGGGGATGTTCCACCTGTGACTACTGTATCTCCGGCCTGTGCCCCCTCTGGTGCGGAATCCGCTGGTCCTTCTCAGCCCATAGCTGCAGCACCCCATAATATACCACCGGTCCTCAGACGGACCACTAGGCCAAATGCTGGTATTCCCCCTGTTCGGTATGCGCAGGATGAGTTTGTTTGGCCTGCCATACATCGGTATACTACCACCCTGTGCATAAAAGTACAACCCTCTGGATATACAGTCATAGGCAGGTACTGCCAATCTTAAAGTGGGGGGGAATATGTAAGAGACAGCCAATGTTGTCCTAAGCTTCATTTGTCTGTATAAACTGTTAATGTTGAATGTATTTCTGTGATTCTGTTCCTTTAAGACAGCAGCCATTGTAATTGTGACATGATGCTGGAGTGACTTCCCCCCCCTTTTATGTCAGCCTGCCTGTTCTGCAGACAGAGTGTGAGCAGAGAAGCAGGAAGTGACGAGACAGAGAGCAGCAGCCATCTTGGCAAGTGTTGTATTGAACTGGTGTGGAGATTTTTCTGTACAGCTAAGCTGTATCTTGGTCCAGAGACAAACAGAGTGTAAAGAGACAACAGGACTAGTGAGTCCACGTGAAAGGAACTGTGCTCAGTGGCTGATCAGTGAGACTGACATTGTGACTGTGTATATGGATACCACAGATAGAGACTCGCAGTGCTGTTGATGTACTGGACAGCACCTGCTAAATCCCGGCTTACATCCCAGCTCAGTGTATGGATTCGGCAGGACTGTCAGTGTGCTGAGTGGAATCTGCTGTTGGATTACATTGCATTCAGTTGGTTTCCCTGTCTGTTAAAGAGGACTTCATTTCTCCCAAGATCCTGATAACCGTGAGGAGAGGACGCTTCACTATAAAAGAAAGGACCGACTTTGGGCCCCACCGCGTGCTTCTACGGACTGTAAGCGGTCCACCTGGACCACTGGGGAAAAGGGGGTGCACCCAAATGTGAATTCAGGGTCAGTTAGGGATAGTTTTGAGTATATTGTTCATTCAGTGTCCATACTGCAGAAGTGGACAGAGTAAAAGTAGAAACCATTGCAGAATTTGCCTTGAAATTGTTCATGCTATATTGTATATTTTGCTTGTCTTTAGCCCTGTCATTTTACCTTTAACTAGCCTTTATTAACTTATAGTAAATATATATTTTTTTCTTGAACTACCGCGTGTGCGTTCATTTCTGGTTGCGGAGTCCAAACCACCTGCCTTGCTCTCGGTTCACAGGGGCACAGTATTAATGTCAGGGGGAATCAGGGGCACAATATAAGGGGACAATTCATTTAATTAAGGTTGGGCTTTATTAAAGCTAAGGCCCCACATAGCGGGCAGCATCAAAAAAGCGCTGCAGGAAAAACCGCAGCGGTAATGAATGGCAGTTTTTCCCACAGCGTTTTTCACAAAAAGTCCGCAGAGGTTTCCTCTGTGGTCTTTCTGCATCCATTATACCTATTGGGAAACCGCCGGCGTTTCCGAAGGTATAATTGACATGCTGCGATTTCCAAAACCACAACAGTTTTGGAAATTGCAGCATGTCCACTGTGTGTATTTTTCCGCAATATGTGGATGGAATTTGTTAGAAGGAACTGTAAAATGCTGCATTTTTTCCACAACGTTTAAACCGTGGCCACACCACTGCATTTCTGCCACGTGAGGCCAGGACCTTAAGGAGTTTTCCACCTCTTTTTTATTGATGATCTATCCTCAGAATAAATCATCAATAAGAGATCAGTGAATCCCCGCTGATCAGCTGTATGAAGGGGCCCCAGTGCAGTCTGTTTATAGTGACCGTGTGATGTCATTCCAGCCTTGTCACATAGACGTTGTAAGTATGTGAGCCAGAGGGCGCTGTTGAGCGACCCAGGCCAGGCCAGAAAAGGCTCTCAGCCACGCCTTTGGGTGGTGGCACGTAACTCCAGAGGGGCTGGAGCATCCTGCAGGAAGTAGTGGACCAGCGAGGACGGAGAGAGAGGCTCTGTCCCAGAGGGCTGGCGTCCACAGGAGTGGACCAGCGAGGACGGAGAGATAGGCTCTGTCCCAGAGGGCTGGCGTCCACAGAGGACTGTTGCTAGAGCTGAGTAACAGTCAGGACAGTTAGGGGCTCAAGGAGTGAGTTAGGCCCTAACTGTGGCCTAGGTTTTTTGTTGTTTTGTTATGTTGCAGTTAAGCTGAATAAAGCCACTTTTATTTTACTCTTGGACCGTCTGAAAGCTATCTTTCCGGCGCCCAGTACCACGAACCACCGCTGTCCGGACCAGGAGCAGCCGCCATTTTGAGTTTAATTCCCCAAGTTGTCACATATGGTGGAGACCGCGCGCATAAAGAGATCTACGCAAGTCCTGGAAGACAAGTGTTTGGTGACTGCAGTACTGCTAAGTGTGCATTGTGGCCTACAGCTGCAAGAAATCGGTGATTTCAACTGAGAAGCCCAGGAAGGGGTGAGTGAATTGCAACATAGCAAAAGTGTGTGCAAAACTGGTGAAAGTAAAACTCTGGAAGAGGAATCCAGGGAATGGACTTTGTGTATACTGTGGCACAGAAGTCTGTGAAGTGTTTGCTGATGGCAAGGAAATAAGCAATGTGTATAGAAGATGGATATTGCAAACAGTCTATGTGAAAGGCTATGGTGCCATGTTGGTGTTTTCTGTGGAAGACAGAAGAAAATGCTGGTTGTTGTAGTGCCACATAAGTTAACTGTTTGAATACAGGTGACTGCAGAAGATAGCAAGAAGTTGCTGCCGGTTGAACCCAAGATTGTTGTGGAATATTGTGTAATCTTGTTAGTAAACCATGGGCAAGAAAAAGAGAATTTCAGCTTGTAAAAAAGCAGAGAAGTCATGCACAGGTTTATTAGTGCAGCAGTCTGAATGCAGAGAGATACAAAACCCGGAACAGATCAGGTGGAGTGCAAGTAAAGATAAAGGGTTGCATGATGGTGACTCAGTTGTTCTATGATGGAATATGTCCCTGCTGACTGTGTGTCTCATAATGGAGGGCATGAAAGCGCCAAAGATGAAAATGTTAGGGTGCAGCAGCTTCAAGATGAGAATAAAACCATCAGGTTCATGTATGAGAATGAAATATCTGATTGGAAATGGCAACTTTTGGTATCAGAAAGAGAGAACCTTAAGTTGAAGGCAGAGCTTAACTCTATGAAGAGGTTATATCCTAGTCATTGTGAAAATGTGGTGCTGGGTTTGCCTGGAATGGACTGTGTCACTAAGAAGGAGTTTGCTGATATGAAATGTGCTCTATCTAATGAAGTTATACAGAGTGTAGGGCAAAAGCAAGTGCTTGAGAAGCAATTGCAGGATTTAAAGGAGCAGCATGTCCAAGACTCCATTGCCAAAGAGAGTGTCATTGAAAAATTAAGAGATGACCTTGAAACTGCTAAATGTGAGAGAAGTGAATTTTTGCAGAGACAGTCAGAATGTCTGGATGACAAAGTCAGGATGTGTGAAAAACTTTCGGCTGCCTTAACTGACAAAGAAAATGAAATTGCCGAGCTGAGGAAGCATGTGTCTGACCGAGAGAGTGATTTAGAATCTGTGGTGCAGACATTGCAGTCAGAGCAAAACTTGCATCAGGTTCGCCTAAAGGGTGAAATCCACTAATGGGGAAGTAAAGCTGGAGTTCTGGAACAAAGAAAAAGTGAACTCAAAGCTAGAATATGCAGCCTGGAGAGGGCGCTGTCAGGATCTTGTGAAGATAAAGAGAAATTGTCTGTTTTGGTGCAAAATAAAGACAAAGAATTGATGGAGATGTCATCTGTCCATGCTCAGAAAGTGCAAGCCTTACAGGAGAGTCATAAAAAAGTAGAGACTCAACTTCAAGTGATGCAACTACAAGTCACAGAAGGGGACAGATTTCAAGCAGAACTGCTAGACAAGGCAAATAGACTACAGGTGGAATTGGATAATGTCACAGGGCTTCTTTCTCAAGCAGACAGCAAGTTTATCAAACTTTCCAAAGATTTTTCTACACTAGAATCTCAGCTTCAGGACACTCAGGAACTTTTGCAAGAAGAAACCCGTCAGAAGCTTGACCTTAGTACAAAACTAAAACAAATGGAAGATGAGAAAAATGGTTTCCTTGAGCAACTAGAGGAAGAGGAGATAGCAAAAAGAGATTTGACAAAGCAGATTTCAACACTACAGGCTCAGGCGACTGATATGAAGAAAAAAATGGAAGATAGTATTGGGTCCTTGGACTCTGTTGAAGAACTAAAGGAAAGGTTGCAAAAGGAGCTAGAAACTACAACTCAACGGTTTGAGGAGAAGGTTGCTGCTTATGACAAACTTGAGAAGACGAAAATTAGACTGCAGCAGGAACTAGAAGATGTAGGTGTAGACCTTGATCATCAACGTCGGATGGTGTCAAATTTGGAAAGGAAGCAGAAGAAGTTTGATCAGCTGCTTGGTGAAGAGAAGACTCTTTCTGCTAGATATGCAGAAGAACGTGACCGTGCTGAAGCAGAGGCCCTTGAATTGAAGGCCGAGTTAGAGAGGCTCAACAAGCAACTGCGCACTGAAATGGAGAATTTGGTTAGCTCCAAGGATGAAGTTGAGAAAAACCTGGAATCTGTGCAGATATTGTATGAGAACAAAGCTAATGCTTATAAGATGCTGGAAAAGGCCAAGAGAGAACTGGACCTCCAGATAGAAGACATGAAGATTCAGTTTGAGGGAAACCTGTCTAATTTATCTGCTGAGATTGTAGATCTAAAAATGCTTGTTGCTAAACTAAAGGTGCAAGTCAACCATCAGGAGGAAATTGCACGCATCAAGAAACAGCTGGAGTTTCAGATGGATCACGTGAAGCGCGAGTCAGAAATAAAGCTGCAGGGTGCACGAGTAAAGACTGAGATGGAAGCGGCACAGAAAAATGTCGCAGTGAAGAAAGTTTTGGAGCTGGAATCAGAGATTTGTGCGCTACAGAAGGCGCTAGAATTGGAAAAAGCTGCCAGCATAGAGGCAGAGAAAGGAGAGACATTAAGTCAGACAGACATGAGTGATCCTGCAAAATGTGAGGAGGCCAAAGAAGGTCCAACAGAAGAAGAAACTGTGATTGGTCACACACTGCCTGTGACAGAGCGGGTCCAGCCTCAAACCAATGAGGTCCAAAGCCTACAGGGCTGTGAGATGGTAAATAAGGTGAAGGGTCACCAAAAGTGTGGAACAAGAGTCCGTGAGAAGACTGACCACGCATATGTTGTCCCAACAGCTAAAGTGTCTGAAGCCATTGTGGATAACGGTGTTGCTGTGCCTGTCTCTAGCCAAATGTCGGGTGGACAAACGGTGAATAATGACTCCATGTTGTCTGTGAAGGGGGAGTCAGGAAGTAAGAGATGGTTACCTGTCACCAATGATGTGACAGTGGTTAAAGACATGCCAGAAAATGTAGTTCAGCGTGAGCTATTATGTGAGGGTGTACGGTATGGCCCTCGTGCAGAAGGAGAAGATATTGCAGTACAGAGATTGTGTATCTCAAAGAGGAGAGCAAGCAGCCTATGTCTCCTAAACTTCTAAGCCTTGATGGTGATGGCAAAGTTTGTTTTGAGATGAAGCTTACGGAAAAAGTTCCCGTGATACAGTTATACTCTAAAGATATTGATGTGCATGAAGTACATGTTAGTTGGTCTCTGATCTCCTGTGGATTCAGGATAGGAGAAGATGAAGATTCTTACAGCTATTCACTAAAGGAATTAAAGTCCTGCAATGGGATGGCTGAAGACTATGGCGAGAAATGTGATGGAAATGATGGGATCCCCTGTATGGCGAATTGTGAAGGTGATGAAGAAAAACTTGCCTTTGCACAGAATGGCCAGGATCTTGACGTAGCAGTTAAAGTGATGAGAAACCGGAAGTGTCGAGTAACCGGAATCTGGAAGAAGAGACCGCCAGATTGGGACTTCTGGAGAGACACTGGCAGGCATGCAGAGTTGAAGAGGGACTTCATAGGATGTCTCGTCCCATTGTAGCTCACCCCATGGGTAGTGAGCTGAGGGGGAGGGTATGTAAGTATGTGAACCAGAGGGCGCTGTTGAGCGACCCAGGCCAGGCCAGAAAAGGCTCTCAGCCACGCCTTTGGGTGGCGTGTAACTCCAGAGGGGCTGGAGCATCCTGCAGGAAGTAGTGGACCAGCGAGGACAGAGAGAGAGGCTCTGTCCCAGAGGGCTGGCGTCCACAGGAGTGGACCAGCGAGGACAGAGAGAGAGGCTCTGTCCCAGAGGGCTGGCGTCCACAGAGGACTGTTGCTAGAGCTGAGTAACAGTCAGGACAGTTAGGGGCTCAAGGTGTGAGTTAGGCCCTAACTGTGGCATAGGTTTTTTTGTTGTTTTGCTGTGTTGCAGTTAAGCTGAATAAAGCCACTTTTATTTTACGCTTGGACCGTCTGAAAGCTATCTTTCCGGCGCCCAGTACCATGAACCACCGCTGTCCGGACCAGGAGCAGCCGCCATTTTGAGTTTAATTCCCCAAGTTATCACAACGTGTATAGGACAAGGCTGTAGTTACATGACATGGCCGCTATGAGATGAATGACACTATGTAAACAGAGAAGGGGTCACGGCACTTACACAGGTACCACAGTTCATTCGAACAGCTGATCAGTGGGGGTCCCGGGTATTGGAACCCCACTCTTTTTTTTTTTTTTTACTTTTTAATAAGGAACTACCTGGAGCATTATTAATAAGGGCCACTATTTATATAGGGTACACACGGACATTATTAATAAGGGGCACTATTTATACAGGGTACACACGGACATTATTAATAAGGGGCACTATTTATACAGGGTACACACGGACATTATTAATAAGGGGCACTATTTATACAGGGTACACACGGACATTATTAATAAGGGGCACTATTTATACAGGGCACACACGGACATTACTAATAAGGGGCACTATTTATACAGGGTACACAGACATTATTAATAAGGGGCACTATTTATACAGGGTACACCCGGACATTATTAATAAGGGGCACTATTTATACAGGGTACACACGGACTTTATTAATAAGGGGCACTATTTATACAGGGTACACCCGGACATTATTAATAAGGGGCACTATTTATACAGGGTACACACGGATATTATTAATAAGGGGCACTATTTATACAGGGTACACGGACATTATTAATAAGGGGCACTATTTATACAGGGTACACACGGACATTATTAATAAGGGGCACTGTTTATACAGGGTACACACGGACATTATTAATAAGGGGCACTATTTATACAGGGCACACATGGACATTATTAATAAGGGGCACTATTTATACAGGGTACACATGGACATTACTAATAAGGGGCACTATTTATACAGGGTACACATGGACATTATTAATAAGGGGCACTATTTATACCGGGTACACACGGACATTATTAGTAAGGGGCACTATTTATACCGGGTACACACGGACATTATTAATAAGGGGCACTATTATACAGGGTACACACGGACATTATTAATAAGGGGCACTATTTATACAGGATACACACGGACATTATTAGTAAGGGGCACTATTTATACCGGGTACACACGGACATTATTAATAAGGGGCACTATTTATACAGGGTACACACGGACATTATTAATAAGGGGCACTATTTATACAGAGTACACACGGACATTATTAATATAAAGATACACTTGGGGGTATTATTCATTATGGGGGGTTATATCATATATTATATAATTGGGGTAGCAGCAGGATGGGGGTGCAGGTGAGGACAATGTGGGTCGGTGCCTGGAAAAGTGAGGAGCCAAAGATGTCTGTGCTGCAAACTTTACAGAGACTGGAAGAAGTGGTCATGGCGGCCCAAAGGGGGAAGAGACGGGAAATGTGACCGATTAGTCAGAGACGTCACCTGTAAGTCACAGAATGTTACTGCCCTGTATTCACCTAAATGATAGAGGATAAATACCTGAGTGATGGGGGTCTGTCTGCTGAGACCCCACTGACCGCAGCCATATATATAGGTGTCACTAGGTGGATGGACGAACCCGCGGGGCTCTCATTCACATCAATGGGAGAGCCAAAGATACCCGAAGTCCAGTCCTCAGCTATCTGCGGGGCTCCTATTATAGAGAATGGGGGCCACGTGGGCTCGTCCATCCACCAAGCAGAAGATGTGGGAAGTTACTTTCATTGTTAATGCCGTGTTGTTGATCTGATACTGAAGTAATACAGGAAGAAGAATTCTTATAAACTGTTTTATCACTTTGTGTATATTGTGCAACAATAACAGCGTGTGACGCTAAGTAGCATGGAAACTCAATTTTTTTTTTTTTTTTTTTTTGGGGGGGCGTCTTTCTATAGTCCGCCTCAGGCAGCAAAGAGGCTAGGGTCACCACTGCTCTGATGACATCACAAGGCTGTATAATAACAATCAAGGATTATTCATTGCTGTAAGATAAGTATGCCTATGCTGTGAGTGGAGCCCAACACATGAAGGGTCACCGCCTGCTGTCCTGTACATGAAGCAACATCGCCCGATACAAGCCTACTAAAACTCAAGGGCGGATTTATGAAACGGTCTAAAAGATAAACTCACAGTGACCAATCACAGCGTAGGTTTCATTTTCAGAACCAGAACTTAAAGGCATGAAAGCTGCGCTGTGATTGGTTACTCGGGTTTTCCTTTAGGTGGTCTCATAAATTGCCTCTTCTTAGGGTGAATAGAAACTCATTATTTACATGCAGTGACTGGATCGGCCCCGTCACCCGCTCACAATGCCCCACACTTAACTACAAAAGACAAATGGGGGGGAAACTGAGCTCACATTAGGCACTGTCCTACAGGTCACATCTGGCACTGATGCAGAAAGATCAACCTCACCACCTTGATCCAGCGCAAAAAGTGTCGCACAAATTAAGATTTTCTGATTACTTGGCCCCTGGACATATTCAGATAAGACTATTCAGCAGTGGACACACAACTAAGACTGTACAGTGCCTTGTGAAAGTATTCGGCCCCCTTGAACTTTTCAACCTTTTGCCACATTTCAGGCTTCAAACATAAGGATATAAAATTTTAATTTTTTGGTGAAGAATCAACAACAAGTGGGACACAATCGTGAAGTGGAACGAAATTTATTGGTTATTTTAAACTTTTGTAAAAAATATAAAACTGAAAAGTGGGGCGTGCAATATTATTCGGCCCCTTTACTTTCAGTGCAGAAAACTCAGTCCAGAAGTTCAGTGAGGATCTCTGAATGATCCAATGTTGTCCTAAATGACTGATGATGATAAATATAATCCACCTGTGTGTACAAGTCTCCGTATAAATGCACCTGCTCTGTGATAGTCTCAGGGTTCTGTATAAAGCGCAGAGAGCATCATGAAGACCAAGGAACACACCAGGCAGGTCCGTGATACTGTTGTGGAGAAGTTAAAGCCGGATTTGGATACAAAAAGATTTCCCAAACTTTAAACATCCCAAGGAGCACTGTGCAAGCGATCATATTGAAATGGAAGGAGTATCAGACCACTGCAAATCTACCAAGACCCGGCCGTCCCTCTAAACTTTCATCTCAAACAAGGAGAAGACTGATCAGAGATGCAGCCAAGAGGCCCATGATCACTCTGGATGAACTGCAGAGCTCTACAGCTGAGGTGGGAGAGTCTGTCCATAGGACAACAATCAGTCGTACACTGCACAAATCTGGCCTTTATGGAAGAGTGGCAAGAAGAAAGCCATTTCTCAAAGATATCCATAAAAAGCCACCTGGGAGACACCAAACATGTGGAAGAAGGTGCTCTGCTCAGATGGAACTAAAATCCAACTTTTTGGCCACAATGCAAAACGATATGTTTGGTGTAAAAGCAGCACAGCTCATCCCCCTGAACACACCATCCCCACTGTCACACATGGTGGGGGCAGCATCATGGTTTGGGCCGGCTTTTCTTCAGCAGGGACAGGGAAGATGGTTAAAATTGATGGGAAGATGGATGGAGCCAAATACAGGACCATTCTGGAAGAAAACCTGTTGGAGTCTGCAAAAGACCTGAGACTGGGACGGAGATTTATCTTCCAACAAGACAATGATCCCAAACATAAAGCCAAATCTACAATGGAATGGTTCCCAAATAAACGTATCCAGGTGTTAGAATGGCCAAGTCAAAGTCCAGACCTGAATCCAATCGAGAATCTGTGGAAAGAGCTGAAAACTGCTGTTCACAAACGCTCTCCATCCAACCTCACTGAGCTCCAGCTGTTTTCCAAGGAAGAATGGGCAAGAACTGATAGAGACAACCCCAAGCGACTTGTAGCTGTAATCGCAGCAAAAGGGGGCGCTACAAAGTATTAACTTAAGGGGGCCGAATAATATTGCACACCCCACTTTTCAGTTTTTTATTTTTTACAAAAGTTTAAAATATCCAATAAATTTCGTTCCACTTCACGATTGTGTCCCACTTGTTGTTGATTCTTCACCAAAAAAATTTAAATTTTATATTTTTATGTTTGAAGCCTGAAATGTGGCAAAAGGTTGAAAAGTTCAAGGGGGCCGAATACTTTCGCTAGGCACTGTATGCCAAGCCTACACTGATATCATCCCAGCCCTGCAGATAGATAGGTTAGTGTCACCTGAACTGATGAGATTTCGGGAATTGGTCCATTTACCAAAGTTAAAAATAAGAGTACAGCTACTCCCCCTACTGGGGATATTTCTTGTTTAGATATGTTCATGCATGAATTACAACACTTGGCCAGGAAGTCTACGTATTTTAATTGTACTCATGATAAATTGGCAGTGCTTACCACCCTTGAGACGGATCAGTCACGGATTATCAAACCTTCTGATAAGGGAGGGAACATCGTGGTAATGGACATTGAGGATTATAAGAATATCTGTGAGGCTCTAAAATAGATAAATCAAACACTAAAATAGAGAAATCACCAGGTCCAGATGGCATACACCCCCGAGTACTGAGGGAATTAAGCACAGTGATAGACAGTCCCTTATATGTAATATTTAAGGATTCAGTAATGACTGGGTCTGTTCCACAGGATTGGCGCAGAGCAGATGTGGTGCCAATTTTCAAAAAGGGGTCGAAAAGTGAGCCTGGAAACTATAGGCCAGTAAGTTTGACTTCTGTGGTGGGTAAGATATTTGAGAGCTTTCTAAGAGATGCCATACTGGAGTATCTCAATGTAAATAATCTTATAACACCCAATCAGCATGGGTATATGAGGAATCCGTCCTGTCAGACTAATCTGGTCAGCTTCTATGAAGAGGTCACTTCATGACTGGACATGGGTAATGCAGTGGACGTGGTGTATCTGGACATGGGTAATGCAGTGGACGTGGTGTATCTGGACATGGGTAATGCAGTGGACGTGGTGTATCTGGACATGGGTAATGCAGTGGGCGTGGTGTATCTGGACATGGGTAATGCAGTGGGCGTGGTGTATCTGGAAATGGGTAATGCAGTGGGCGTGGTGTATCTGGACATGGGTAATGCAGTGGGCGTGGTGTATCTGGACATGGGTAATGCAGTGGGCGTGGTGTATCTGGACATGAGTAATGCAGTGGACGTGGTGTATCTGGACTTTTCAAAGGCTTTTGATACTGTACCACATAAAAGGTTGGTATGCAAAATGAGAATGTTGGGACTGGGGGAAAACATGCATTTGGGTTTGCAACTGGCTCACTGATAGGAGAAAGGGTGCTTATTAATGGTAAATATTCAGACTGGGTCACAGTCACCAGTGGGGTGCCACAGGGGTCAGTATTGGAGGGGTCACAGTCACCAGTGGGGTGCCACAGGGGTCAGTATTGGAGGGGTCACAGTCACCAGTGGGGTGCCACAGGGGTCAGTATTGGAGGGGTCACCAGTGGGGTGCCACAGGTGTCAGTATTGGAGGGGTCACCAGTGGGGTGCACAGGTGTCAGTATTGGAGGGGTCACCAGTGGGGTGCCACAGGTGTCAGTATTGGAGGGGTCACCAGTGGGACTGGGGGAAAACATATGCATTTGGGTTTGCAACTGGCTCACTGATAGGAGAAAGAGGGTGCTTATTAATGGTAAATATTCAGACTGGGTCACAGTCACCAGTGGGGTGCCACAGGGGTCAGTATTGGAGGGGTCAGTCACCAGTGGGGTGCCACAGGGGTCAGTATTGGAGGGGTCAGTCACCAGGGGGGTGCCACAGGGGTCAGTATTGGAGGGGTCAGTCACCAGTGGGGTGCCACAGGGGTCAGTATTGGAGGGGTCACAGTCACCAGTGGGGTGCCACAGGGGTCAGTATTGGAGGGGTAACAGTCACCAGTGGGGTGCCACAGGGGTCAGTATTGGGCCCTCTCCTGTTTAATATCTTTATTAATGACCTGGTAGACGGTTTGCAAAGCAGGGTGTCCATATCACAGAGCAGGGTGTCCATATTACAGAGCAGGGTGTCCATATTACAGAGCAGGGTGTCCATATTTGCAGATGATACTAAACTTTGTAAAGTAATCAAAAATGAGTCAGACAGTAGAATATTACAGGGGGATCTAAGGAAGCTGGAAACATGGGGGGCCGAGACTGGGCAAATGAAGTTTAATATTGACAAATGTAAGGTTATGCATTTTGGACGATGAAATAAAATGTCTGATAATGTACTGAATAGTAAATTACTGGGTAAGACTGCCAATGAAAAAAAGACTTGGGGATTGTGGTGGACAGTAAGCTTACCTTTAGTGACCAGTGCCAGGCAGCTGCTGCCAAGGCTAATAAAATTATGGGATGCATCAAAAGAGGTCGAGATTCTCATGACAAGAACATAGTTATATCTCTATACAGATCACTGGTACGGCCACACTTAGACTATTGTGCACAATTTTGGGCCCCAGCATACAAGAAAGACAAAATAGAATTAGAAAGAGTGCAAAGAAGGGCAACCAAAATTATTAGGGGAATGGGTGGATTGGAGGACAACAATAGATTAACAAACTTGGGGTTAGAGAAAAGGCGTCTACGAGGAGATCTAATAACAATGTACAAATACATGAAGGGACAGCACAAAGAACTTTCTAACGATCTTTTTACTCCTAGGCCAGTGACAGTGACAAGGGGACATCCTCTACACCTAGACCGGTGACAGTGACAAGGGGACGTCCTCTACACCTAGACCGGTGACAGTGACAAGGAAATGTCCTCTACACCTAGACCGGTGACAGTGACAAGGGGACATCCTCTACACCTAGACCAATGACAGTGACAAGGAGACATCCTCTACACCTAGACCGGTGACAGTGACAAGGGGACGTCCTCTACACCTAGACCGGTGACAGTGACAAGGAGACATCCTCTACACCTAGACCGGTGACAGTGACAAGGGGACGTCCTCTACACCTAGACCAGTGACAGTGACAAGGGGACTTCCTCTACACCTAGACCAGTGACAGTGACAAGGGGACGTCCTCTACACCTAGACCGGTGACAGTGACAAGGGGACGTCCTCTACACCTAGACCAGTGACAGTGACAAGGGGACTTCCTCTACACCTAGACCAGTGACAGTGACAAGGGGACGTCCTCTACACCTAGACCGGTGACAGTGACAAGGGGACGTCCTCTACACCTAGACCGGTGACAGTGACAAGGGGACGTCCTCTACACCTAGACCGGTGACAGTGACAAGGGGACGTCCTCTACACCTAGACCGGTGACAGTGACAAGGGGGCGTCCTCTACACCTAGACCGGTGACAGTGACAAGGGGACGTCCTCTATACCTAGACCGGTGACAGTGACAAGGGGACGTCCTCTACGATTGGAGGAGAGAAAGTTTCACCAGCAACATAGAAGAGGATTCTTTACAATAAGAACAGCGAGGCTATGGAACTCTCTGCCCCAGGAAGTGGTGATGGTGGATTCATTGAACAAGTTCAAAGAGGGCCTGGATGACTTTCTCGAACAGAACAATATTATGGGTTATGGGTTTTAGATTTTAAGGACACGTTGGTCCGGGGTTTTATACTGATTGCCAGATTGAAATGGGGCAATTGGCACAAGCCTCATGGGTTTTTTTTTGCCTTCCTCTGGATCAACACTTTAGGGGACTGTAGGGTTATAGGTTGGACTTGATGGACTGATGTCTTCATCCAACCTCATCTACTATGTAACTATGTAACTAATTGGATGATAAAACCTGTTATGAGGTCCTAGATAGTGCTCCTACGGATTCATATTGGCACGAGTTAAAACTCATCCTCTCTGAGGCTTTGGCGGCCAATCTGATTAATAAGGATGAATACTTATTCCTTTTACCAGCTCATCCTCGCATTGCCACGTTTTATTCCCTCCCTAAAATTCATAAGGGGACCTCTCCCTTTAAAGGTAAGCCAATCGTCTCAGGGATGGGGTCATTGTGCCAGAACGTGGGTATCTATATAGACCAAATTCTGGCTCCTTTTGTGAATTCTCCTTCATTCGTGAAGGACACTATGGATCTCCTCAAGAGATTGGAGGGAATCTCATCATATTGATGAAAGTGCATATTGGCCTCGATTGATGTGGAGGCTCTTTACTCCTCGATACCTCACCAGTTCAGGCTCTTAGCCATTAGATCCTTTTCGGAGACTAGAGGCCCTCAATTGCGGACCCACAATGAATTTGTTTTGTGGTTAATAGAGTTCTCCCTCACTATTTCATCTTTAATCGTTGAATCTTCCACCAGATCAGGGGCTGTGTGATGGGGAGCCCATGTGTGCCATCCTATGCAAACCTGTTCCTGGGCTGGTGGAAGCATTCGTTAGGTTCCGGGGAGGGAGATGTTGGGCCCGCTACATAGATGACATATTTGTCATCTGGGAGGGGTCTGATTTGGAATTTAGCCAATTTGTAACAGCTTTGAATGATAACCAGATTGGTCTACATTTCACATCGGAATCTAATCCCAATACTATACCTTTCCTCGATCTGAAGATTTTCAGGTCTTTGGGAGGTAACCTACATACCACCACTTACCGTAAGCTTACAGCTACTAATTCGTTGTTAAGATGGGAAAGCCACCACCCCACTTCCCTGAAAAAGGGCAGTACCTGAAATTACAACATAACTGTACCACAGCTGAAGAATTTAAAATACAGGCTGATGACCTTAGGTCCAGATTTCACGCTATAGGGTACACAGATTATGTATTGTGCCACGCTTATCAGTCTGCCCTACAAAGTGATCACACACAACTTATTGTTCCCAAAACGAATGCCCCTTCAGAGGGTCAGATTCGACTCATTTCAACTGTAAGGGAACTGCCAGTTGAGCAATTCCCCAGTGCTGCTGCAGAACTCTGGGGGGAGGGGCACAACAAGACAATGAGCCCTAAACTGAACCCCCCCACTGTCCCTGGCTAACTTGCCCAATCTGTCCTAGGCGACAGCCAGCAACTGGTTGACAGTCCCTTCCTAATATAGGTGACAACAAAGAATGCAGACAGGACAAACAATAAAAGGAGGTCGGCTAGCCAAGGGGTCGGTAACAGTCAAGTAATGCAGTACAAAATCACAATCCAAGAGAATAGTCAGAGACAAAGCCAGAGGTCAGGAATAGGAATACAGGTAACAAACAGCACGGAGTAAAGGCAGGTACGCAGAAGCAATAGCCAGCGCTAATGTGACTGTGAGCAAAGAATAAATAGGAAGGAAGAACCCGCCCCAGACTTGATAGGAAGATAGGCTGTCAATCACACAGGTAAAGCTAAAATTAACTATTAGTGGAGCAGAGGAAAACCAAGGAGAAGGAGACGGGTGTGGCAGAAAATCAATTACATAGTCTAGGACAGTGTTCAGACTGAGCTACAAGAATCTTAAACAAGGAATCAAACTGAGCACACCTCCTGTGCCGCCGCGTGCGGGCGGAGGGTGGTGCAGAGACCTGAACAGGCAGAGACGTTACAGTACCCCCCCTTTGATGAGGGGCCACCGGACACTCACCAGACAAACCAGTTTTAGAAGGACCCAGTATTTTCTCTGCCTTAAATTCCAGATCTCCCTGAACAACAAGAGGTGCTGATGGACCAGGCAAACGGTTTTTTATTCGCCTGGCATTTCCAACCCTTAGAAGCCGAGACCGTCTCCTCACTAACAATCTAAGGTGTGCAAAGCAATACGGTGGGATGAGCACTGATCTTCCCATTTTACCAACTCCCTTTTACCCCAATCAAAAATAGGATTATGGAGGTTCAGCCAGGGGAGCCCCAAAATAATATCGGAAGACAGATGCTCCATAACAAAAAAGCTCATGACCTCTGTATGAGCAGAACCCACTTGCAACGTGATTAAGGGGGTCTTGAATCGGACCTTACCCCTGGCCAGTAGGGCAAAATCCGCTCCAGTAACCGCCAGAGGAGTGTCAAGTGGCAAAAGCTCAATGCCTAAAGCTGCGACAAACGAAAGTTTGACAAAGTTTGCCGCCGACCCAGGGTCAACTAAGGCCTGGCCAGAAACAGATCTGTCCCCAGAGGACAGAGACACAGATAACATCTTATTGTTACTACTGGCAAATACCTGGTTGCCTCAGTGGTTCTTCCAACTACCACTCAGGCACTGAAGCTTTTCCCCTGATGTGCGGGGTCTGATCGAGCAGTCTTGTATAATATGACCTGAAGTACCACAGTACAGGCAGAGCTTATTCCGGAGACGATGCTCTCGTCAAGTCTTGGCGTCCATAGCTCCCAGTTACATGGGTTCACCAGGAGTGATGGGAGAAAAAGTGGGTGGAAAGAGAGAAAGAGAGAGAAAGACCCTACTGTCTCTAACATTTTCCCTAATTCTCCGGTCAATACGGACAGCCAAAGTCATGGCCTGCTCAAAAGTAGGGGGATCGGGGTGACCAACCCAGACCTGCTTAACACGGTCACATAGGCCTTGTTTATCGTGGGCCTTTAGAGCTGACTCACACCAACCTGCAGTTACACTGCACTTATAGAATTCTGCGCAATATTCCTCAGCAGAGCGTTTGCCCTGCCGCATGGTGAGGAGTTGCGATTCCGCAAGCCCAATGTGGTCTGTCTCAAGACTAGAGACCAGAGACTAAAAAAATTTTCAAAATCAGACCACTCCTCAGCCCCAGGAGGGAGTTTAAGGGCCCAAGCTTGTGGATCCCCCTGTAGGAGGGATATAACTACTTCCATCATTTGGGCCTGGGATGCATGAGGGTTAATCCGAAAGTACAAGCGACAGGACTCCAGGAAAGTCTAAAATTTTTCTCGGTCCCCCGAGAAACGGTCCGGGAGTAGCATCTTCACCCTGGGAAAGGTATAAATAGCAGGGGATGCTGCAGCAGCATCAGTAAGGGTCTGAACCTGTTTAGCTAGCTCAGCTACCAGGCCTGCCAAACCCTCCATCTTGGCTGCAAGGCCCTGAATAGGATCCATGCTGGTCCAGAGGGAAATAATGGCAGAAGGTAATTTAGGGCTGGTTATTCTGTAAGGGGAATGCCAGTTGAGCAATTCCCCAGTAGCTGCTGCAGAACCCTGGGAGGAGGGGCACAACAAGACAGTGAGCCCTAAACTGAACCCCCCACTGTCCCTGCCTCTTGCCTATCTGTCCTAGGCGACAGCAGCAACTGGTCGACAGTCCCTTCCAAATATAGGTGACAACACAGAACACACACAGGACAAACAACAACAAAGGGAGGTCAGCGAGCCAAGGGGTCGGTAACAGTCGAGCAATGCAGTACAAAATCACAATCCAAGAGAATAGTCACAGACAAACCAAGAGATCAGAAATAGGAATACAGTAATAAATTTTATTTATATAGCGCTAACATATTCTGCAGCACTGTACAATTTGTAGGGTTCAAGTACACCCAAAAACGGCCAATACAAAAAAATTTTCTATTTTCCCCCCCGGCCTGAGGGCCCCCCCCACAAGAGCTTACAATCTATGAGGTAGAGGAGGTGACACAAGAGCTTACAATCTATGAGGTAGAGGAGGTGACACAAGAGCTTACCATCTATGAGGTAGAGGAGGTGACACAAGAGCTTACAATCTATGAGGTAGAGGTGACACAAGAGCTTACAATCTATGAGGTAGAGGGGGTGACACAAGAGCTTACAATCTATGAGGTAGAGGAGGTGACACAAGAGCTTACAATCTATGAGGTAGAGGTGACACAAGAGCTTACAATCTATGAGGTAGAGGTGACACAAGAGCTTACAATCTATGAGGTAGAGGTGACACAAGAGCTTACAATCTATGAGGTAGAGGAGGGACACAAGAGCTTACAATCTATGAGGTAGAGGAGGTGACACAAGAGCTTACAATCTATGAGGTAGAGGAGGTGACACAGGAGCTTACAATCTATGAGGTAGAGGAGGTGACACAAGAGCTTACAATCTATGAGGTAGAGGGGGTGACACAAGAGCTTACAATCTATGAGGTAGAGGAGGTGACACAAGAGCTTACAATCTATGAGGTAGAGGAGGTGACACAAGAGCTTACAATCTATGAGGTAGAGGAGGTGCCGGGGGGGGGGGGGGGGGGGGGGAATTGGGGGCCCATATAAAGCGGGGGCCGCCCCGCGTGCCTGACGGCAGACGGTCCCGGACATATAAAGTTAGTCTGATACGGCCTCATATCCTGTGAGGTAATGCGGGAGCGTGAACAGAGGGGGGACGTTTTAGGGATTCTAACTACGGAAGGGTTTACATTAGGAGTTGTGATCGGCCTCTCTGATAAGATGTGTCTTTAGTTTGCGCTTGAAGCTGTGGAAATTGGGGGTTAATCTGATAGTCCGGGATAGAACATTCCAGAGAAGTGGTGCAACTCGGGAGAAGTCTTGTATACGAGCGTGGGAGGTTCTGATAATAGAGGATGTTAGTCTTAGGTCATTGAGTGAGCGGAGAGCACGGGTTGGGCGATAGATAGAGATGAGGGAGGAAATGTAGGGAGGTGCAGCATTATGGAGAGCCTTGTGGAGGAGGGGGAGAAGTTTATATTGTATTCTGTATTGTATAGGCAGCCAATGTAGTGACCGACACAGACCGGGGACCTCGCTGTAGTGACCGGCACAGACCGGAGGCCTCGCTGTAGTGACCGGCGCAGACCGGAGGCCTCGCTGTAGTGTCCGGCACTGACCGATGAGGCCTCGCTGCCGCCGTGACCGGCACAGACCGTGAGGCCAGGGTTTAGTAACGGGCACAGACCGAGTAAGGCCTCGCTGTAGTCACCGGCGACAGTGAACGGGGCCACAATAGTGTCTTTAGTGTACCTGTGGTAAGGAAAGGGGCGTCGATTCTGGAGATGTTTTTGAGGTGGAGATGACATGAGCGTGCGAGTGATTGGATATGGGGGGTGAAGGAAAGGTCTGAGTCAGACATAACCCCGAGGCAGCGGGCATACTGCCTAGGAGTTATGGTAAGGCCGGAGACTGCAATGGAGATATCAGGGACAGATCTATTAGATGGTGGAAACAGCAGCAGTTCAGTCTTTGAGAGATTCAGTTTCAGATAGAGCGAAGACATGATATTAGAGACAGCAGAGAGACAGTCACTGGTGTTCTGTATTAGTGCAGGGGTGATGTCACGGGATGACGTATATAATTGGGTGTCATCGGCATAAAGATGGCACCGGAAGCCAAATCTAGTGATGGTTTGTCCAATGGGGGCTGTGTAGAGGGAGAAGAGCAGGGGGCCTAGGACCGAGCCCTGAGGAACCCCAACGGCAAGGGGAAGAGACAGAGCCCGCAAATGATACACAGAAAGTGCGGTCAGAGAGATAAGAGGAGAACCAGGAGAGAGCGGTGTCCGTGAGGCCGACAGAGCGGAGCATAGTGAGGAGGAGTTGATGGTCAACAGTGTCAAATGCTGCTGAGAGATCTAGAAGAATAAGAAGAGAGAAGTCACCTTTGGATTTAGCCATCAGGAAGATCATTGGAGACTTTTGTGAGGGCCGTTTCAGTAGAGCGCAGAGTGCGGAAGCCAGATTGTAAGGGGTCAAGAAGAGAGTTAGCAGAAAGATAGCAGATTAAACGAGAATAGACCAAGCGTTCCAAGATCTTGGAGATAAAAGGGAGGTTAGAGACAGGTCAATAGTTAGCAGCACAGGACGGGTCAAGGGAGGATTTCTTCAGTAGTGGGGTTATGACAGCATGTTTGAAAGAGGATGGGAAAATTCCAGAAGAGAGAGAGAGAGAGGTTAAATATTTTAGTAAGGTAAGTCGTGACAGCAGGCGACAGACACTGGAGAAGGTGTGAGGGGAAAGGGTCACTACTACAGGTTGTAGGGCGAGAAGAGGAAAGTAGCTGAGATACTTCCTCCTCTGTAACAGGTTCAAAAGATGAGAATGAACAGTCTGAAGTGCGGCTGGTGAGGGGGTCAGTGCCACCTGGGGATTGGGCAGTTATTTCCTGATGGATCTTATCAATTTTATCATGGAAATAAGAGGCCAGGTCATCTGCGCTAAGGTCTGTGAATGGCATCTGCACCTTGGGGGTGAGTAAGGAGTGAAAAGTTTCAAATAGCCTTTTAGGGTTACAGGAGAGAGAAGAGATGAGAGCGGTGAAATAGGCTTGTTTGGCGAGGTGAAGGGCAGAATTATAGGTTTTAAGCATAAATATTAAGTGGAGGAAGTCTGCAGGTGTACGTGATTTTCTCCACAGACGTTCAGCACACCTAGAGCACCGCTGAAGAAAACGTGTCTGTGGTGTGTGCCAGGGTTGCTGCCTCCTGCGTCTAACCTTTCGAGTGGAGGGGAGGGGGGAGCCGCCTCATCCAATGCACTCTTAAGGGTTTCATTATAGTGACTGGTGGCCAGATTGGGGCAGGACAGTGAAGAGATGGGGGACAGAGAGGACTGTAGAGTATCTGAGAGGTGCTGGGTGTTAATAGCACGTAAATTCCTATATGTATGATGGGTAGGTGTGTCCTGTGAAGGAGAGAAAGCACTGATGGTGAGAGACAGAAGGTTATGGTCAGAGAGTGGCAGAGAAGAGTTACTAAATTTAGAAACTGTGAGGAGTCGATGGAAGACAAGATCAATGGTGTTGCCATCTACATGTGTGGCGGAAGAGGAAAGTTGTGAAAGACCAAAAGACGAGGTTATTGAGAGAAACTGGAGGCAGCTGGGGAGACAGGGGTGTCAGTGGGGATGTTACAGTCACCCATGATGAGGGGAGGAATTTCACTGGATAAAAAGAGGGGAAGCCAAGAAGCGAAGTGACCAGAAATTGGTAGGGTGATCCGGGAGGACGGTAGATCACAGCTACACGTAAGGAGAGTGGGCGGAAAAGTCTGATAGCTTGGACTTCAAATGAGGGGAATGTGAGTGAGGGTACCGGTGGGATGGCCTGAAAAGTGCACTGCGGTGAAGAAGTAACCCTACCCCTCCACCCTTCCTGTTGTCAGGCCTAGAGGTGTGTGAGAATTGTAGGCCACCATGAGACAGAGCAGCAGGGGAGGCCGTATCAGACTGCTGGATCCAGGGGTCAGTAAGGGCGAGCAGGATGAGAGATTTACTGAGGAATAAGTCATTAATATATTCTAGTTTGTTACACACTGAGCGGGCGTTTCCAGAGAGAACAGATAAAAGAGACAGGAGAAAGATAAGGAGAGGGAACACAGGTAAATATTGATTAGGTTTGTAGGATTCCTGTGTGTGTAGGAAGAGGAAAAATTAGGGAGAGAAGGAGGGCCAGGGTTAGGAGAGATGTCCCCAGCAGCTAGGAGGAGCAAAATGGACAGAGACAGAAGGTGGTTCAGTGATTTATGTGGATGCTTATGTTTGGTTTCACTGCTAAAAGCAGTATAGGGATTAGGGTGGTTGAATAGAGTGAAAAGTGTGTGAGAGCTGTACATGGGAAAAGGAAGAAGAGAAGGACTGATATGTATAGTGTGCACTGGCGGTAGAGATGGAGGAGAGGACTGATATGTATAGTGTACACTGGCGGTAGAGATGGAGGGGAGAGGACTGATATGTATAGTGTACACTGGCGGTAGAGATGGAGGAGAGAGGACTGATATGTATAGTGTACACTGGCGGTAGAGATGGAGGAGAGAGACTGATATGTATAGTGTACACTGGCGGTAGAGATGGAGGAGAGGACTGATATGTATAGTGTACACTGGCGGTAGAGATGGAGGAGAGGACTGATATGTATAGCGTACACTGGTGGTAGAGATGGAGGAGAGGACTGATATGTATAGTGTACACTGGTGGTAGAGATGGAGGAGAGAGGACTGATATGTATAGTGTACACTGGCGGTAGAGATGGAGGAGAGAGGACTGATATGTATAGTGTACACTGGCGGTAGAGATGGAGGAGAGGACTGATATGTATAGTGTACACTGGTGGTAGAGATGGAGGAGAGAGGACTGATATGTATAGTGTACACTGGCGGTAGAGATGGAGGAGAGAGGACTGATATGTATAGTGTACACTGGCGGTAGAGATGGAGGAGAGAGGACTGATATGTATAGTGTACACTGGCGGTAGAGATGGAGGAGAGAGGACTGATATGTATAGTGTACACTGGTGGTAGAGATGGAGGAGAGGACTGATATGTATAGTGTACACTGGTGGTAGAGATGGAGGAGAGGACTGATATGTATAGTGTACACTGGCGGTAGAGATGGAGGAGAGAGGACTGATATGTATAGTGTACACTGGTGGTAGAGATGGAGGAGAGGACTGATATGTATAGTGTACACTGGTGGTAGAGATGGAGGAGAGAGGACTGATATGTATAGTGTACACTGGTGGTAGAGATGGAGGAGAGAGGACTGATATGTATAGTGTACACTGGCGGTAGAGATGGAGGAGAGAGGACTGATATGTATAGTGTACACTGGTGGTAGAGATGGAGGAGAGGACTGATATGTATAGTGTACACTGGTGGTAGAGATGGAGGAGAGAGGACTGATATGTATAGTGTACACTGGTGGTAGAGATGGAGGAGAGGACTGATATGTATAGTGTACACTGGTGGTAGAGATGGAGGAGAGGACTGATATGTATAGTGTGCACTGGTGGTAGAGATGGAGGAGAGAGGACTGATATGTATAGTGTACACTGGCGGTAGAGATGGAGGAGAGGACTGATATGTATAGTGTACACTGGTGGTAGAGATGGAGGAGAGGGACTGATATGTATAGTGTACACTGGTGGTAGAGATGGAGGAGAGGACTGATATGTATAGTGTACACTGGCGGTAGAGATGGAGGAGAGAGGACTGATATGTATAGTGTACACTGGTGGTAGAGATGGAGGAGAGGACTGATATGTATAGTGTACACTGGCGGTAGAGATGGAGGAGAGGACTGATATGTATAGTGTACACTGGCGGTAGAGATGGAGGAGAGAGACTGATATGTATAGTGTACACTGGCGGTAGAGATGGAGGAGAGAGGACTGATATGTATAGTGTACACTGGTGGTAGAGATGGAGGAGAGAGGACTGATATGTATAGTGTACACTGGCGGTAGAGATGGAGGAGAGAGGACTGATATGTATAGTGTACACTGGCGGTAGAGATGGAGGAGAGAGGACTGATATGTATAGTGTACACTGGTGGTAGAGATGGAGGAGAGAGGACTGATATGTATAGTGTACACTGGCGGTAGAGATGGAGGAGAGAGGACTGATATGTATAGTGTACACTGGCGGTAGAGATGGAGGAGAGGGACTGATATGTATAGTGTACACTGGCGGTAGAGATGGAGGAGAGGGACTGATATGTATAGTGTACACTGGCGGTAGAGATGGAGGAGAGGACTGATATGTATAGTGTACACTGGCGGTAGAGATGGAGGAGAGAGGACTGATATGTATAGTGTACACTGGCGGTAGAGATGGAGGAGAGGACTGATATGTATAGTGTACACTGGCGGTAGAGATGGAGGAGAGGGACTGATATGTATAGTGTACACTGGCGGTAGAGATGGAGGAGAGAGGACTGATATGTATAGTGTACACTGGCGGTAGAGATGGAGGAGAGGACTGATATGTATAGTGTACACTGGCGGTAGAGATGGAGGAGAGGGACTGATATGTATAGTGTACACTGGTGGTAGAGATGGAGGAGAGGACTGATATGTATAGTGTACACTGGTGGTAGAGATGGAGGAGAGAGGACTGATATGTATAGTGTACACTGGTGGTAGAGATGGAGGAGAGAGGACTGATATGTATAGTGTACACTGGCGGTAGAGATGGAGGAGAGAGGACTGATATGTATAGTGTACACTGGTGGTAGAGATGGAGGAGAGAGGACTGATATGTATAGTGTACACTGGTGGTAGAGATGGAGGAGAGGGACTGATATGTATAGTGTACACTGGCGGTAGAGATGGAGGAGAGGACTGATATGTATAGTGTACACTGGCGGTAGAGATGGAGGAGAGAGGACTGATATGTATAGTGTACACTGGTGGTAGAGATGGAGGAGAGGACTGATATGTATAGTGTACACTGGCGGTAGAGATGGAGGAGAGAGGACTGATATGTATAGTGTACACTGGCGGTAGAGATGGAGGAGAGAGGACTGATATGTATAGTGTACACTGGCGGTAGAGATGGAGGAGAGGACTGATATGTATAGTGTACACTGGCGGTAGAGATGGAGGAGAGAGGACTGATATGTATAGTGTACACTGGCGGTAGAGATGGAGGAGAGAGGACTGATATGTATAGTGTACACTGGCGGTAGAGATGGAGGAGAGAGACTGATATGTATAGTGTACACTGGCGGTAGAGATGGAGGAGAGAGGACTGATATGTATAGTGTACACTGGCGGTAGAGATGGAGGAGAGGGACTGATATGTATAGTGTACACTGGCGGTAGAGATGGAGGAGAGAGGACTGATATGTATAGTGTACACTGGCGGTAGAGATGGAGGAGAGGGACTGATATGTATAGTGTACACTGGTCGGTTAGAGATGGAGGAGAGGGACTGATATGTATAGTGTACACTGGCGGTAGAGATGGAGGAGAGAGGACTGATATGTATAGTGTACACTGGCGGTAGAGATGGAGGAGAGGGACTGATATGTATAGTGTACACTGGCGGTAGAGATGGAGGAGAGGACTGATATGTATAGTGTACACTGGCGGTAGAGATGGAGGAGAGGGACTGATATGTATAGTGTACACTGGCGGTAGAGATGGAGGAGAGGACTGATATGTATAGTGTACACTGGTGGTAGAGATGGAGGAGAGGGACTGATATGTATAGTGTACACTGGCGGTAGAGATGGAGGAGAGAGGACTGATATGTATAGTGTACACTGGCGGTAGAGATGGAGGAGAGAGGACTGATATGTATAGTGTACACTGGTGGTAGAGATGGAGGAGAGAGGACTGATATGTATAGTGTACACTGGTGGTAGAGATGGAGGAGAGAGGACTGATATGTATAGTGTACACTGGCGGTAGAGATGGAGGAGAGGGACTGATATGTATAGTGTACACTGGCGGTAGAGATGGAGGAGAGGGACTGATATGTATAGTGTACACTGGCGGTAGAGATGGAGGAGAGAGGACTGATATGTATAGTGTACACTGGCGGTAGAGATGGAGGAGAGAGGACTGATATGTATAGTGTACACTGGCGGTAGAGATGGAGGAGAGAGGACTGATATGTATAGTGTACACTGGTGGTAGAGATGGAGGAGAGGACTGATATGTATAGTGTACACTGGTGGTAGAGATGGAGGAGAGAGGACTGATATGTATAGTGTACACTGGCGGTAGAGATGGAGGAGAGAGGACTGATATGTATAGTGTACACTGGTGGTAGAGATGGAGGAGAGGGACTGATATGTATAGTGTACACTGGTGGTAGAGATGGAGGAGAGAGGACTGATATGTATAGTGTACACTGGCGGTAGAGATGGAGGAGAGGACTGATATGTATAGTGTACACTGGTGGTAGAGATGGAGGAGAGAGGACTGATATGTATAGTGTACACTGGTGGTAGAGATGGAGGAGAGAGGACTGATATGTATAGTGTACACTGGTGGTAGAGATGGAGGAGAGAGGACTGATATGTATAGTGTACACTGGCGGTAGAGATGGAGGAGAGAGGACTGATATGTATAGTGTACACTGGCGGTAGAGATGGAGGAGAGGACTGATATGTATAGTGTACACTGGCGGTAGAGATGGAGGAGAGGACTGATATGTATAGTGTACACTGGCGGTAGAGATGGAGGAGAGAGGACTGATATGTATAGTGTACACTGGCGGTAGAGATGGAGGAGAGGACTGATATGTATAGTGTACACTGGCGGTAGAGATGGAGGAGAGAGGACTGATATGTATAGTGTACACTGGCGGTAGAGATGGAGGAGAGAGGACTGATATGTATAGTGTACACTGGCGGTAGAGATGGAGGAGAGGACTGATATGTATAGTGTACACTGGCGGTAGAGATGGAGGAGAGGGACTGATATGTATAGTGTACACTGGCGGTAGAGATGGAGGAGAGGGACTGATATGTATAGTGTACACTGGCGGTAGAGATGGAGGAGAGAGGACTGATATGTATAGTGTACACTGGCGGTAGAGATGGAGGAGAGGACTGATATGTATAGTGTACACTGGCGGTAGAGATGGAGGAGAGAGGACTGATATGTATAGTGTACACTGGCGGTAGAGATGGAGGAGAGAGGACTGATATGTATAGTGTACACTGGCGGTAGAGATGGAGGAGAGGACTGATATGTATAGTGTACACTGGCGGTAGAGATGGAGGAGAGAGGACTGATATGTATAGTGTACACTGGCGGTAGAGATGGAGGAGAGAGGACTGATATGTATAGTGTACACTGGCGGTAGAGATGGAGGAGAGGGACTGATATGTATAGTGTACACTGGCGGTAGAGATGGAGGAGAGAGGACTGATATGTATAGTGTACACTGGCGGTAGAGATGGAGGAGAGAGGACTGATATGTATAGTGTACACTGGCGGTAGAGATGGAGGAGAGAGGACTGATATGTATAGTGTACACTGGCGGTAGAGATGGAGGAGAGGACTGATATGTATAGTGTACACTGGCGGTAGAGATGGAGGAGAGGACTGATATGTATAGTGTACACTGGTGGTAGAGATGGAGGAGAGAGGACTGATATGTATAGTGTACACTGGCGGTAGAGATGGAGGAGAGGGACTGATATGTATAGTGTACACTGGCGGTAGAGATGGAGGAGAGAGGACTGATATGTATAGTGTACACTGGCGGTAGAGATGGAGGAGAGGGACTGATATGTATAGTGTACACTGGTGGTAGAGATGGAGGAGAGAGGACTGATATGTATAGTGTACACTGGTGGTAGAGATGGAGGAGAGGGACTGATATGTATAGTGTACACTGGCGGTAGAGATGGAGGAGAGAGGACTGATATGTATAGTGTACACTGGCGGTAGAGATGGAGGAGAGAGGACTGATATGTATAGTGTACACTGGTGGTAGAGATGGAGGAGAGAGGACTGATATGTATAGTGTACACTGGCGGTAGAGATGGAGGAGAGAGGACTGATATGTATAGTGTACACTGGCGGTAGAGATGGAGGAGAGGACTGATATGTATAGTGTACACTGGCGGTAGAGATGGAGGAGAGGGACTGATATGTATAGTGTACACTGGCGGTAGAGATGGAGGAGAGAGGACTGATATGTATAGTGTACACTGGCGGTAGAGATGGAGGAGAGGACTGATATGTATAGTGTACACTGGCGGTAGAGATGGAGGAGAGAGGACTGATATGTATAGTGTACACTGGCGGTAGAGATGGAGGAGAGAGGACTGATATGTATAGTGTACACTGGCGGTAGAGATGGAGGAGAGGGACTGATATGTATAGTGTACACTGGTGGTAGAGATGGAGGAGAGGGACTGATATGTATAGTGTACACTGGCGGTAGAGATGGAGGAGAGAGGACTGATATGTATAGTGTACACTGGCGGTAGAGATGGAGGAGAGAGGACTGATATGTATAGTGTACACTGGCGGTAGAGATGGAGGAGAGAGGACTGATATGTATAGTGTACACTGGCGGTAGAGATGGAGGAGAGAGGACTGATATGTATAGTGTACACTGGCGGTAGAGATGGAGGAGAGAGGACTGATATGTATAGTGTACACTGGTGGTAGAGATGGAGGAGAGGGACTGATATGTATAGTGTACACTGGCGGTAGAGATGGAGGAGAGGGACTGATATGTATAGTGTACACTGGCGGTAGAGATGGAGGAGAGGACTGATATGTATAGTGTACACTGGCGGTAGAGATGGAGGAGAGAGGACTGATATGTATAGTGTACACTGGCGGTAGAGATGGAGGAGAGAGGACTGATATGTATAGTGTACACTGGCGGTAGAGATGGAGGAGAGAGGACTGATATGTATAGTGTACACTGGCGGTAGAGATGGAGGAGAGAGGACTGATATGTATAGTGTACACTGGCGGTAGAGATGGAGGAGAGAGGACTGATATGTATAGTGTACACTGGTGGTAGAGATGGAGGAGAGAGGACTGATATGTATAGTGTACACTGGCGGTAGAGATGGAGGAGAGGACTGATATGTATAGTGTACACTGGCGGTAGAGATGGAGGAGAGAGGACTGATATGTATAGTGTACACTGGTGGTAGAGATGGAGGAGAGGACTGATATGTATAGTGTACACTGGCGGTAGAGATGGAGGAGAGGGACTGATAGGGGGGGGTGGGGGGGTGATAGTGTACACTGGCGGTAGAGATGGAGGAGAGAGGACTGATATGTATAGTGTACACTGGCGGTAGAGATGGAGGAGAGGGACTGATATGTATAGTGTACACTGGCGGTAGAGATGGAGGAGAGGACTGATATGTATAGTGTACACTGGCGGTAGAGATGGAGGAGAGGGACTGATATGTATAGTGTACACTGGTGGTAGAGATGGAGGAGAGAGGACTGATATGTATAGTGTACACTGGTGGTAGAGATGGAGGAGAGGGACTGATATGTATAGTGTACACTGGTGGTAGAGATGGAGGAGAGGACTGATATGTATAGTGTACACTGGTGGTAGAGATGGAGGAGAGAGGACTGATATGTATAGTGTACACTGGCGGTAGAGATGGAGGAGAGAGGACTGATATGTATAGTGTACACTGGCGGTAGAGATGGAGGAGAGAGGACTGATATGTATAGTGTACACTGGCGGTAGAGATGGAGGAGAGAGGACTGATATGTATAGTGTACACTGGCGGTAGAGATGGAGGAGAGGACTGATATGTATAGTGTACACTGGTGGTAGAGATGGAGGAGAGGGACTGATATGTATAGTGTACACTGGCGGTAGAGATGGAGGAGAGAGGACTGATATGTATAGTGTACACTGGTGGTAGAGATGGAGGAGAGAGGACTGATATGTATAGTGTACACTGGCGGTAGAGATGGAGGAGAGAGGACTGATATGTATAGTGTACACTGGTGGTAGAGATGGAGGAGAGAGGACTGATATGTATAGTGTACACTGGCGGTAGAGATGGAGGAGAGAGGACTGATATGTATAGTGTACACTGGCGGTAGAGATGGAGGAGAGAGGACTGATATGTATAGTGTACACTGGCGGTAGAGATGGAGGAGAGAGGACTGATATGTATAGTGTACACTGGCGGTAGAGATGGAGGAGAGAGGACTGATATGTATAGTGTACACTGGCGGTAGAGATGGAGGAGAGGACTGATATGTATAGTGTACACTGGTGGTAGAGATGGAGGAGAGAGGACTGATATGTATAGTGTACACTGGCGGTAGAGATGGAGGAGAGGGACTGATATGTATAGTGTACACTGGCGGTAGAGATGGAGGAGAGAGGACTGATATGTATAGTGTACACTGGCGGTAGAGATGGAGGAGAGAGGACTGATATGTATAGTGTACACTGGCGGTAGAGATGGAGGAGAGAGGACTGATATGTATAGTGTACACTGGCGGTAGAGATGGAGGAGAGAGGACTGATATGTATAGTGTACACTGGCGGTAGAGATGGAGGAGAGGACTGATATGTATAGTGTACACTGGCGGTAGAGATGGAGGAGAGGGACTGATATGTATAGTGTACACTGGCGGTAGAGATGGAGGAGAGAGGACTGATATGTATAGTGTACACTGGCGGTAGAGATGGAGGAGAGAGGACTGATATGTATAGTGTACACTGGCGGTAGAGATGGAGGAGAGGAGCTGATATGTATAGTGTACACTGGCGGTAGAGATGGAGGAGAGAGGACTGATATGTATAGTGTACACTGGTGGTAGAGATGGAGGAGAGGACTGATATGTATAGTGTACACTGGCGGTAGAGATGGAGGAGAGAGGACTGATATGTATAGTGTACACTGGTGGTAGAGATGGAGGAGAGAGGACTGATATGTATAGTGTACACTGGCGGTAGAGATGGAGGAGAGAGGACTGATATGTATAGTGTACACTGGTGGTAGAGATGGAGGAGAGGACTGATATGTATAGTGTACACTGGCGGTAGAGATGGAGGAGAGGACTGATATGTATAGTGTACACTGGCGGTAGAGATGGAGGAGAGAGGACTGATATGTATAGTGTACACTGGCGGTAGAGATGGAGGAGAGGACTGATATGTATAGTGTACACTGGCGGTAGAGATGGAGGAGAGAGGACTGATATGTATAGTGTACACTGGCGGTAGAGATGGAGGAGAGGGACTGATATGTATAGTGTACACTGGTGGTAGAGATGGAGGAGAGGGACTGATATGTATAGTGTACACTGGTGGTAGAGATGGAGGAGAGAGGACTGATATGTATAGTGTACACTGGTGGTAGAGATGGAGGAGAGAGGACTGATATGTATAGTGTACACTGGCGGTAGAGATGGAGGAGAGAGGACTGATATGTATAGTGTACACTGGTGGTAGAGATGGAGGAGAGGACTGATATGTATAGTGTACACTGGTGGTAGAGATGGAGGAGAGGACTGATATGTATAGTGTACACTGGCGGTAGAGATGGAGGAGAGAGACTGATATGTATAGTGTACACTGGCGGTAGAGATGGAGGAGAGGGACTGATATGTATAGTGTACACTGGTGGTAGAGATGGAGGAGAGAGGACTGATATGTATAGTGTACACTGGTGGTAGAGATGGAGGAGAGAGGACTGATATGTATAGTGTACACTGGCGGTAGAGATGGAGGAGAGAGGACTGATATGTATAGTGTACACTGGCGGTAGAGATGGAGGAGAGAGGACTGATATGTATAGTGTACACTGGCGGTAGAGATGGAGGAGAGGGACTGATATGTATAGTGTACACTGGCGGTAGAGATGGAGGAGAGGGACTGATATGTATAGTGTACACTGGCGGTAGAGATGGAGGAGAGGGACTGATATGTATAGTGTACACTGGTGGTAGAGATGGAGGAGAGGACTGATATGTATAGTGTACACTGGTGGTAGAGATGGAGGAGAGAGGACTGATATGTATAGTGTACACTGGTGGTAGAGATGGAGGAGAGAGGACTGATATGTATAGTGTACACTGGCGGTAGAGATGGAGGAGAGAGGACTGATATGTATAGTGTACACTGGTGGTAGAGATGGAGGAGAGAGGACTGATATGTATAGTGTACACTGGTGGTAGAGATGGAGGAGAGGGACTGATATGTATAGTGTACACTGGCGGTAGAGATGGAGGAGAGAGGACTGATATGTATAGTGTACACTGGCGGTAGAGATGGAGGAGAGGGACTGATATGTATAGTGTACACTGGCGGTAGAGATGGAGGAGAGAGGACTGATATGTATAGTGTACACTGGCGGTAGAGATGGAGGAGAGAGGACTGATATGTATAGTGTACACTGGCGGTAGAGATGGAGGAGAGAGGACTGATATGTATAGTGTACACTGGCGGTAGAGATGGAGGAGAGAGGACTGATATGTATAGTGTACACTGGCGGTAGAGATGGAGGAGAGGGACTGATATGTATAGTGTACACTGGCGGTAGAGATGGAGGAGAGAGGACTGATATGTATAGTGTACACTGGCGGTAGAGATGGAGGAGAGAGGACTGATATGTATAGTGTACACTGGCGGTAGAGATGGAGGAGAGGGACTGATATGTATAGTGTACACTGGCGGTAGAGATGGAGGAGAGAGGACTGATATGTATAGTGTACACTGGTGGTAGAGATGGAGGAGAGAGGACTGATATGTATAGTGTACACTGGCGGTAGAGATGGAGGAGAGGACTGATATGTATAGTGTACACTGGCGGTAGAGATGGAGGAGAGGGACTGATATGTATAGTGTACACTGGTGGTAGAGATGGAGGAGAGGGACTGATATGTATAGTGTACACTGGTGGTAGAGATGGAGGAGAGAGACTGATATGTATAGTGTACACTGGGGGTAGAGATGGAGGAGAGAGGACTGATATGTATAGTGTACACTGGCGGTAGAGATGGAGGAGAGGACTGATATGTATAGTGTACACTGGCGGTAGAGATGGAGGAGAGGACTGATATGTATAGTGTACACTGGCGGTAGAGATGGAGGAGAGGGACTGATATGTATAGTGTACACTGGCGGTAGAGATGGAGGAGAGAGGACTGATATGTATAGTGTACACTGGCGGTAGAGATGGAGGAGAGAGGACTGATATGTATAGTGTACACTGGCGGTAGAGATGGAGGAGAGAGGACTGATATGTATAGTGTACACTGGTGGTAGAGATGGAGGAGAGAGGACTGATATGTATAGTGTACACTGGTGGTAGAGATGGAGGAGAGGGACTGATATGTATAGTGTACACTGGCGGTAGAGATGGAGGAGAGGGACTGATATGTATAGTGTACACTGGCGGTAGAGATGGAGGAGAGAGGACTGATATGTATAGTGTACACTGGCGGTAGAGATGGAGGAGAGAGGACTGATATGTATAGTGTACACTGGTGGTAGAGATGGAGGAGAGAGGACTGATATGTATAGTGTACACTGGTGGTAGAGATGGAGGAGAGGACTGATATGTATAGTGTACACTGGTGGTAGAGATGGAGGAGAGAGGACTGATATGTATAGTGTACACTGGCGGTAGAGATGGAGGAGAGAGGACTGATATGTATAGTGTACACTGGCGGTAGAGATGGAGGAGAGGGACTGATATGTATAGTGTACACTGGTGGTAGAGATGGAGGAGAGGGACTGATATGTATAGTGTACACTGGCGGTAGAGATGGAGGAGAGAGGACTGATATGTATAGTGTACACTGGTGGTAGAGATGGAGGAGAGAGGACTGATATGTATAGTGTACACTGGCGGTAGAGATGGAGGAGAGAGGACTGATATGTATAGTGTACACTGGCGGTAGAGATGGAGGAGAGGGACTGATATGTATAGTGTACACTGGCGGTAGAGATGGAGGAGAGAGGACTGATATGTATAGTGTACACTGGCGGTAGAGATGGAGGAGAGGGACTGATATGTATAGTGTACACTGGCGGTAGAGATGGAGGAGAGAGGACTGATATGTATAGTGTACACTGGCGGTAGAGATGGAGGAGAGAGGACTGATATGTATAGTGTACACTGGTGGTAGAGATGGAGGAGAGAGGACTGATATGTATAGTGTACACTGGCGGTAGAGATGGAGGAGAGGGACTGATATGTATAGTGTACACTGGCGGTAGAGATGGAGGAGAGAGGACTGATATGTATAGTGTACACTGGCGGTAGAGATGGAGGAGAGAGGACTGATATGTATAGTGTACACTGGCGGTAGAGATGGAGGAGAGGGACTGATATGTATAGTGTACACTGGCGGTAGAGATGGAGGAGAGGGACTGATATGTATAGTGTACACTGGCGGTAGAGATGGAGGAGAGGGGGGACTGATATGTATAGTGTACACTGGCGGTAGAGATGGAGGAGAGGGACTGATATGTATAGTGTACACTGGCGGTAGAGATGGAGGAGAGAGGACTGATATGTATAGTGTACACTGGCGGTAGAGATGGAGGAGAGAGGACTGATATGTATAGTGTACACTGGCGGTAGAGATGGAGGAGAGAGGACTGATATGTATAGTGTACACTGGCGGTAGAGATGGAGGAGAGAGGACTGATATGTATAGTGTACACTGGCGGTAGAGATGGAGGAGAGAGGACTGATATGTATAGTGTACACTGGCGGTAGAGATGGAGGAGAGGGACTGATATGTATAGTGTACACTGGCGGTAGAGATGGAGGAGAGAGGACTGATATGTATAGTGTACACTGGCGGTAGAGATGGAGGAGAGAGGACTGATATGTATAGTGTACACTGGCGGTAGAGATGGAGGAGAGAGGACTGATATGTATAGTGTACACTGGCGGTAGAGATGGAGGAGAGGACTGATATGTATAGTGTACACTGGTGGTAGAGATGGAGGAGAGGGACTGATATGTATAGTGTACACTGGCGGTAGAGATGGAGGAGAGAGGACTGATATGTATAGTGTACACTGGCGGTAGAGATGGAGGAGAGAGGACTGATATGTATAGTGTACACTGGCGGTAGAGATGGAGGAGAGAGGACTGATATGTATAGTGTACACTGGCGGTAGAGATGGAGGAGAGGGACTGATATGTATAGTGTACACTGGTGGTAGAGATGGAGGAGAGGGACTGATATGTATAGTGTACACTGGCGGTAGAGATGGAGGAGAGAGGACTGATATGTATAGTGTACACTGGTGGTAGAGATGGAGGAGAGAGGACTGATATGTATAGTGTACACTGGCGGTAGAGATGGAGGAGAGAGGACTGATATGTATAGTGTACACTGGCGGTAGAGATGGAGGAGAGGGACTGATATGTATAGTGTACACTGGTGGGGTGGGGGGGCTGATTTGAGATGGAGGAGAGGGACTGATATGTATAGTGTACACTGGCGGTAGAGATGGAGGAGAGAGGACTGATATGTATAGTGTACACTGGCGGTAGAGATGGAGGAGAGAGGACTGATATGTATAGTGTACACTGGCGGTAGAGATGGAGGAGAGAGGACTGATATGTATAGTGTACACTGGCGGTAGAGATGGAGGAGAGAGGACTGATATGTATAGTGTACACTGGCGGTAGAGATGGAGGAGAGGGACTGATATGTATAGTGTACACTGGCGGTAGAGATGGAGGAGAGAGGACTGATATGTATAGTGTACACTGGCGGTAGAGATGGAGGAGAGAGGACTGATATGTATAGTGTACACTGGCGGTAGAGATGGAGGAGAGAGGACTGATATGTATAGTGTACACTGGCGGTAGAGATGGAGGAGAGAGGACTGATATGTATAGTGTACACTGGCGGTAGAGATGGAGGAGAGAGGACTGATATGTATAGTGTACACTGGTGGTAGAGATGGAGGAGAGAGGACTGATATGTATAGTGTACACTGGCGGTAGAGATGGAGGAGAGGGACTGATATGTATAGTGTACACTGGCGGTAGAGATGGAGGAGAGAGGACTGATATGTATAGTGTACACTGGCGGTAGAGATGGAGGAGAGAGGACTGATATGTATAGTGTACACTGGCGGTAGAGATGGAGGAGAGGGACTGATATGTATAGTGTACACTGGCGGTAGAGATGGAGGAGAGAGGACTGATATGTATAGTGTACACTGGCGGTAGAGATGGAGGAGAGAGGACTGATATGTATAGTGTACACTGGCGGTAGAGATGGAGGAGAGGACTGATATGTATAGTGTACACTGGCGGTAGAGATGGAGGAGAGAGGACTGATATGTATAGTGTACACTGGCGGTAGAGATGGAGGAGAGAGGACTGATATGTATAGTGTACACTGGCGGTAGAGATGGAGGAGAGAGGACTGATATGTATAGTGTACACTGGCGGTAGAGATGGAGGAGAGAGGACTGATATGTATAGTGTACACTGGCGGTAGAGATGGAGGAGAGAGGACTGATATGTATAGTGTACACTGGCGGTAGAGATGGGGTGGAGGAGAGGGACTGATATGTATAGTGTACACTGGCGGTAGAGATGGAGGAGAGAGGACTGATATGTATAGTGTACACTGGCGGTAGAGATGGAGGAGAGAGGACTGATATGTATAGTGTACACTGGTGGTAGAGATGGAGGAGAGAGGACTGATATGTATAGTGTACACTGGCGGTAGAGATGGAGGAGAGAGGACTGATATGTATAGTGTACACTGGTGGTAGAGATGGAGGAGAGAGGACTGATATGTATAGTGTACACTGGCGGTAGAGATGGAGGAGAGAGGACTGATATGTATAGTGTACACTGGCGGTAGAGATGGAGGAGAGAGGACTGATATGTATAGTGTACACTGGCGGTAGAGATGGAGGAGAGAGGACTGATATGTATAGTGTACACTGGCGGTAGAGATGGAGGAGAGAGGACTGATATGTATAGTGTACACTGGCGGTAGAGATGGAGGAGAGAGGACTGATATGTATAGTGTACACTGGCGGTAGAGATGGAGGAGAGAGGACTGATATGTATAGTGTACACTGGTGGTAGAGATGGAGGAGAGGACTGATATGTATAGTGTACACTGGCGGTAGAGATGGAGGAGAGGGACTGATATGTATAGTGTACACTGGCGGTAGAGATGGAGGAGAGAGGACTGATATGTATAGTGTACAC
The DNA here is from genome assembly GCA_947044405.1 of Leptodactylus fallax. Lineage (NCBI taxonomy): Eukaryota > Metazoa > Chordata > Amphibia > Anura > Leptodactylidae > Leptodactylus > Leptodactylus fallax. The sequence goes on along the minus strand of CAMRHE010000749.1, from coordinate 54,249 downwards.
TGGCGGTAGAGATGGAGGAGAGAGGACTGATATGTATAGTGTACACTGGCGGTAGAGATGGAGGAGAGAGGACTGATATGTATAGTGTACACTGGCGGTAGAGATGGAGGAGAGAGACTGATATGTATAGTGTACACTGGCGGTAGAGATGGAGGAGAGAGGACTGATATGTATAGTGTACACTGGTGGTAGAGATGGAGGAGAGAGGACTGATATGTATAGTGTACACTGGTGGTAGAGATGGAGGAGAGAGGACTGATATGTATAGTGTACACTGGTGGTAGAGATGGAGGAGAGAGGACTGATATGTATAGTGTACACTGGCGGTAGAGATGGAGGAGAGAGGACTGATATGTATAGTGTACACTGGCGGTAGAGATGGAGGAGAGAGGACTGATATGTATAGTGTACACTGGCGGTAGAGATGGAGGAGAGGACTGATATGTATAGTGTACACTGGCGGTAGAGATGGAGGAGAGGGACTGATATGTATAGTGTACACTGGCGGTAGAGATGGAGGAGAGAGGACTGATATGTATAGTGTACACTGGCGGTAGAGATGGAGGAGAGAGGACTGATATGTATAGTGTACACTGGCGGTAGAGATGGAGGAGAGGGACTGATATGTATAGTGTACACTGGTGGTAGAGATGGAGGAGAGAGGACTGATATGTATAGTGTACACTGGCGGTAGAGATGGAGGAGAGAGGACTGATATGTATAGTGTACACTGGCGGTAGAGATGGAGGAGAGAGGACTGATATGTATAGTGTACACTGGCGGTAGAGATGGAGGAGAGAGGACTGATATGTATAGTGTACACTGGTGGTAGAGATGGAGGAGAGAGGACTGATATGTATAGTGTACACTGGCGGTAGAGATGGAGGAGAGAGGACTGATATGTATAGTGTACACTGGCGGTAGAGATGGAGGAGAGAGGACTGATATGTATAGTGTACACTGGCGGTAGAGATGGAGGAGAGAGGACTGATATGTATAGTGTACACTGGCGGTAGAGATGGAGGAGAGAGGACTGATATGTATAGTGTACACTGGCGGTAGAGATGGAGGAGAGAGGACTGATATGTATAGTGTACACTGGCGGTAGAGATGGAGGAGAGAGGACTGATATGTATAGTGTACACTGGCGGTAGAGATGGAGGAGAGAGGACTGATATGTATAGTGTACACTGGTGGTAGAGATGGAGGAGAGGGACTGATATGTATAGTGTACACTGGCGGTAGAGATGGAGGAGAGAGGACTGATATGTATAGTGTACACTGGTGGTAGAGATGGAGGAGAGAGGACTGATATGTATAGTGTACACTGGCGGTAGAGATGGAGGAGAGAGGACTGATATGTATAGTGTACACTGGCGGTAGAGATGGAGGAGAGGACTGATATGTATAGTGTACACTGGCGGTAGAGATGGAGGAGAGAGGACTGATATGTATAGTGTACACTGGCGGTAGAGATGGAGGAGAGAGGACTGATATGTATAGTGTACACTGGCGGTAGAGATGGAGGAGAGAGGACTGATATGTATAGTGTACACTGGCGGTAGAGATGGAGGAGAGAGGACTGATATGTATAGTGTACACTGGCGGTAGAGATGGAGGAGAGAGGACTGATATGTATAGTGTACACTGGTGGTAGAGATGGAGGAGAGGGACTGATATGTATAGTGTACACTGGCGGTAGAGATGGAGGAGAGAGGACTGATATGTATAGTGTACACTGGCGGTAGAGATGGAGGAGAGAGGACTGATATGTATAGTGTACACTGGCGGTAGAGATGGAGGAGAGAGGACTGATATGTATAGTGTACACTGGCGGTAGAGATGGAGGAGAGAGGACTGATATGTATAGTGTACACTGGCGGTAGAGATGGAGGAGAGAGACTGATATGTATAGTGTACACTGGCGGTAGAGATGGAGGAGAGAGGACTGATATGTATAGTGTACACTGGCGGTAGAGATGGAGGAGAGAGGACTGATATGTATAGTGTACACTGGCGGTAGAGATGGAGGAGAGAGGACTGATATGTATAGTGTACACTGGCGGTAGAGATGGAGGAGAGAGGACTGATATGTATAGTGTACACTGGCGGTAGAGATGGAGGAGAGAGGACTGATATGTATAGTGTACACTGGCGGTAGAGATGGAGGAGAGAGGACTGATATGTATAGTGTACACTGGCGGTAGAGATGGAGGAGAGAGGACTGATATGTATAGTGTACACTGGCGGTAGAGATGGAGGAGAGAGGACTGATATGTATAGTGTACACTGGCGGTAGAGATGGAGGAGAGAGGACTGATATGTATAGTGTACACTGGCGGGTAGAGATGGAGGAGAGAGGACTGATATGTATAGTGTACACTGGCGGTAGAGATGGAGGAGAGAGGACTGATATGTATAGTGTACACTGGCGGTAGAGATGGAGGAGAGAGGACTGATATGTATAGTGTACACTGGTGGTAGAGATGGAGGAGAGAGGACTGATATGTATAGTGTACACTGGCGGTAGAGATGGAGGAGAGAGGACTGATATGTATAGTGTACACTGGCGGTAGAGATGGAGGAGAGAGGACTGATATGTATAGTGTACACTGGCGGTAGAGATGGAGGAGAGGGACTGATATGTATAGTGTACACTGGCGGTAGAGATGGAGGAGAGGACTGATATGTATAGTGTACACTGGCGGTAGAGATGGAGGAGAGAGGACTGATATGTATAGTGTACACTGGTGGTAGAGATGGAGGAGAGAGGACTGATATGTATAGTGTACACTGGTGGTAGAGATGGAGGAGAGGGACTGATATGTATAGTGTACACTGGCGGTAGAGATGGAGGAGAGAGGACTGATATGTATAGTGTACACTGGCGGTAGAGATGGAGGAGAGAGGACTGATATGTATAGTGTACACTGGTGGTAGAGATGGAGGAGAGAGGACTGATATGTATAGTGTACACTGGCGGTAGAGATGGAGGAGAGAGGACTGATATGTATAGTGTACACTGGCGGTAGAGATGGAGGAGAGAGGACTGATATGTATAGTGTACACTGGCGGTAGAGATGGAGGAGAGAGGACTGATATGTATAGTGTACACTGGCGGTAGAGATGGAGGAGAGAGGACTGATATGTATAGTGTACACTGGCGGTAGAGATGGAGGAGAGAGGACTGATATGTATAGTGTACACTGGCGGTAGAGATGGAGGAGAGAGGACTGATATGTATAGTGTACACTGGCGGTAGAGATGGAGGAGAGGACTGATATGTATAGTGTACACTGGCGGTAGAGATGGAGGAGAGAGGACTGATATGTATAGTGTACACTGGCGGTAGAGATGGAGGAGAGAGGACTGATATGTATAGTGTACACTGGCGGTAGAGATGGAGGAGAGAGGACTGATATGTATAGTGTACACTGGCGGTAGAGATGGAGGAGAGAGGACTGATATGTATAGTGTACACTGGCGGTAGAGATGGAGGAGAGGGACTGATATGTATAGTGTACACTGGCGGTAGAGATGGAGGAGAGAGGACTGATATGTATAGTGTACACTGGCGGTAGAGATGGAGGAGAGAGGACTGATATGTATAGTGTACACTGGCGGTAGAGATGGAGGAGAGAGGACTGATATGTATAGTGTACACTGGCGGTAGAGATGGAGGAGAGGACTGATATGTATAGTGTACACTGGCGGTAGAGATGGAGGAGAGAGGACTGATATGTATAGTGTACACTGGCGGTAGAGATGGAGGAGAGAGGACTGATATGTATAGTGTACACTGGTGGTAGAGATGGAGGAGAGAGGACTGATATGTATAGTGTACACTGGCGGTAGAGATGGAGGAGAGAGGACTGATATGTATAGTGTACACTGGCGGTAGAGATGGAGGAGAGAGGACTGATATGTATAGTGTACACTGGCGGTAGAGATGGAGGAGAGAGGACTGATATGTATAGTGTACACTGGTGGTAGAGATGGAGGAGAGAGGACTGATATGTATAGTGTACACTGGCGGTAGAGATGGAGGAGAGAGGACTGATATGTATAGTGTACACTGGCGGTAGAGATGGAGGAGAGAGGACTGATATGTATAGTGTACACTGGCGGTAGAGATGGAGGAGAGAGGACTGATATGTATAGTGTACACTGGTGGTAGAGATGGAGGAGAGAGGACTGATATGTATAGTGTACACTGGCGGTAGAGATGGAGGAGAGAGGACTGATATGTATAGTGTACACTGGCGGTAGAGATGGAGGAGAGGACTGATATGTATAGTGTACACTGGCGGTAGAGATGGAGGAGAGGACTGATATGTATAGTGTACACTGGCGGTAGAGATGGAGGAGAGAGGACTGATATGTATAGTGTACACTGGCGGTAGAGATGGAGGAGAGAGGACTGATATGTATAGTGTACACTGGCGGTAGAGATGGAGGAGAGAGGACTGATATGTATAGTGTACACTGGCGGTAGAGATGGAGGAGAGAGGACTGATATGTATAGTGTACACTGGCGGTAGAGATGGAGGAGAGAGGACTGATATGTATAGTGTACACTGGCGGTAGAGATGGAGGAGAGAGGACTGATATGTATAGTGTACACTGGCGGTAGAGATGGAGGAGAGAGGACTGATATGTATAGTGTACACTGGCGGTAGAGATGGAGGAGAGAGGACTGATATGTATAGTGTACACTGGCGGTAGAGATGGAGGAGAGGACTGATATGTATAGTGTACACTGGTGGTAGAGATGGAGGAGAGAGGACTGATATGTATAGTGTACACTGGCGGTAGAGATGGAGGAGAGAGGACTGATATGTATAGTGTACACTGGCGGTAGAGATGGAGGAGAGAGGACTGATATGTATAGTGTACACTGGCGGTAGAGATGGAGGAGAGAGGACTGATATGTATAGTGTACACTGGCGGTAGAGATGGAGGAGAGAGGACTGATATGTATAGTGTACACTGGTGGTAGAGATGGAGGAGAGAGGACTGATATGTATAGTGTACACTGGCGGTAGAGATGGAGGAGAGAGGACTGATATGTATAGTGTACACTGGCGGTAGAGATGGAGGAGAGAGGACTGATATGTATAGTGTACACTGGTGGTAGAGATGGAGGAGAGAGGACTGATATGTATAGTGTACACTGGTGGTAGAGATGGAGGAGAGAGGACTGATATGTATAGTGTACACTGGCGGTAGAGATGGAGGAGAGAGGACTGATATGTATAGTGTACACTGGCGGTAGAGATGGAGGAGAGAGGACTGATATGTATAGTGTACACTGGCGGTAGAGATGGAGGAGAGGACTGATATGTATAGTGTACACTGGCGGTAGAGATGGAGGAGAGAGGACTGATATGTATAGTGTACACTGGCGGTAGAGATGGAGGAGAGAGGACTGATATGTATAGTGTACACTGGCGGTAGAGATGGAGGAGAGAGGACTGATATGTATAGTGTACACTGGCGGTAGAGATGGAGGAGAGAGGACTGATATGTATAGTGTACACTGGCGGTAGAGATGGAGGAGAGAGGACTGATATGTATAGTGTACACTGGCGGTAGAGATGGAGGAGAGAGGACTGATATGTATAGTGTACACTGGCGGTAGAGATGGAGGAGAGAGGACTGATATGTATAGTGTACACTGGCGGTAGAGATGGAGGAGAGAGGACTGATATGTATAGTGTACACTGGCGGTAGAGATGGAGGAGAGAGGACTGATATGTATAGTGTACACTGGCGGTAGAGATGGAGGAGAGGACTGATATGTATAGTGTACACTGGCGGTAGAGATGGAGGAGAGAGGACTGATATGTATAGTGTACACTGGCGGTAGAGATGGAGGAGAGAGTGGAGAGAGGACTGATATGTATAGTGTACACTGGCGGTAGAGATGGAGGAGAGAGGACTGATATGTATAGTGTACACTGGTGGTAGAGATGGAGGAGAGAGGACTGATATGTATAGTGTACACTGGCGGTAGAGATGGAGGAGAGAGGACTGATATGTATAGTGTACACTGGCGGTAGAGATGGAGGAGAGGAGCTGATATGTATAGTGTACACTGGCGGTAGAGATGGAGGAGAGAGGACTGATATGTATAGTGTACACTGGCGGTAGAGATGGAGGAGAGAGGACTGATATGTATAGTGTACACTGGCGGTAGAGATGGAGGAGAGAGGACTGATATGTATAGTGTACACTGGCGGTAGAGATGGAGGAGAGAGGACTGATATGTATAGTGTACACTGGTGGTAGAGATGGAGGAGAGAGGACTGATATGTATAGTGTACACTGGTGGTAGAGATGGAGGAGAGAGGACTGATATGTATAGTGTACACTGGCGGTAGAGATGGAGGAGAGGACTGATATGTATAGTGTACACTGGCGGTAGAGATGGAGGAGAGAGGACTGATATGTATAGTGTACACTGGCGGTAGAGATGGAGGAGAGAGGACTGATATGTATAGTGTACACTGGTGGTAGAGATGGAGGAGAGAGGACTGATATGTATAGTGTACACTGGCGGTAGAGATGGAGGAGAGGGACTGATATGTATAGTGTACACTGGCGGTAGAGATGGAGGAGAGGGACTGATATGTATAGTGTACACTGGCGGTAGAGATGGAGGAGAGAGGACTGATATGTATAGTGTACACTGGCGGTAGAGATGGAGGAGAGAGGACTGATATGTATAGTGTACACTGGCGGTAGAGATGGAGGAGAGAGGACTGATATGTATAGTGTACACTGGCGGTAGAGATGGAGGAGAGAGGACTGATATGTATAGTGTACACTGGTCGGTAGAGATGGAGGAGAGAGGACTGATATGTATAGTGTACACTGGCGGTAGAGATGGAGGAGAGAGGACTGATATGTATAGTGTACACTGGCGGTAGAGATGGAGGAGAGGACTGATATGTATAGTGTACACTGGTGGTAGAGATGGAGGAGAGAGGACTGATATGTATAGTGTACACTGGTGGTAGAGATGGAGGAGAGAGGACTGATATGTATAGTGTACACTGGCGGTAGAGATGGAGGAGAGAGGACTGATATGTATAGTGTACACTGGCGGTAGAGATGGAGGAGAGAGGACTGATATGTATAGTGTACACTGGCGGTAGAGATGGAGGAGAGAGGACTGATATGTATAGTGTACACTGGCGGTAGAGATGGAGGAGAGAGGACTGATATGTATAGTGTACACTGGCGGTAGAGATGGAGGAGAGAGGACTGATATGTATAGTGTACACTGGCGGTAGAGATGGGAGGAGAGGACTGATATGTATGTTCTCCGCTGGTGGTGGTGGGGAGAGAGGACTGATATGTATAGTGTACACTGGTGGTAGAGATGGAGGAGAGAGGACTGATATGTATAGTGTACACTGGTGGTAGAGATGGAGGAGAGAGGACTGATATGTATAGTGTACACTGGCGGTAGAGATGGAGGAGAGAGGACTGATATGTATAGTGTACACTGGCGGTAGAGATGGAGGAGAGAGGACTGATATGTATAGTGTACACTGGCGGTAGAGATGGAGGAGAGAGGACTGATATGTATAGTGTACACTGGCGGTAGAGATGGAGGAGAGAGACTGATATGTATAGTGTACACTGGCGGTAGAGATGGAGGAGAGAGGACTGATATGTATAGTGTACACTGGCGGTAGAGATGGAGGAGAGGACTGATATGTATAGTGTACACTGGCGGTAGAGATGGAGGAGAGGACTGATATGTATAGTGTACACTGGCGGTAGAGATGGAGGAGAGAGGACTGATATGTATAGTGTACACTGGCGGTAGAGATGGAGGAGAGAGGACTGATATGTATAGTGTACACTGGCGGTAGAGATGGAGGAGAGAGGACTGATATGTATAGTGTACACTGGCGGTAGAGATGGAGGAGAGAGGACTGATATGTATAGTGTACACTGGCGGTAGAGATGGAGGAGAGAGGAGGGACTGATATGTATAGTGTACACTGGCGGTAGAGATGGAGGAGAGAGGACTGATATGTATAGTGTACACTGGCGGTAGAGATGGAGGAGAGAGGACTGATATGTATAGTGTACACTGGCGGTAGAGATGGAGGAGAGAGGACTGATATGTATAGTGTACACTGGCGGTAGAGATGGAGGAGAGAGGACTGATATGTATAGTGTACACTGGCGGTAGAGATGGAGGAGAGAGACTGATATGTATAGTGTACACTGGCGGTAGAGATGGAGGAGAGAGGACTGATATGTATAGTGTACACTGGCGGTAGAGATGGAGGAGAGAGGACTGATATGTATAGTGTACACTGGTGGTAGAGATGGAGGAGAGAGGACTGATATGTATAGTGTACACTGGCGGTAGAGATGGAGGGAGAGAGGACTGATATGTATAGTGTACACTGGCGGTAGAGATGGAGGAGAGAGGACTGATATGTATAGTGTACACTGGCGGTAGAGATGGAGGAGAGAGGACTGATATGTATAGTGTACACTGGCGGTAGAGATGGAGGAGAGAGGACTGATATGTATAGTGTACACTGGCGGTAGAGATGGAGGAGAGAGGACTGATATGTATAGTGTACACTGGCGGTAGAGATGGAGGAGAGAGGACTGATATGTATAGTGTACACTGGCGGTAGAGATGGAGGAGAGAGGACTGATATGTATAGTGTACACTGGCGGTAGAGATGGAGGAGAGAGGACTGATATGTATAGTGTACACTGGCGGTAGAGATGGAGGAGAGAGGACTGATATGTATAGTGTACACTGGCGGTAGAGATGGAGGAGAGAGGACTGATATGTATAGTGTACACTGGCGGTAGAGATGGAGGAGAGAGGACTGATATGTATAGTGTACACTGGCGGTAGAGATGGAGGAGAGAGGACTGATATGTATAGTGTACACTGGCGGTAGAGATGGAGGAGAGGACTGATATGTATAGTGTACACTGGCGGTAGAGATGGAGGAGAGAGGACTGATATGTATAGTGTACACTGGCGGTAGAGATGGAGGAGAGAGGACTGATATGTATAGTGTACACTGGCGGTAGAGATGGAGGAGAGAGGACTGATATGTATAGTGTACACTGGCGGTAGAGATGGAGGAGAGAGGACTGATATGTATAGTGTACACTGGCGGTAGAGATGGAGGAGAGAGGACTGATATGTATAGTGTACACTGGCGGTAGAGATGGAGGAGAGAGGACTGATATGTATAGTGTACACTGGTGGTAGAGATGGAGGAGAGAGGACTGATATGTATAGTGTACACTGGCGGTAGAGATGGAGGAGAGAGGACTGATATGTATAGTGTACACTGGCGGTAGAGATGGAGGAGAGAGGACTGATATGTATAGTGTACACTGGTGGCGGTAGAGATGGAGGAGAGGACTGATATGTATAGTGTACACTGGCGGTAGAGATGGAGGGAGAGGACTGATATGTATAGTGTACACTGGCGGTAGAGATGGAGGAGAGAGGACTGATATGTATAGTGTACACTGGCGGTAGAGATGGAGGAGAGAGGACTGATATGTATAGTGTACACTGGCGGTAGAGATGGAGGAGAGAGGACTGATATGTATAGTGTACACTGGTGGTAGAGATGGAGGAGAGAGGACTGATATGTATAGTGTACACTGGTGGTAGAGATGGAGGAGAGAGGACTGATATGTATAGTGTACACTGGCGGTAGAGATGGAGGAGAGAGGACTGATATGTATAGTGTACACTGGCGGTAGAGATGGAGGAGAGAGGACTGATATGTATAGTGTACACTGGCGGTAGAGATGGAGGAGAGAGGACTGATATGTATAGTGTACACTGGTGGTAGAGATGGAGGAGAGGAGGCTGATATGTATAGTGTACCTGGCGGTAGGTGGACGGACTGGTGTGTATAGGAGATGGAGGAGAGAGGACTGATATGTATAGTGTACACTGGCGGTAGAGATGGAGGAGAGGACTGATATGTATAGTGTACACTGGCGGTAGAGATGGAGGAGAGAGGACTGATATGTATAGTGTACACTGGCGGTAGAGATGGAGGAGAGAGGACTGATATGTATAGTGTACACTGGCGGTAGAGATGGAGGAGAGAGGACTGATATGTATAGTGTACACTGGCGGTAGAGATGGAGGAGAGAGGACTGATATGTATAGTGTACACTGGCGGTAGAGATGGAGGAGAGAGGACTGATATGTATAGTGTACACTGGTGGTAGAGATGGAGGAGAGAGGACTGATATGTATAGTGTACACTGGTGGTAGAGATGGAGGAGAGAGGACTGATATGTATAGTGTACACTGGCGGTAGAGATGGAGGAGAGAGGACTGATATGTATAGTGTACACTGGCGGTAGAGATGGAGGAGAGAGGACTGATATGTATAGTGTACACTGGCGGTAGAGATGGAGGGAGAGAGAGGACTGATATGTATAGTGTACACTGGCGGTAGAGATGGAGGAGAGAGGACTGATATGTATAGTGTACACTGGCGGTAGAGATGGAGGAGAGAGGACTGATATGTATAGTGTACACTGGTGGTAGAGATGGAGGAGAGGACTGATATGTATAGTGTACACTGGCGGTAGAGATGGAGGAGAGAGGACTGATATGTATAGTGTACACTGGTGGTAGAGATGGAGGAGAGGACTGATATGTATAGTGTACACTGGCGGTAGAGATGGAGGAGAGAGGACTGATATGTATAGTGTACACTGGCGGTAGAGATGGAGGAGAGAGGACTGATATGTATAGTGTACACTGGCGGTAGAGATGGAGGAGAGAGGACTGATATGTATAGTGTACACTGGCGGTAGAGATGGAGGAGAGAGGACTGATATGTATAGTGTACACTGGCGGTAGAGATGGAGGAGAGAGGACTGATATGTATAGTGTACACTGGCGGTAGAGATGGAGGGGGGTGTGTGTGGGCGGTAGAGATGGAGGAGAGGACTGATATGTATAGTGTACACTGGCGGTAGAGATGGAGGAGAGGGACTGATATGTATAGTGTACACTGGCGGTAGAGATGGAGGAGAGAGGACTGATATGTATAGTGTACACTGGCGGTAGAGATGGAGGAGAGAGGACTGATATGTATAGTGTACACTGGCGGTAGAGATGGAGGAGAGAGGACTGATATGTATAGTGTACACTGGTGGTAGAGATGGAGGAGAGAGGACTGATATGTATAGTGTACACTGGCGGTAGAGATGGAGGAGAGAGGACTGATATGTATAGTGTACACTGGCGGTAGAGATGGAGGAGAGAGACTGATATGTATAGTGTACACTGGTGGTAGAGATGGAGGAGAGAGGACTGATATGTATAGTGTACACTGGTGGTAGAGATGGAGGAGAGAGGACTGATATGTATAGTGTACACTGGCGGTAGAGATGGAGGAGAGAGGACTGATATGTATAGTGTACACTGGCGGTAGAGATGGAGGAGAGAGGACTGATATGTATAGTGTACACTGGCGGTAGAGATGGAGGAGAGAGGACTGATATGTATAGTGTACACTGGCGGTAGAGATGGAGGAGAGAGGACTGATATGTATAGTGTACACTGGCGGTAGAGATGGAGGAGAGAGGACTGATATGTATAGTGTACACTGGCGGTAGAGATGGAGGAGAGAGGACTGATATGTATAGTGTACACTGGCGGTAGAGATGGAGGGGGAGAGAGGACTGATATGTATAGTGTACACTGGTGGTAGAGATGGAGGAGAGAGGACTGATATGTATAGTGTACACTGGCGGTAGAGATGGAGGAGAGAGGGACTGATATGTATAGTGTACACTGGCGGTAGAGATGGAGGAGAGAGGACTGATATGTATAGTGTACACTGGCGGTAGAGATGGAGGAGAGGACTGATATGTATAGTGTACACTGGCGGTAGAGATGGAGGAGAGAGGACTGATATGTATAGTGTACACTGGCGGTAGAGATGGAGGAGAGAGGACTGATATGTATAGTGTACACTGGCGGTAGAGATGGAGGAGAGGACTGATATGTATAGTGTACACTGGCGGTAGAGATGGAGGAGAGAGGACTGATATGTATAGTGTACACTGGCGGTAGAGATGGAGGAGAGAGGACTGATATGTATAGTGTACACTGGCGGTAGAGATGGAGGAGAGAGGACTGATATGTATAGTGTACACTGGCGGTAGAGATGGAGGAGAGAGGACTGATATGTATAGTGTACACTGGCGGTAGAGATGGAGGAGAGAGGACTGATATGTATAGTGTACACTGGCGGGTAGAGATGGAGGAGAGAGAGAGGACTGATATGTATAGTGTACACTGGCGGTAGAGATGGAGGAGAGAGGACTGATATGTATAGTGTACACTGGCGGTAGAGATGGAGGAGAGAGGACTGATATGTATAGTGTACACTGGTGGTAGAGATGGAGGAGAGAGGACTGATATGTATAGTGTACACTGGCGGTAGAGATGGAGGAGAGAGGACTGATATGTATAGTGTACACTGGCGGTAGAGATGGAGGAGAGGACTGATATGTATAGTGTACACTGGCGGTAGAGATGGAGGAGAGAGGACTGATATGTATAGTGTACACTGGCGGTAGAGATGGAGGAGAGAGGACTGATATGTATAGTGTACACTGGCGGTAGAGATGGAGGAGAGAGGACTGATATGTATAGTGTACACTGGCGGTAGAGATGGAGGAGAGAGGACTGATATGTATAGTGTACACTGGCGGTAGAGATGGAGGAGAGAGGGACTGATATGTATAGTGTACACTGGTGGTAGAGATGGAGGAGAGAGGACTGATATGTATAGTGTACACTGGCGGTAGAGATGGAGGAGAGAGGACTGATATGTATAGTGTACACTGGCGGTAGAGATGGAGGAGAGAGGACTGATATGTATAGTGTACACTGGCGGTAGAGATGGAGGAGAGAGGACTGATATGTATAGTGTACACTGGTGGTAGAGATGGAGGAGAGGACTGATATGTATAGTGTACACTGGCGGTAGAGATGGAGGAGAGAGGACTGATATGTATAGTGTACACTGGCGGTAGAGATGGAGGAGAGAGGACTGATATGTATAGTGTACACTGGCGGTAGAGATGGAGGAGAGAGGACTGATATGTATAGTGTACACTGGCGGTAGAGATGGAGGAGAGAGGACTGATATGTATAGTGTACACTGGTGGTAGAGATGGAGGAGAGAGGACTGATATGTATAGTGTACACTGGTGGTAGAGATGGAGGAGAGAGGACTGATATGTATAGTGTACACTGGCGGTAGAGATGGAGGAGAGAGGACTGATATGTATAGTGTACACTGGCGGTAGAGATGGAGGAGAGAGGACTGATATGTATAGTGTACACTGGCGGTAGAGATGGAGGAGAGAGGACTGATATGTATAGTGTACACTGGCGGTAGAGATGGAGGAGAGAGGACTGATATGTATAGTGTACACTGGCGGTAGAGATGGAGGAGAGAGGACTGATATGTATAGTGTACACTGGCGGTAGAGATGGAGGAGAGAGGACTGATATGTATAGTGTACACTGGCGGTAGAGATGGAGGAGAGAGGACTGATATGTATAGTGTACACTGGCGGTAGAGATGGAGGAGAGAGGACTGATATGTATAGTGTACACTGGCGGTAGAGATGGAGGAGAGAGGACTGATATGTATAGTGTACACTGGCGGTAGAGATGGAGGAGAGAGGACTGATATGTATAGTGTACACTGGCGGTAGAGATGGAGGAGAGGACTGATATGTATAGTGTACACTGGCGGTAGAGATGGAGGAGAGAGGACTGATATGTATAGTGTACACTGGCGGTAGAGATGGAGGAGAGAGGACTGATATGTATAGTGTACACTGGCGGTAGAGATGGAGGAGAGAGGACTGATATGTATAGTGTACACTGGCGGTAGAGATGGAGGAGAGGAGGCTGATATGTATAGTGTACACTGGCGGTAGAGATGGAGGAGAGAGGACTGATATGTATAGTGTACACTGGCGGTAGAGATGGAGGAGAGAGGACTGATATGTATAGTGTACACTGGCGGTAGAGATGGAGGAGAGAGGACTGATATGTATAGTGTACACTGGCGGTAGAGATGGAGGAGAGAGGACTGATATGTATAGTGTACACTGGCGGTAGAGATGGAGGAGAGAGGACTGATATGTATAGTGTACACTGGCGGTAGAGATGGAGGAGAGAGGACTGATATGTATAGTGTACACTGGCGGTAGAGATGGAGGAGAGAGGACTGATATGTATAGTGTACACTGGCGGTAGAGATGGAGGAGAGAGGACTGATATGTATAGTGTACACTGGTGGTAGAGATGGAGGAGAGAGGACTGATATGTATAGTGTACACTGGCGGTAGAGATGGAGGAGAGAGGACTGATATGTATAGTGTACACTGGTGGTAGAGATGGAGGAGAGAGGACTGATATGTATAGTGTACACTGGCGGTAGAGATGGAGGAGAGAGGACTGATATGTATAGTGTACACTGGTGGTAGAGATGGAGGAGAGAGGACTGATATGTATAGTGTACACTGGCGGTAGAGATGGAGGAGAGAGGACTGATATGTATAGTGTACACTGGCGGTAGAGATGGAGGAGAGAGGACTGATATGTATAGTGTACACTGGCGGTAGAGATGGAGGAGAGAGACTGATATGTATAGTGTACACTGGTGGTAGAGATGGAGGAGAGAGGACTGATATGTATAGTGTACACTGGCGGTAGAGATGGAGGAGAGAGGACTGATATGTATAGTGTACACTGGCGGTAGAGATGGAGGAGAGAGGACTGATATGTATAGTGTACACTGGCGGTAGAGATGGAGGAGAGAGGACTGATATGTATAGTGTACACTGGCGGTAGAGATGGAGGAGAGAGGACTGATATGTATAGTGTACACTGGCGGTAGAGATGGAGGAGAGAGGACTGATATGTATAGTGTACACTGGCGGTAGAGATGGAGGAGAGAGACTGATATGTATAGTGTACACTGGCGGTAGAGATGGAGGAGAGAGGACTGATATGTATAGTGTACCTGGCGGGATGGAGGAGAGGACTGATATGTATAGTGTACGGCGGTAGAGATGGAGGAGAGAGGACTGATATGTATAGTGTACACTGGTGGTAGAGATGGAGGAGAGAGGACTGATATGTATAGTGTACACTGGCGGTAGAGATGGAGGAGAGAGGACTGATATGTATAGTGTACACTGGCGGTAGAGATGGAGGAGAGAGGACTGATATGTATAGTGTACACTGGCGGTAGAGATGGAGGAGAGAGGACTGATATGTATAGTGTACACTGGCGGTAGAGATGGAGGAGAGAGGACTGATATGTATAGTGTACACTGGCGGTAGAGATGGAGGAGAGAGGACTGATATGTATAGTGTACACTGGCGGTAGAGATGGAGGAGAGAGGACTGATATGTATAGTGTACACTGGCGGTAGAGATGGAGGAGAGAGGACTGATATGTATAGTGTACACTGGCGGTAGAGATGGAGGAGAGAGGACTGATATGTATAGTGTACACTGGCGGTAGAGATGGAGGAGAGAGGACTGATATGTATAGTGTACACTGGCGGTAGAGATGGAGGAGAGAGGACTGATATGTATAGTGTACACTGGCGGTAGAGATGGAGGAGAGAGGACTGATATGTATAGTGTACACTGGCGGTAGAGATGGAGGAGAGAGGACTGATATGTATAGTGTACACTGGCGGTAGAGATGGAGGAGAGAGGACTGATATGTATAGTGTACACTGGTGGTAGAGATGGAGGAGAGAGGACTGATATGTATAGTGTACACTGGCGGTAGAGATGGAGGAGAGAGGACTGATATGTATAGTGTACACTGGTGGTAGAGATGGAGGAGAGAGGACTGATATGTATAGTGTACACTGGCGGTAGAGATGGAGGAGAGAGGACTGATATGTATAGTGTACACTGGCGGTAGAGATGGAGGAGAGAGGACTGATATGTATAGTGTACACTGGCGGTAGAGATGGAGGAGAGAGGACTGATATGTATAGTGTACACTGGCGGTAGAGATGGAGGAGAGAGGACTGATATGTATAGTGTACACTGGTGGTAGAGATGGAGGAGAGAGGACTGATATGTATAGTGTACACTGGTGGTAGAGATGGAGGAGAGGGACTGATATGTATAGTGTACACTGGCGGTAGAGATGGAGGAGAGAGGACTGATATGTATAGTGTACACTGGTGGTAGAGATGGAGGAGAGAGGACTGATATGTATAGTGTACACTGGCGGTAGAGATGGAGGAGAGAGGACTGATATGTATAGTGTACACTGGCGGTAGAGATGGAGGAGAGAGGACTGATATGTATAGTGTACACTGGCGGTAGAGATGGAGGAGAGAGGACTGATATGTATAGTGTACACTGGTGGTAGAGATGGAGGAGAGAGGACTGATATGTATAGTGTACACTGGCGGTAGAGATGGAGGAGAGAGGACTGATATGTATAGTGTACACTGGCGGTAGAGATGGAGGAGAGAGGACTGATATGTATAGTGTACACTGGCGGTAGAGATGGAGGAGAGAGGACTGATATGTATAGTGTACACTGGCGGTAGAGATGGAGGAGAGAGGACTGATATGTATAGTGTACACTGGCGGTAGAGATGGAGGAGAGAGGACTGATATGTATAGTGTACACTGGCGGTAGAGATGGAGGAGAGAGGACTGATATGTATAGTGTACACTGGTGGTAGAGATGGAGGAGAGAGGACTGATATGTATAGTGTACACTGGCGGTAGAGATGGAGGAGAGAGGACTGATATGTATAGTGTACACTGGCGGTAGAGATGGAGGAGAGAGACTGATATGTATAGTGTACACTGGCGGTAGAGATGGAGGAGAGAGGACTGATATGTATAGTGTACACTGGCGGTAGAGATGGAGGAGAGAGGACTGATATGTATAGTGTACACTGGCGGTAGAGATGGAGGAGAGAGGACTGATATGTATAGTGTACACTGGCGGTAGAGATGGAGGAGAGAGGACTGATATGTATAGTGTACACTGGCGGTAGAGATGGAGGAGAGAGGACTGATATGTATAGTGTACACTGGCGGTAGAGATGGAGGAGAGAGGACTGATATGTATAGTGTACACTGGCGGTAGAGATGGAGGAGAGAGGACTGATATGTATAGTGTACACTGGCGGTAGAGATGGAGGAGAGAGGACTGATATGTATAGTGTACACTGGTGGTAGAGATGGAGGAGAGGACTGATATGTATAGTGTACACTGGCGGTAGAGATGGAGGAGAGAGGACTGATATGTATAGTGTACACTGGCGGTAGAGATGGAGGAGAGAGGACTGATATGTATAGTGTACACTGGCGGTAGAGATGGAGGAGAGAGGACTGATATGTATAGTGTACACTGGCGGTAGAGATGGAGGAGAGAGGACTGATATGTATAGTGTACACTGGTGGTAGAGATGGAGGAGAGGGACTGATATGTATAGTGTACACTGGCGGTAGAGATGGAGGAGAGAGGACTGATATGTATAGTGTACACTGGCGGTAGAGATGGGAGAGGGAGGACTGATATGTATAGTGTACACTGGTGGTAGAGATGGAGGAGAGAGGAGACTGATATGTATAGTGTACACTGGCGGTAGAGATGGAGGAGAGAGGACTGATATGTATAGTGTACACTGGCGGTAGAGATGGAGGAGAGAGGACTGATATGTATAGTGTACACTGGCGGTAGAGATGGAGGAGAGAGGACTGATATGTATAGTGTACACTGGCGGTAGAGATGGAGGAGAGAGGACTGATATGTATAGTGTACACTGGCGGTAGAGATGGAGGAGAGAGGACTGATATGTATAGTGTACACTGGCGGTAGAGATGGAGGAGAGAGGACTGATATGTATAGTGTACACTGGCGGTAGAGATGGAGGAGAGGACTGATATGTATAGTGTACACTGGTGGTAGAGATGGAGGAGAGAGGACTGATATGTATAGTGTACACTGGCGGTAGAGATGGAGGAGAGAGGACTGATATGTATAGTGTACACTGGCGGTAGAGATGGAGGAGAGAGGACTGATATGTATAGTGTACACTGGCGGTAGAGATGGAGGAGAGAGGACTGATATGTATAGTGTACACTGGCGGTAGAGATGGAGGAGAGAGGACTGATATGTATAGTGTACACTGGCGGTAGAGATGGAGGAGAGAGGACTGATATGTATAGTGTACACTGGCGGTAGAGATGGAGGAGAGAGGACTGATATGTATAGTGTACACTGGCGGTAGAGATGGAGGAGAGAGGACTGATATGTATAGTGTACACTGGCGGTAGAGATGGAGGAGAGAGGACTGATATGTATAGTGTACACTGGCGGTAGAGATGGAGGAGAGAGGACTGATATGTATAGTGTACACTGGCGGTAGAGATGGAGGAGAGAGGACTGATATGTATAGTGTACACTGGCGGTAGAGATGGAGGAGAGAGGACTGATATGTATAGTGTACACTGGCGGTAGAGATGGAGGAGAGGGACTGATATGTATAGTGTACACTGGCGGTAGAGATGGGAGGAGAGAGGACTGATATGTATAGTGTACACTGGTGGTAGAGATGGAGGAGAGAGGACTGATATGTATAGTGTACACTGGCGGTAGAGATGGAGGAGAGAGGACTGATATGTATAGTGTACACTGGCGGTAGAGATGGAGGAGAGAGGACTGATATGTATAGTGTACACTGGCGGTAGAGATGGAGGAGAGAGGACTGATATGTATAGTGTACACTGGCGGTAGAGATGGAGGAGAGAGGACTGATATGTATAGTGTACACTGGCGGTAGAGATGGAGGAGAGAGGACTGATATGTATAGTGTACACTGGCGGTAGAGATGGAGGAGAGAGGACTGATATGTATAGTGTACACTGGTGGTAGAGATGGAGGAGAGAGACTGATATGTATAGTGTACACTGGCGGTAGAGATGGAGGAGAGAGGACTGATATGTATAGTGTACACTGGTGGTAGAGATGGAGGAGAGGACTGATATGTATAGTGTACACTGGCGGTAGAGATGGAGGAGAGAGGACTGATATGTATAGTGTACACTGGCGGTAGAGATGGAGGAGAGGGTCTGATATGTATAGTGTACACTGGCGGTAGAGATGGAGGAGAGAGGACTGATATGTATAGTGTACACTGGCGGTAGAGATGGAGGAGAGAGGACTGATATGTATAGTGTACACTGGCGGTAGAGATGGAGGAGAGAGGACTGATATGTATAGTGTACACTGGTGGTAGAGATGGAGGAGAGAGGACTGATATGTATAGTGTACACTGGCGGTAGAGATGGAGGAGAGAGGACTGATATGTATAGTGTACACTGGCGGTAGAGATGGAGGAGAGAGGACTGATATGTATAGTGTACACTGGTGGTAGAGATGGAGGAGAGAGGACTGATATGTATAGTGTACACTGGCGGTAGAGATGGAGGAGAGAGGACTGATATGTATAGTGTACACTGGTGGTAGAGATGGAGGAGAGGACTGATATGTATAGTGTACACTGGTGGTAGAGATGGGAGGAGAGAGGACTGATATGTATAGTGTACACTGGCGGTAGAGATGGAGGAGAGAGGACTGATATGTATAGTGTACACTGGCGGTAGAGATGGAGGAGAGAGGACTGATATGTATAGTGTACACTGGCGGTAGAGATGGAGGAGAGAGGACTGATATGTATAGTGTACACTGGTGGTAGAGATGGAGGAGAGAGGACTGATATGTATAGTGTACACTGGTGGTAGAGATGGAGGAGAGAGGACTGATATGTATAGTGTACACTGGCGGTAGAGATGGAGGAGAGAGGACTGATATGTATAGTGTACACTGGTGGTAGAGATGGAGGAGAGAGGACTGATATGTATAGTGTACACTGGCGGTAGAGATGGAGGAGAGAGGACTGATATGTATAGTGTACACTGGCGGTAGAGATGGAGGAGAGGAGACTGATATGTATAGTGTACACTGGCGGTAGAGATGGAGGAGAGAGGACTGATATGTATAGTGTACACTGGCGGTAGAGATGGAGGAGAGGACTGATATGTATAGTGTACACTGGTGGTAGAGATGGAGGAGAGAGGACTGATATGTATAGTGTACACTGGCGGTAGAGATGGAGGAGAGAGGACTGATATGTATAGTGTACACTGGCGGTAGAGATGGAGGAGAGAGGACTGATATGTATAGTGTACACTGGTGGTAGAGATGGAGGAGAGAGGACTGATATGTATAGTGTACACTGGCGGTAGAGATGGAGGAGAGAGGACTGATATGTATAGTGTACACTGGCGGTAGAGATGGAGGAGAGAGGACTGATATGTATAGTGTACACTGGCGGTAGAGATGGAGGAGAGAGGACTGATATGTATAGTGTACACTGGCGGTAGAGATGGAGGAGAGAGGACTGATATGTATAGTGTACACTGGCGGTAGAGATGGAGGAGAGAGGACTGATATGTATAGTGTACACTGGCGGTAGAGATGGAGGAGAGAGGACTGATATGTATAGTGTACACTGGCGGTAGAGATGGAGGAGAGAGGACTGATATGTATAGTGTACACTGGCGGTAGAGATGGAGGAGAGAGGACTGATATGTATAGTGTACACTGGCGGTAGAGATGGAGGAGAGAGGACTGATATGTATAGTGTACACTGGCGGTAGAGATGGAGGAGAGAGGACTGATATGTATAGTGTACACTGGCGGTAGAGATGGAGGAGAGGAGGCTGATATGTATAGTGTACACTGGGAGGTGGAGAGTGGACTGATATGTATAGTGTACACTGGCGGTAGAGATGGAGGAGAGAGGACTGATATGTATAGTGTACACTGGCGGTAGAGATGGAGGAGAGAGGACTGATATGTATAGTGTACACTGGCGGTAGAGATGGAGGAGAGAGGACTGATATGTATAGTGTACACTGGCGGTAGAGATGGAGGAGAGAGGACTGATATGTATAGTGTACACTGGCGGTAGAGATGGAGGAGAGAGGACTGATATGTATAGTGTACACTGGCGGTAGAGATGGAGGAGAGAGGACTGATATGTATAGTGTACACTGGCGGTAGAGATGGAGGAGAGAGACTGATATGTATAGTGTACACTGGCGGTAGAGATGGAGGAGAGAGGACTGATATGTATAGTGTACACTGGCGGTAGAGATGGAGGAGAGAGGACTGATATGTATAGTGTACACTGGCGGTAGAGATGGAGGAGAGAGGACTGATATGTATAGTGTACACTGGCGGTAGAGATGGAGGAGAGAGGACTGATATGTATAGTGTACACTGGTGGTAGAGATGGAGGAGAGAGGACTGATATGTATAGTGTACACTGGCGGTAGAGATGGAGGAGAGAGGACTGATATGTATAGTGTACACTGGCGGTAGAGATGGAGGAGAGAGGACTGATATGTATAGTGTACACTGGCGGTAGAGATGGAGGAGAGAGGACTGATATGTATAGTGTACACTGGCGGTAGAGATGGAGGAGAGAGACTGATATGTATAGTGTACACTGGCGGTAGAGATGGAGGAGAGAGGACTGATATGTATAGTGTACACTGGCGGTAGAGATGGAGGAGAGGGCTGATTGGCGGGGGAGGAGAGGGACTGATATGTATAGTGTACACTGGCGGTAGAGATGGAGGAGAGAGGACTGATATGTATAGTGTACACTGGTGGTAGAGATGGAGGAGAGGGACTGATATGTATAGTGTACACTGGCGGTAGAGATGGAGGAGAGAGGACTGATATGTATAGTGTACACTGGCGGTAGAGATGGAGGAGAGAGGACTGATATGTATAGTGTACACTGGCGGTAGAGATGGAGGAGAGAGGACTGATATGTATAGTGTACACTGGCGGTAGAGATGGAGGAGAGAGACTGATATGTATAGTGTACACTGGTGGTAGAGATGGAGGAGAGAGGACTGATATGTATAGTGTACACTGGCGGTAGAGATGGAGGAGAGAGGACTGATATGTATAGTGTACACTGGCGGTAGAGATGGAGGAGAGAGGACTGATATGTATAGTGTACACTGGCGGTAGAGATGGAGGAGAGAGGACTGATATGTATAGTGTACACTGGCGGTAGAGATGGAGGAGAGAGGACTGATATGTATAGTGTACACTGGCGGTAGAGATGGAGGAGAGAGGACTGATATGTATAGTGTACACTGGCGGTAGAGATGGAGGAGAGAGGACTGATATGTATAGTGTACACTGGCGGTAGAGATGGAGGAGAGAGGACTGATATGTATAGTGTACACTGGCGGTAGAGATGGAGGAGAGAGGACTGATATGTATAGTGTACACTGGCGGTAGAGATGGAGGAGAGAGGACTGATATGTATAGTGTACACTGGCGGTAGAGATGGAGGAGAGAGGACTGATATGTATAGTGTACACTGGCGGTAGAGATGGAGGAGAGAGGACTGATATGTATAGTGTACACTGGCGGTAGAGATGGAGGAGAGAGGACTGATATGTATAGTGTACACTGGCGGTAGAGATGGAGGAGAGAGGACTGATATGTATAGTGTACACTGGCGGTAGAGATGGAGGAGAGGACTGATATGTATAGTGTACACTGGCGGTAGAGATGGAGGAGAGAGGACTGATATGTATAGTGTACACTGGCGGTAGAGATGGAGGAGAGAGGACTGATATGTATAGTGTACACTGGCGGTAGAGATGGAGGAGAGAGGACTGATATGTATAGTGTACACTGGCGGTAGAGATGGAGGAGAGAGGACTGATATGTATAGTGTACACTGGCGGTAGAGATGGAGGAGAGAGGACTGATATGTATAGTGTACACTGGCGGTAGAGATGGAGGAGAGAGGACTGATATGTATAGTGTACACTGGCGGTAGAGATGGAGGAGAGAGGACTGATATGTATAGTGTACACTGGCGGTAGAGATGGAGGAGAGAGGACTGATATGTATAGTGTACACTGGCGGTAGAGATGGAGGAGAGAGGACTGATATGTATAGTGTACACTGGCGGTAGAGATGGAGGAGAGAGGACTGATATGTATAGTGTACACTGGCGGTAGAGATGGAGGAGAGAGGACTGATATGTATAGTGTACACTGGTGGTAGAGATGGAGGAGAGAGGACTGATATGTATAGTGTACACTGGCGGTAGAGATGGAGGAGAGAGGACTGATATGTATAGTGTACACTGGCGGTAGAGATGGAGGAGAGAGACTGATATGTATAGTGTACACTGGCGGTAGAGATGGAGGAGAGAGGACTGATATGTATAGTGTACACTGGCGGTAGAGATGGAGGAGAGAGGACTGATATGTATAGTGTACACTGGCGGTAGAGATGGAGGAGAGAGGACTGATATGTATAGTGTACACTGGCGGTAGAGATGGAGGAGAGAGGACTGATATGTATAGTGTACACTGGCGGTAGAGATGGAGGAGAGAGGACTGATATGTATAGTGTACACTGGCGGTAGAGATGGAGGAGAGGGGGGGACTGATATGTATAGTGTACACTGGCGGTAGAGATGGAGGAGAGGAGGCTGATATGTATAGTGTACACTGGCGGTAGAGATGGAGGAGAGAGGACTGATATGTATAGTGTACACTGGCGGTAGAGATGGAGGAGAGAGGACTGATATGTATAGTGTACACTGGCGGTAGAGATGGAGGAGAGAGGACTGATATGTATAGTGTACACTGGCGGTAGAGATGGAGGAGAGAGGACTGATATGTATAGTGTACACTGGCGGTAGAGATGGAGGAGAGAGACTGATATGTATAGTGTACACTGGCGGTAGAGATGGAGGAGAGAGGACTGATATGTATAGTGTACACTGGCGGTAGAGATGGAGGAGAGAGGACTGATATGTATAGTGTACACTGGCGGTAGAGATGGAGGAGAGAGGACTGATATGTATAGTGTACACTGGCGGTAGAGATGGAGGAGAGAGGACTGATATGTATAGTGTACACTGGTGGTAGAGATGGAGGAGAGGGACTGATATGTATAGTGTACACTGGCGGTAGAGATGGAGGAGAGAGGACTGATATGTATAGTGTACACTGGCGGTAGAGATGGAGGAGAGGACTGATATGTATAGTGTACACTGGCGGTAGAGATGGAGGAGAGAGGACTGATATGTATAGTGTACACTGGCGGTAGAGATGGAGGAGAGAGGACTGATATGTATAGTGTACACTGGCGGTAGAGATGGAGGAGAGAGGACTGATATGTATAGTGTACACTGGCGGTAGAGATGGAGGAGAGAGGACTGATATGTATAGTGTACACTGGCGGTAGAGATGGAGGAGAGAGGACTGATATGTATAGTGTACACTGGTGGTAGAGATGGAGGAGAGAGGACTGATATGTATAGTGTACACTGGCGGTAGAGATGGAGGAGAGAGGACTGATATGTATAGTGTACACTGGCGGTAGAGATGGAGGAGAGAGGACTGATATGTATAGTGTACACTGGCGGTAGAGATGGAGGAGAGAGGACTGATATGTATAGTGTACACTGGCGGTAGAGATGGAGGAGAGAGGACTGATATGTATAGTGTACACTGGCGGTAGAGATGGAGGAGAGGGACTGATATGTATAGTGTACACTGGCGGTAGAGATGGAGGAGAGAGGACTGATATGTATAGTGTACACTGGCGGTAGAGATGGAGGAGAGAGGACTGATATGTATAGTGTACACTGGCGGTAGAGATGGAGGAGAGGGACTGATATGTATAGTGTACACTGGCGGTAGAGATGGAGGAGAGAGGACTGATATGTATAGTGTACACTGGCGGTAGAGATGGAGGAGAGAGGACTGATATGTATAGTGTACACTGGCGGTAGAGATGGAGGAGAGGACTGATATGTATAGTGTACACTGGTGGTAGAGATGGAGGAGAGAGGACTGATATGTATAGTGTACACTGGCGGTAGAGATGGAGGAGAGAGGACTGATATGTATAGTGTACACTGGCGGTAGAGATGGAGGAGAGGGACTGATATGTATAGTGTACACTGGCGGTAGAGATGGAGGAGAGAGGACTGATATGTATAGTGTACACTGGCTGGGGTAGAGATGGAGGAGAGAGGACTGATATGTATAGTGTACACTGGCGGTAGAGATGGAGGAGAGAGGACTGATATGTATAGTGTACACTGGCGGTAGAGATGGAGGAGAGAGGACTGATATGTATAGTGTACACTGGCGGTAGAGATGGAGGAGAGAGGACTGATATGTATAGTGTACACTGGCGGTAGAGATGGAGGAGAGAGGACTGATATGTATAGTGTACACTGGCGGTAGAGATGGAGGAGAGAGGACTGATATGTATAGTGTACACTGGCGGTAGAGATGGAGGAGAGAGGACTGATATGTATAGTGTACACTGGCGGTAGAGATGGAGGAGAGAGGACTGATATGTATAGTGTACACTGGCGGTAGAGATGGAGGAGAGAGGACTGATATGTATAGTGTACACTGGCGGTAGAGATGGAGGAGAGAGGACTGATATGTATAGTGTACACTGGCGGTAGAGATGGAGGAGAGAGGACTGATATGTATAGTGTACACTGGCGGTAGAGATGGAGGAGAGAGGACTGATATGTATAGTGTACACTGGCGGTAGAGATGGAGGAGAGAGGGACTGATATGTATAGTGTACACTGGCGGTAGAGATGGAGGAGAGAGGACTGATATGTATAGTGTACACTGGCGGTAGAGATGGAGGAGAGAGGACTGATATGTATAGTGTACACTGGCGGTAGAGATGGAGGAGAGAGGACTGATATGTATAGTGTACACTGGCGGTAGAGATGGAGGAGAGAGGACTGATATGTATAGTGTACACTGGCGGTAGAGATGGAGGAGAGAGGACTGATATGTATAGTGTACACTGGCGGTAGAGATGGAGGAGAGAGGACTGATATGTATAGTGTACACTGGCGGTAGAGATGGAGGAGAGAGGACTGATATGTATAGTGTACACTGGCGGTAGAGATGGAGGAGAGAGGACTGATATGTATAGTGTACACTGGTGGTAGAGATGGAGGAGAGAGGACTGATATGTATAGTGTACACTGGCGGTAGAGATGGAGGAGAGAGGACTGATATGTATAGTGTACACTGGTGGTAGAGATGGAGGAGAGAGGACTGATATGTATAGTGTACACTGGTGGTAGAGATGGAGGAGAGAGGACTGATATGTATAGTGTACACTGGCGGTAGAGATGGAGGAGAGAGGACTGATATGTATAGTGTACACTGGCGGTAGAGATGGAGGAGAGAGGACTGATATGTATAGTGTACACTGGCGGTAGAGATGGAGGAGAGAGGACTGATATGTATAGTGTACACTGGCGGTAGAGATGGAGGAGAGAGGACTGATATGTATAGTGTACACTGGCGGTAGAGATGGAGGAGAGAGACTGATATGTATAGTGTACACTGGCGGTAGAGATGGAGGAGAGGACTGATATGTATAGTGTACACTGGCGGTAGAGATGGAGGAGAGAGGACTGATATGTATAGTGTACACTGGCGGTAGAGATGGAGGAGAGAGGACTGATATGTATAGTGTACACTGGCGGTAGAGATGGAGGAGAGAGGACTGATATGTATAGTGTACACTGGGCGGTAGAGATGGAGGAGAGAGACTGATATGTATAGTGTACACTGGCGGTAGAGATGGAGGAGAGAGGACTGATATGTATAGTGTACACTGGCGGTAGAGATGGAGGAGAGAGGACTGATATGTATAGTGTACACTGGTGGTAGAGATGGAGGAGAGAGGACTGATATGTATAGTGTACACTGGCGGTAGAGATGGAGGAGAGAGGACTGATATGTATAGTGTACACTGGCGGTAGAGATGGAGGAGAGAGGACTGATATGTATAGTGTACACTGGTGGTAGAGATGGAGGAGAGAGGACTGATATGTATAGTGTACACTGGTGGTAGAGATGGAGGAGAGAGGACTGATATGTATAGTGTACACTGGCGGTAGAGATGGAGGAGAGGACTGATATGTATAGTGTACACTGGCGGTAGAGATGGAGGAGAGAGGACTGATATGTATAGTGTACACTGGCGGTAGAGATGGAGGAGAGAGGACTGATATGTATAGTGTACACTGGCGGTAGAGATGGAGGAGAGAGGACTGATATGTATAGTGTACACTGGCGGTAGAGATGGAGGAGAGAGGACTGATAGGGGTGTATAGTGTACACTGGCGGTAGAGATGGAGGAGAGAGGACTGATATGTATAGTGTACACTGGCGGTAGAGATGGAGGAGAGAGGACTGATATGTATAGTGTACACTGGCGGTAGAGATGGAGGAGAGGACTGATATGTATAGTGTACACTGGCGGTAGAGATGGAGGAGAGAGGACTGATATGTATAGTGTACACTGGTGGTAGAGATGGAGGAGAGAGGACTGATATGTATAGTGTACACTGGCGGTAGAGATGGAGGAGAGGACTGATATGTATAGTGTACACTGGCGGTAGAGATGGAGGAGAGAGGACTGATATGTATAGTGTACACTGGCGGTAGAGATGGAGGAGAGGACTGATATGTATAGTGTACACTGGTGGTAGAGATGGAGGAGAGAGGACTGATATGTATAGTGTACACTGGCGGTAGAGATGGAGGAGAGAGGACTGATATGTATAGTGTACACTGGCGGTAGAGATGGAGGAGAGAGGACTGATATGTATAGTGTACACTGGCGGTAGAGATGGAGGAGAGAGGACTGATATGTATAGTGTACACTGGTGGTAGAGATGGAGGAGAGAGGACTGATATGTATAGTGTACACTGGCGGTAGAGATGGAGGAGAGAGGACTGATATGTATAGTGTACACTGGCGGTAGAGATGGAGGAGAGAGGACTGATATGTATAGTGTACACTGGCGGTAGAGATGGAGGAGAGAGGACTGATATGTATAGTGTACACTGGCGGTAGAGATGGAGGAGAGAGGACTGATATGTATAGTGTACACTGGCGGTAGAGATGGAGGAGAGAGGACTGATATGTATAGTGTACACTGGCGGTAGAGATGGAGGAGAGAGGACTGATATGTATAGTGTACACTGGCGGTAGAGATGGAGGAGAGGACTGATATGTATAGTGTACACTGGTGGTAGAGATGGAGGAGAGGGACTGATATGTATAGTGTACACTGGTGGTAGAGATGGAGGAGAGAGGACTGATATGTATAGTGTACACTGGCGGTAGAGATGGAGGAGAGAGGACTGATATGTATAGTGTACACTGGTGGTAGAGATGGAGGAGAGAGGACTGATATGTATAGTGTACACTGGCGGTAGAGATGGAGGAGAGAGGACTGATATGTATAGTGTACACTGGCGGTAGAGATGGAGGAGAGAGGACTGATATGTATAGTGTACACTGGCGGTAGAGATGGAGGAGAGAGGACTGATATGTATAGTGTACACTGGCGGTAGAGATGGAGGAGAGAGGACTGATATGTATAGTGTACACTGGCGGTAGAGATGGAGGAGAGAGGACTGATATGTATAGTGTACACTGGCGGTAGAGATGGAGGAGAGGGACTGATATGTATAGTGTACACTGGCGGTAGAGATGGAGGAGAGAGGACTGATATGTATAGTGTACACTGGCGGTAGAGATGGAGGAGAGAGGACTGATATGTATAGTGTACACTGGCGGTAGAGATGGAGGAGAGAGGACTGATATGTATAGTGTACACTGGCGGTAGAGATGGAGGAGAGAGGACTGATATGTATAGTGTACACTGGCGGTAGAGATGGAGGAGAGAGGACTGATATGTATAGTGTACACTGGCGGTAGAGATGGAGGAGAGAGGACTGATATGTATAGTGTACACTGGCGGTAGAGATGGAGGAGAGAGGACTGATATGTATAGTGTACACTGGCGGTAGAGATGGAGGAGAGAGGACTGATATGTATAGTGTACACTGGCGGTAGAGATGGAGGAGAGAGGACTGATATGTATAGTGTACACTGGCGGTAGAGATGGAGGAGAGAGGACTGATATGTATAGTGTACACTGGCGGTAGAGATGGAGGAGAGAGGACTGATATGTATAGTGTACACTGGCGGTAGAGATGGAGGAGAGAGGACTGATATGTATAGTGTACACTGGCGGTAGAGATGGGGAGGAGAGGACTGATATGTATAGTGTACACTGGTGGTAGAGATGGAGGAGAGAGGACTGATATGTATAGTGTACACTGGCGGTAGAGATGGAGGAGAGAGGACTGATATGTATAGTGTACACTGGCGGTAGAGATGGAGGAGAGAGGGACTGATATGTATAGTGTACACTGGCGGTAGAGATGGAGGAGAGAGGACTGATATGTATAGTGTACACTGGCGGTAGAGATGGAGGAGAGAGGACTGATATGTATAGTGTACACTGGCGGTAGAGATGGAGGAGAGAGGACTGATATGTATAGTGTACACTGGCGGTAGAGATGGAGGAGAGAGGACTGATATGTATAGTGTACACTGGCGGTAGAGATGGAGGAGAGAGGACTGATATGTATAGTGTACACTGGCGGTAGAGATGGAGGAGAGAGGACTGATATGTATAGTGTACACTGGCGGTAGAGATGGAGGAGAGAGGACTGATATGTATAGTGTACACTGGCGGTAGAGATGGAGGAGAGAGGACTGATATGTATAGTGTACACTGGCGGTAGAGATGGAGGAGAGAGGACTGATATGTATAGTGTACACTGGCGGTAGAGATGGAGGAGAGAGGACTGATATGTATAGTGTACACTGGCGGTAGAGATGGAGGAGAGAGGACTGATATGTATAGTGTACACTGGCGGTAGAGATGGAGGAGAGAGGACTGATATGTATAGTGTACACTGGCGGTAGAGATGGAGGAGAGGACTGATATGTATAGTGTACACTGGCGGTAGAGATGGAGGAGAGAGGACTGATATGTATAGTGTACACTGGCGGTAGAGATGGAGGAGAGAGGACTGATATGTATAGTGTACACTGGCGGTAGAGATGGAGGAGAGAGGACTGATATGTATAGTGTACACTGGCGGTAGAGATGGAGGAGAGGACTGATATGTATAGTGTACACTGGCGGTAGAGATGGAGGAGAGAGGACTGATATGTATAGTGTACACTGGCGGTAGAGATGGAGGAGAGGGACTGATATGTATAGTGTACACTGGCGGTAGAGATGGAGGAGAGAGGACTGATATGTATAGTGTACACTGGCGGTAGAGATGGAGGAGAGAGGACTGATATGTATAGTGTACACTGGCGGTAGAGATGGAGGAGAGAGGACTGATATGTATAGTGTACACTGGCGGTAGAGATGGAGGAGAGAGGACTGATATGTATAGTGTACACTGGTGGTAGAGATGGAGGAGAGAGGACTGATATGTATAGTGTACACTGGCGGTAGAGATGGAGGAGAGAGGACTGATATGTATAGTGTACACTGGCGGTAGAGATGGAGGAGAGGACTGATATGTATAGTGTACACTGGCGGTAGAGATGGAGGAGAGAGGACTGATATGTATAGTGTACACTGGCGGTAGAGATGGAGGAGAGAGGACTGATATGTATAGTGTACACTGGCGGTAGAGATGGAGGAGAGAGGACTGATATGTATAGTGTACACTGGCGGTAGAGATGGAGGAGAGGGACTGATATGTATAGTGTACACTGGCGGTAGAGATGGAGGAGAGAGGACTGATATGTATAGTGTACACTGGCGGTAGAGATGGAGGAGAGAGGACTGATATGTATAGTGTACACTGGTGGTAGAGATGGAGGAGAGAGGACTGATATGTATAGTGTACACTGGCGGTAGAGATGGAGGAGAGAGGAGTCTGATATGTATAGTGTACACTGGCGGTAGAGATGGAGGAGAGAGGACTGATATGTATAGTGTACACTGGCGGTAGAGATGGAGGAGAGAGGACTGATATGTATAGTGTACACTGGTGGTAGAGATGGAGGAGAGGGACTGATATGTATAGTGTACACTGGCGGTAGAGATGGAGGAGAGAGGACTGATATGTATAGTGTACACTGGTGGTAGAGATGGAGGAGAGAGGACTGATATGTATAGTGTACACTGGCGGTAGAGATGGAGGAGAGGGACTGATATGTATAGTGTACACTGGCGGTAGAGATGGAGGAGAGAGGACTGATATGTATAGTGTACACTGGCGGTAGAGATGGAGGAGAGAGGACTGATATGTATAGTGTACACTGGCGGTAGAGATGGAGGAGAGAGGACTGATATGTATAGTGTACACTGGCGGTAGAGATGGAGGAGAGGACTGATATGTATAGTGTACACTGGCGGTAGAGATGGAGGAGAGGACTGATATGTATAGTGTACACTGGCGGTAGAGATGGAGGAGAGAGGACTGATATGTATAGTGTACACTGGCGGTAGAGATGGAGGAGAGAGGGACTGATATGTATAGTGTACACTGGCGGTAGAGATGGAGGAGAGAGACTGATATGTATAGTGTACACTGGCGGTAGAGATGGAGGAGAGAGGACTGATATGTATAGTGTACACTGGCGGTAGAGATGGAGGAGAGGGACTGATATGTATAGTGTACACTGGCGGTAGAGATGGAGGAGAGAGGACTGATATGTATAGTGTACACTGGCGGTAGAGATGGAGGAGAGAGACTGATATGTATAGTGTACACTGGTGGTAGAGATGGAGGAGAGAGGACTGATATGTATAGTGTACACTGGCGGTAGAGATGGAGGAGAGAGGACTGATATGTATAGTGTACACTGGCGGTAGAGATGGAGGAGAGGGACTGATATGTATAGTGTACACTGGCGGTAGAGATGGAGGAGAGAGGACTGATATGTATAGTGTACACTGGCGGTAGAGATGGAGGAGAGAGGACTGATATGTATAGTGTACACTGGCGGTAGAGATGGAGGAGAGAGGACTGATATGTATAGTGTACACTGGCGGTAGAGATGGAGGAGAGAGGACTGATATGTATAGTGTACACTGGCGGTAGAGATGGAGGAGAGAGGAGACTGATATGTATAGTGTACACTGGCGGTAGAGATGGAGGAGAGAGGACTGATATGTATAGTGTACACTGGTGGTAGAGATGGAGGAGAGGACTGATATGTATAGTGTACACTGGCGGTAGAGATGGAGGAGAGAGGACTGATATGTATAGTGTACACTGGCGGTAGAGATGGAGGAGAGAGGACTGATATGTATAGTGTACACTGGCGGTAGAGATGGAGGAGAGAGGACTGATATGTATAGTGTACACTGGCGGTAGAGATGGAGGAGAGAGGACTGATATGTATAGTGTACACTGGCGGTAGAGATGGAGGAGAGAGGACTGATATGTATAGTGTACACTGGTGGTAGAGATGGAGGAGAGAGGACTGATATGTATAGTGTACACTGGCGGTAGAGATGGAGGAGAGAGGACTGATATGTATAGTGTACACTGGCGGTAGAGATGGAGGAGAGAGGACTGATATGTATAGTGTACACTGGCGGTAGAGATGGAGGAGAGAGGACTGATATGTATAGTGTACACTGGCGGTAGAGATGGAGGAGAGAGGACTGATATGTATAGTGTACACTGGCGGTAGAGATGGAGGAGAGAGGACTGATATGTATAGTGTACACTGGCGGTAGAGATGGAGGAGAGAGGACTGATATGTATAGTGTACACTGGCGGTAGAGATGGAGGAGAGAGGACTGATATGTATAGTGTACACTGGTGGTAGAGATGGAGGAGAGAGGACTGATATGTATAGTGTACACTGGCGGTAGAGATGGAGGAGAGAGGACTGATATGTATAGTGTACACTGGCGGTAGAGATGGAGGAGAGAGGACTGATATGTATAGTGTACACTGGCGGTAGAGATGGAGGAGAGAGGACTGATATGTATAGTGTACACTGGCGGTAGAGATGGAGGAGAGAGGACTGATATGTATAGTGTACACTGGCGGTAGAGATGGAGGAGAGAGGACTGATATGTATAGTGTACACTGGCGGTAGAGATGGAGGAGAGAGGACTGATATGTATAGTGTACACTGGCGGTAGAGATGGAGGAGAGAGGACTGATATGTATAGTGTACACTGGCGGTAGAGATGGAGGAGAGAGGACTGATATGTATAGTGTACACTGGCGGTAGAGATGGAGGAGAGAGGACTGATATGTATAGTGTACACTGGCGGTAGAGATGGAGGAGAGAGGACTGATATGTATAGTGTACACTGGCGGTAGAGATGGAGGAGAGAGGACTGATATGTATAGTGTACACTGGCGGTAGAGATGGAGGAGAGAGGACTGATATGTATAGTGTACACTGGCGGTAGAGATGGAGGAGAGAGGACTGATATGTATAGTGTACACTGGCGGTAGAGATGGAGGAGAGGACTGATATGTATAGTGTACACTGGCGGTAGAGATGGAGGAGAGAGGACTGATATGTATAGTGTACACTGGCGGTAGAGATGGAGGAGAGAGGACTGATATGTATAGTGTACACTGGCGGTAGAGATGGAGGAGAGAGGACTGATATGTATAGTGTACACTGGCGGTAGAGATGGAGGAGAGAGGACTGATATGTATAGTGTACACTGGTGGTAGAGATGGAGGAGAGAGGACTGATATGTATAGTGTACACTGGCGGTAGAGATGGAGGAGAGAGGACTGATATGTATAGTGTACACTGGCGGTAGAGATGGAGGAGAGAGGACTGATATGTATAGTGTACACTGGCGGTAGAGATGGAGGAGAGAGGACTGATATGTATAGTGTACACTGGCGGTAGAGATGGAGGAGAGAGGACTGATATGTATAGTGTACACTGGTGGTAGAGATGGAGGAGAGAGGACTGATATGTATAGTGTACACTGGCGGTAGAGATGGAGGAGAGAGGACTGATATGTATAGTGTACACTGGCGGTAGAGATGGAGGAGAGAGGACTGATATGTATAGTGTACACTGGCGGTAGAGATGGAGGAGAGAGGACTGATATGTATAGTGTACACTGGCGGTAGAGATGGAGGAGAGAGGACTGATATGTATAGTGTACACTGGCGGTAGAGATGGAGGAGAGGGACTGATATGTATAGTGTACACTGGTGGTAGAGATGGAGGAGAGAGGACTGATATGTATAGTGTACACTGGCGGTAGAGATGGAGGAGAGAGGACTGATATGTATAGTGTACACTGGTGGTAGAGATGGAGGAGAGAGGACTGATATGTATAGTGTACACTGGCGGTAGAGATGGAGGAGAGAGGACTGATATGTATAGTGTACACTGGCGGTAGAGATGGAGGAGAGAGGACTGATATGTATAGTGTACACTGGCGGTAGAGATGGAGGAGAGAGGACTGATATGTATAGTGTACACTGGCGGTAGAGATGGAGGAGAGAGGACTGATATGTATAGTGTACACTGGCGGTAGAGATGGAGGAGAGAGGACTGATATGTATAGTGTACACTGGCGGTAGAGATGGAGGAGAGAGGACTGATATGTATAGTGTACACTGGCGGTAGAGATGGAGGAGAGAGGACTGATATGTATAGTGTACACTGGCGGTAGAGATGGAGGAGAGGACTGATATGTATAGTGTACACTGGCGGTAGAGATGGAGGAGAGGGACTGATATGTATAGTGTACACTGGCGGTAGAGATGGAGGAGAGAGGACTGATATGTATAGTGTACACTGGCGGTAGAGATGGAGGAGAGAGGACTGATATGTATAGTGTACACTGGTGGTAGAGATGGAGGAGAGGGACTGATATGTATAGTGTACACTGGCGGTAGAGATGGAGGAGAGAGGACTGATATGTATAGTGTACACTGGCGGTAGAGATGGAGGAGAGAGGACTGATATGTATAGTGTACACTGGCGGTAGAGATGGAGGAGAGAGGACTGATATGTATAGTGTACACTGGTGGTAGAGATGGAGGAGAGAGGACTGATATGTATAGTGTACACTGGCGGTAGAGATGGAGGAGAGAGGACTGATATGTATAGTGTACACTGGCGGTAGAGATGGAGGAGAGAGGACTGATATGTATAGTGTACACTGGTGGTAGAGATGGAGGAGAGAGACTGATATGTATAGTGTACACTGGCGGTAGAGATGGAGGAGAGAGGACTGATATGTATAGTGTACACTGGCGGTAGAGATGGAGGAGAGAGGACTGATATGTATAGTGTACACTGGCGGTAGAGATGGAGGAGAGAGGACTGATATGTATAGTGTACACTGGCGGTAGAGATGGAGGAGAGAGGACTGATATGTATAGTGTACACTGGCGGTAGAGATGGAGGAGAGAGGACTGATATGTATAGTGTACACTGGCGGTAGAGATGGAGGAGAGAGGACTGATATGTATAGTGTACACTGGCGGTAGAGATGGAGGAGAGAGGACTGATATGTATAGTGTACACTGGCGGTAGAGATGGAGGAGAGAGGACTGATATGTATAGTGTACACTGGTGGTAGAGATGGAGGAGAGAGGACTGATATGTATAGTGTACACTGGCGGTAGAGATGGAGGAGAGAGGACTGATATGTATAGTGTACACTGGCGGTAGAGATGGAGGAGAGAGGACTGATATGTATAGTGTACACTGGCGGTAGAGATGGAGGAGAGAGGACTGATATGTATAGTGTACACTGGCGGTAGAGATGGAGGAGAGAGGACTGATATGTATAGTGTACACTGGCGGTAGAGATGGAGGAGAGAGGACTGATATGTATAGTGTACACTGGCGGTAGAGATGGAGGAGAGGGACTGATATGTATAGTGTACACTGGCGGTAGAGATGGAGGAGAGAGGACTGATATGTATAGTGTACACTGGCGGTAGAGATGGAGGAGAGAGGACTGATATGTATAGTGTACACTGGCGGTAGAGATGGAGGAGAGAGGACTGATATGTATAGTGTACACTGGCGGTAGAGATGGAGGAGAGGGACTGATATGTATAGTGTACACTGGCGGTAGAGATGGAGGAGAGAGGACTGATATGTATAGTGTACACTGGCGGTAGAGATGGAGGAGAGAGGACTGATATGTATAGTGTACACTGGCGGTAGAGATGGAGGAGAGAGGACTGATATGTATAGTGTACACTGGTGGTAGAGATGGAGGAGAGGGACTGATATGTATAGTGTACACTGGTGGTAGAGATGGAGGAGAGAGGACTGATATGTATAGTGTACACTGGCGGTAGAGATGGAGGAGAGAGGACTGATATGTATAGTGTACACTGGCGGTAGAGATGGAGGAGAGAGGACTGATATGTATAGTGTACACTGGCGGTAGAGATGGAGGAGAGAGGACTGATATGTATAGTGTACACTGGCGGTAGAGATGGAGGAGAGAGGACTGATATGTATAGTGTACACTGGTGGTAGAGATGGAGGAGAGGGACTGATATGTATAGTGTACACTGGCGGTAGAGATGGAGGAGAGAGGACTGATATGTATAGTGTACACTGGCGGTAGAGATGGAGGAGAGAGGACTGATATGTATAGTGTACACTGGCGGTAGAGATGGAGGAGAGAGGACTGATATGTATAGTGTACACTGGCGGTAGAGATGGAGGAGAGAGGACTGATATGTATAGTGTACACTGGTGGTAGAGATGGAGGAGAGAGGACTGATATGTATAGTGTACACTGGCGGTAGAGATGGAGGAGAGAGGACTGATATGTATAGTGTACACTGGCGGTAGAGATGGAGGAGAGAGGACTGATATGTATAGTGTACACTGGCGGTAGAGATGGAGGAGAGAGGACTGATATGTATAGTGTACACTGGCGGTAGAGATGGAGGAGAGAGGACTGATATGTATAGTGTACACTGGCGGTAGAGATGGAGGAGAGAGGACTGATATGTATAGTGTACACTGGCGGTAGAGATGGAGGAGAGAGGACTGATATGTATAGTGTACACTGGCGGTAGAGATGGAGGAGAGAGGACTGATATGTATAGTGTACACTGGCGGTAGAGATGGAGGAGAGAGGACTGATATGTATAGTGTACACTGGCGGTAGAGATGGAGGAGAGGGACTGATATGTATAGTGTACACTGGCGGTAGAGATGGAGGAGAGAGGACTGATATGTATAGTGTACACTGGCGGTAGAGATGGAGGAGAGAGGACTGATATGTATAGTGTACACTGGCGGTAGAGATGGAGGAGAGAGGACTGATATGTATAGTGTACACTGGCGGTAGAGATGGAGGAGAGAGGACTGATATGTATAGTGTACACTGGTGGTAGAGATGGAGGAGAGAGGACTGATATGTATAGTGTACACTGGCGGTAGAGATGGAGGAGAGAGGACTGATATGTATAGTGTACACTGGCGGTAGAGATGGAGGAGAGAGGACTGATATGTATAGTGTACACTGGCGGTAGAGATGGAGGAGAGAGGACTGATATGTATAGTGTACACTGGCGGTAGAGATGGAGGAGAGAGGACTGATATGTATAGTGTACACTGGCGGTAGAGATGGAGGAGAGAGGACTGATATGTATAGTGTACACTGGCGGTAGAGATGGAGGAGAGAGGACTGATATGTATAGTGTACACTGGCGGTAGAGATGGAGGAGAGAGGACTGATATGTATAGTGTACACTGGCGGTAGAGATGGAGGAGAGGGACTGATATGTATAGTGTACACTGGCGGTAGAGATGGAGGAGAGGACTGATATGTATAGTGTACACTGGCGGTAGAGATGGAGGAGAGAGGACTGATATGTATAGTGTACACTGGCGGTAGAGATGGAGGAGAGAGGACTGATATGTATAGTGTACACTGGCGGTAGAGATGGAGGAGAGAGGACTGATATGTATAGTGTACACTGGCGGTAGAGATGGAGGAGAGAGGACTGATATGTATAGTGTACACTGGCGGTAGAGATGGAGGAGAGAGGACTGATATGTATAGTGTACACTGGCGGTAGAGATGGAGGAGAGAGGACTGATATGTATAGTGTACACTGGCGGTAGAGATGGAGGAGAGAGGACTGATATGTATAGTGTACACTGGCGGTAGAGATGGAGGAGAGAGGACTGATATGTATAGTGTACACTGGCGGTAGAGATGGAGGAGAGAGGACTGATATGTATAGTGTACACTGGCGGTAGAGATGGAGGAGAGGGACTGATATGTATAGTGTACACTGGCGGTAGAGATGGAGGAGAGAGGACTGATATGTATAGTGTACACTGGTGGTAGAGATGGAGGAGAGAGGACTGATATGTATAGTGTACACTGGTGGTAGAGATGGAGGAGAGAGGACTGATATGTATAGTGTACACTGGCGGTAGAGATGGAGGAGAGAGGACTGATATGTATAGTGTACACTGGCGGTAGAGATGGAGGAGAGAGGACTGATATGTATAGTGTACACTGGCGGTAGAGATGGAGGAGAGGGACTGATATGTATAGTGTACACTGGCGGTAGAGATGGAGGAGAGGGACTGATATGTATAGTGTACACTGGCGGTAGAGATGGAGGAGAGAGGACTGATATGTATAGTGTACACTGGCGGTAGAGATGGAGGAGAGAGGACTGATATGTATAGTGTACACTGGCGGTAGAGATGGAGGAGAGGAGGAGGACTGATATGTATAGTGTACACTGGCGGTAGAGATGGAGGAGAGAGGACTGATATGTATAGTGTACACTGGCGGTAGAGATGGAGGAGAGAGGACTGATATGTATAGTGTACACTGGCGGTAGAGATGGAGGAGAGAGGACTGATATGTATAGTGTACACTGGCGGTAGAGATGGAGGAGAGAGGACTGATATGTATAGTGTACACTGGTGGTAGAGATGGAGGAGAGAGGACTGATATGTATAGTGTACACTGGCGGTAGAGATGGAGGAGAGAGGACTGATATGTATAGTGTACACTGGCGGTAGAGATGGAGGAGAGAGGACTGATATGTATAGTGTACACTG
This sequence comes from Leptodactylus fallax, assembly GCA_947044405.1. Classification (NCBI taxonomy): domain Eukaryota; kingdom Metazoa; phylum Chordata; class Amphibia; order Anura; family Leptodactylidae; genus Leptodactylus; species Leptodactylus fallax. The sequence goes on along the minus strand of CAMRHE010000749.1, from coordinate 15,103 downwards.
GCGGTAGAGATGGAGGAGAGAGCTGATATGTATAGTGTACACTGGCGGTAGAGATGGAGGAGAGAGGACTGATATGTATAGTGTACACTGGTGGTAGAGATGGAGGAGAGGACTGATATGTATAGTGTACACTGGTGGTAGAGATGGAGGAGAGAGGACTGATATGTATAGTGTACACTGGCGGTAGAGATGGAGGAGAGAGGACTGATATGTATAGTGTACACTGGCGGTAGAGATGGAGGAGAGAGGACTGATATGTATAGTGTACACTGGCGGTAGAGATGGAGGAGAGAGGACTGATATGTATAGTGTACACTGGCGGTAGAGATGGAGGAGAGAGGACTGATATGTATAGTGTACACTGGCGGTAGAGATGGAGGAGAGGACTGATATGTATAGTGTACACTGGCGGTAGAGATGGAGGAGAGAGGACTGATATGTATAGTGTACACTGGCGGTAGAGATGGAGGAGAGAGGACTGATATGTATAGTGTACACTGGCGGTAGAGATGGAGGAGAGAGGACTGATATGTATAGTGTACACTGGCGGTAGAGATGGAGGAGAGGGACTGATATGTATAGTGTACACTGGCGGTAGAGATGGAGGAGAGAGGACTGATATGTATAGTGTACACTGGCGGTAGAGATGGAGGAGAGAGGACTGATATGTATAGTGTACACTGGCGGTAGAGATGGAGGAGAGAGGACTGATATGTATAGTGTACACTGGCGGTAGAGATGGAGGAGAGGGACTGATATGTATAGTGTACACTGGCGGTAGAGATGGAGGAGAGAGGACTGATATGTATAGTGTACACTGGCGGTAGAGATGGAGGAGAGAGGACTGATATGTATAGTGTACACTGGCGGTAGAGATGGAGGAGAGAGGACTGATATGTATAGTGTACACTGGCGGTAGAGATGGAGGAGAGAGGACTGATATGTATAGTGTACACTGGCGGTAGAGATGGAGGAGAGAGGACTGATATGTATAGTGTACACTGGCGGTAGAGATGGAGGAGAGAGGACTGATATGTATAGTGTACACTGGCGGTAGAGATGGAGGAGAGAGGACTGATATGTATAGTGTACACTGGCGGTAGAGATGGAGGAGAGAGGACTGATATGTATAGTGTACACTGGCGGTAGAGATGGAGGAGAGGGACTGATATGTATAGTGTACACTGGCGGTAGAGATGGAGGAGAGAGGACTGATATGTATAGTGTACACTGGTGGTAGAGATGGAGGAGAGAGGACTGATATGTATAGTGTACACTGGCGGTAGAGATGGAGGAGAGAGGACTGATATGTATAGTGTACACTGGCGGTAGAGATGGAGGAGAGAGGACTGATATGTATAGTGTACACTGGCGGTAGAGATGGAGGAGAGAGGACTGATATGTATAGTGTACACTGGCGGTAGAGATGGAGGAGAGAGGACTGATATGTATAGTGTACACTGGCGGTAGAGATGGAGGAGAGAGGACTGATATGTATAGTGTACACTGGCGGTAGAGATGGAGGAGAGAGGACTGATATGTATAGTGTACACTGGCGGTAGAGATGGAGGAGAGAGGACTGATATGTATAGTGTACACTGGCGGTAGAGATGGAGGAGAGAGGACTGATATGTATAGTGTACACTGGCGGTAGAGATGGAGGAGAGGGACTGATATGTATAGTGTACACTGGCGGTAGAGATGGAGGAGAGGGACTGATATGTATAGTGTACACTGGCGGTAGAGATGGAGGAGAGAGGACTGATATGTATAGTGTACACTGGTGGTAGAGATGGAGGAGAGAGGACTGATATGTATAGTGTACACTGGCGGTAGAGATGGAGGAGAGAGGACTGATATGTATAGTGTACACTGGCGGTAGAGATGGAGGAGAGGGACTGATATGTATAGTGTACACTGGCGGTAGAGATGGAGGAGAGAGGACTGATATGTATAGTGTACACTGGTGGTAGAGATGGAGGAGAGAGGACTGATATGTATAGTGTACACTGGCGGTAGAGATGGAGGAGAGAGGACTGATATGTATAGTGTACACTGGCGGTAGAGATGGAGGAGAGAGGACTGATATGTATAGTGTACACTGGCGGTAGAGATGGAGGAGAGAGGACTGATATGTATAGTGTACACTGGCGGTAGAGATGGAGGAGAGAGGACTGATATGTATAGTGTACACTGGCGGTAGAGATGGAGGAGAGAGGACTGATATGTATAGTGTACACTGGCGGTAGAGATGGAGGAGAGAGGACTGATATGTATAGTGTACACTGGCGGTAGAGATGGAGGAGAGAGGACTGATATGTATAGTGTACACTGGCGGTAGAGATGGAGGAGAGAGGACTGATATGTATAGTGTACACTGGCGGTAGAGATGGAGGAGAGAGGACTGATATGTATAGTGTACACTGGCGGTAGAGATGGAGGAGAGAGGACTGATATGTATAGTGTACACTGGCGGTAGAGATGGAGGAGAGAGGACTGATATGTATAGTGTACACTGGCGGTAGAGATGGAGGAGAGAGGACTGATATGTATAGTGTACACTGGCGGTAGAGATGGAGGAGAGAGGACTGATATGTATAGTGTACACTGGTGGTAGAGATGGAGGAGAGAGGACTGATATGTATAGTGTACACTGGCGGTAGAGATGGAGGAGAGAGGACTGATATGTATAGTGTACACTGGTGGTAGAGATGGAGGAGAGAGGACTGATATGTATAGTGTACACTGGCGGTAGAGATGGAGGAGAGAGGACTGATATGTATAGTGTACACTGGGCGGTAGAGATGGAGGAGAGAGGACTGATATGTATAGTGTACACTGGTGGTAGAGATGGAGGAGAGAGGACTGATATGTATAGTGTACACTGGCGGTAGAGATGGAGGAGAGAGGACTGATATGTATAGTGTACACTGGTGGTAGAGATGGAGGAGAGAGGACTGATATGTATAGTGTACACTGGCGGTAGAGATGGAGGAGAGAGGACTGATATGTATAGTGTACACTGGCGGTAGAGATGGAGGAGAGAGGACTGATATGTATAGTGTACACTGGCGGTAGAGATGGAGGAGAGGGACTGATATGTATAGTGTACACTGGCGGTAGAGATGGAGGAGAGAGGACTGATATGTATAGTGTACACTGGCGGTAGAGATGGAGGAGAGAGGACTGATATGTATAGTGTACACTGGCGGTAGAGATGGAGGAGAGAGGACTGATATGTATAGTGTACACTGGCGGTAGAGATGGAGGAGAGAGGACTGATATGTATAGTGTACACTGGCGGTAGAGATGGAGGAGAGAGGACTGATATGTATAGTGTACACTGGCGGTAGAGATGGAGGAGAGGACTGATATGTATAGTGTACACTGGCGGTAGAGATGGAGGAGAGGGACTGATATGTATAGTGTACACTGGCGGTAGAGATGGAGGAGAGGACTGATATGTATAGTGTACACTGGCGGTAGAGATGGAGGAGAGAGGACTGATATGTATAGTGTACACTGGCGGTAGAGATGGAGGAGAGAGGACTGATATGTATAGTGTACACTGGCGGTAGAGATGGAGGAGAGAGGACTGATATGTATAGTGTACACTGGCGGTAGAGATGGAGGAGGAGAGGACTGATATGTATAGTGTACACTGGCGGTAGAGATGGAGGAGAGAGGACTGATATGTATAGTGTACACTGGCGGTAGAGATGGAGGAGAGAGGACTGATATGTATAGTGTACACTGGCGGTAGAGATGGAGGAGAGAGGACTGATATGTATAGTGTACACTGGCGGTAGAGATGGAGGAGAGAGGACTGATATGTATAGTGTACACTGGTGGTAGAGATGGAGGAGAGAGGACTGATATGTATAGTGTACACTGGCGGTAGAGATGGAGGAGAGGACTGATATGTATAGTGTACACTGGCGGTAGAGATGGAGGAGAGAGGACTGATATGTATAGTGTACACTGGCGGTAGAGATGGAGGAGAGAGGACTGATATGTATAGTGTACACTGGCGGTAGAGATGGAGGAGAGAGGACTGATATGTATAGTGTACACTGGCGGTAGAGATGGAGGAGAGAGGACTGATATGTATAGTGTACACTGGCGGTAGAGATGGAGGAGAGAGGACTGATATGTATAGTGTACACTGGCGGTAGAGATGGAGGAGAGAGGACTGATATGTATAGTGTACACTGGCGGTAGAGATGGAGGAGAGAGGACTGATATGTATAGTGTACACTGGCGGTAGAGATGGAGGAGAGAGGACTGATATGTATAGTGTACACTGGTGGTAGAGATGGAGGAGAGAGGACTGATATGTATAGTGTACACTGGCGGTAGAGATGGAGGAGAGAGGACTGATATGTATAGTGTACACTGGTGGTAGAGATGGAGGAGAGAGGACTGATATGTATAGTGTACACTGGCGGTAGAGATGGAGGAGAGAGGACTGATATGTATAGTGTACACTGGCGGTAGAGATGGAGGAGAGAGGACTGATATGTATAGTGTACACTGGCGGTAGAGATGGAGGAGAGAGGACTGATATGTATAGTGTACACTGGCGGTAGAGATGGAGGAGAGAGGACTGATATGTATAGTGTACACTGGCGGTAGAGATGGAGGAGAGAGGACTGATATGTATAGTGTACACTGGTGGTAGAGATGGAGGAGAGAGGACTGATATGTATAGTGTACACTGGCGGTAGAGATGGAGGAGAGAGGACTGATATGTATAGTGTACACTGGCGGTAGAGATGGAGGAGAGGGACTGATATGTATAGTGTACACTGGCGGTAGAGATGGAGGAGAGAGGACTGATATGTATAGTGTACACTGGCGGTAGAGATGGAGGAGAGAGGACTGATATGTATAGTGTACACTGGCGGTAGAGATGGAGGAGAGAGGACTGATATGTATAGTGTACACTGGCGGTAGAGATGGAGGAGAGAGGACTGATATGTATAGTGTACACTGGCGGTAGAGATGGAGGAGAGAGGACTGATATGTATAGTGTACACTGGCGGTAGAGATGGAGGAGAGAGGACTGATATGTATAGTGTACACTGGCGGTAGAGATGGAGGAGAGAGACTGATATGTATAGTGTACACTGGCGGTAGAGATGGAGGAGAGAGGACTGATATGTATAGTGTACACTGGTGGTAGAGATGGAGGAGAGAGGACTGATATGTATAGTGTACACTGGCGGTAGAGATGGAGGAGAGAGGACTGATATGTATAGTGTACACTGGCGGTAGAGATGGAGGAGAGAGGACTGATATGTATAGTGTACACTGGCGGTAGAGATGGAGGAGAGAGACTGATATGTATAGTGTACACTGGCGGTAGAGATGGAGGAGAGAGGACTGATATGTATAGTGTACACTGGCGGTAGAGATGGAGGAGAGAGGACTGATATGTATAGTGTACACTGGCGGTAGAGATGGAGGAGAGGGACTGATATGTATAGTGTACACTGGCGGTAGAGATGGAGGAGAGAGGACTGATATGTATAGTGTACACTGGCGGTAGAGATGGAGGAGAGGGACTGATATGTATAGTGTACACTGGCGGTAGAGATGGAGGAGAGGACTGATATGTATAGTGTACACTGGCGGTAGAGATGGAGGAGAGAGGACTGATATGTATAGTGTACACTGGCGGTAGAGATGGAGGAGAGAGGACTGATATGTATAGTGTACACTGGCGGTAGAGATGGAGGAGAGAGGACTGATATGTATAGTGTACACTGGCGGTAGAGATGGAGGAGAGAGGACTGATATGTATAGTGTACACTGGCGGTAGAGATGGAGGAGAGAGGACTGATATGTATAGTGTACACTGGCGGTAGAGATGGAGGAGAGAGGACTGATATGTATAGTGTACACTGGCGGTAGAGATGGAGGAGAGAGGACTGATATGTATAGTGTACACTGGCGGTAGAGATGGAGGAGAGAGGACTGATATGTATAGTGTACACTGGCGGTAGAGATGGAGGAGAGAGGACTGATATGTATAGTGTACACTGGCGGTAGAGATGGAGGAGAGAGGACTGATATGTATAGTGTACACTGGCGGTAGAGATGGAGGAGAGAGGACTGATATGTATAGTGTACACTGGCGGTAGAGATGGAGGAGAGAGGACTGATATGTATAGTGTACACTGGCGGTAGAGATGGAGGAGAGAGGACTGATATGTATAGTGTACACTGGTGGTAGAGATGGAGGAGAGAGGACTGATATGTATAGTGTACACTGGCGGTAGAGATGGAGGAGAGAGGACTGATATGTATAGTGTACACTGGCGGTAGAGATGGAGGAGAGAGGACTGATATGTATAGTGTACACTGGCGGTAGAGATGGAGGAGAGAGGACTGATATGTATAGTGTACACTGGCGGTAGAGATGGAGGAGAGAGGACTGATATGTATAGTGTACACTGGCGGTAGAGATGGAGGAGAGAGGACTGATATGTATAGTGTACACTGGCGGTAGAGATGGAGGAGAGGGACTGATATGTATAGTGTACACTGGCGGTAGAGATGGAGGAGAGAGGACTGATATGTATAGTGTACACTGGCGGTAGAGATGGAGGAGAGAGGACTGATATGTATAGTGTACACTGGCGGTAGAGATGGAGGAGAGAGGACTGATATGTATAGTGTACACTGGCGGTAGAGATGGAGGAGAGAGGACTGATATGTATAGTGTACACTGGCGGTAGAGATGGAGGAGAGGACTGATATGTATAGTGTACACTGGCGGTAGAGATGGAGGAGAGAGGACTGATATGTATAGTGTACACTGGCGGTAGAGATGGAGGAGAGAGGACTGATATGTATAGTGTACACTGGTGGTAGAGATGGAGGAGAGAGGACTGATATGTATAGTGTACACTGGCGGTAGAGATGGAGGAGAGAGGACTGATATGTATAGTGTACACTGGCGGTAGAGATGGAGGAGAGAGGACTGATATGTATAGTGTACACTGGCGGTAGAGATGGAGGAGAGGACTGATATGTATAGTGTACACTGGCGGTAGAGATGGAGGAGAGAGGACTGATATGTATAGTGTACACTGGCGGTAGAGATGGAGGAGAGAGGACTGATATGTATAGTGTACACTGGCGGTAGAGATGGAGGAGAGACTGATGTACTGATATGTATAGTGTACACTGGCGGTAGAGATGGAGGAGAGAGGACTGATATGTATAGTGTACACTGGCGGTAGAGATGGAGGAGAGAGGACTGATATGTATAGTGTACACTGGCGGTAGAGATGGAGGAGAGAGGACTGATATGTATAGTGTACACTGGCGGTAGAGATGGAGGAGAGAGGACTGATATGTATAGTGTACACTGGCGGTAGAGATGGAGGAGAGAGGACTGATATGTATAGTGTACACTGGCGGTAGAGATGGAGGAGAGGGACTGATATGTATAGTGTACACTGGCGGTAGAGATGGAGGAGAGAGGACTGATATGTATAGTGTACACTGGCGGTAGAGATGGAGGAGAGAGGACTGATATGTATAGTGTACACTGGCGGTAGAGATGGAGGAGAGGGACTGATATGTATAGTGTACACTGGCGGTAGAGATGGAGGAGAGAGGACTGATATGTATAGTGTACACTGGCGGTAGAGATGGAGGAGAGAGGACTGATATGTATAGTGTACACTGGCGGTAGAGATGGAGGAGAGAGGACTGATATGTATAGTGTACACTGGCGGTAGAGATGGAGGAGAGGGACTGATATGTATAGTGTACACTGGCGGTAGAGATGGAGGAGAGAGGACTGATATGTATAGTGTACACTGGCGGTAGAGATGGAGGAGAGAGGACTGATATGTATAGTGTACACTGGCGGTAGAGATGGAGGAGAGAGGGATATGGGCCTGGCTGTAGAGATGGGAGATGAGAGAGGACTGATATGTATAGTGTACACTGGCGGTAGAGATGGAGGAGAGAGGACTGATATGTATAGTGTACACTGGCGGTAGAGATGGAGGAGAGGACTGATATGTATAGTGTACACTGGCGGTAGAGATGGAGGAGAGAGGACTGATATGTATAGTGTACACTGGCGGTAGAGATGGAGGAGAGAGGACTGATATGTATAGTGTACACTGGCGGTAGAGATGGAGGAGAGAGGACTGATATGTATAGTGTACACTGGCGGTAGAGATGGAGGAGAGAGGACTGATATGTATAGTGTACACTGGCGGTAGAGATGGAGGAGAGAGGACTGATATGTATAGTGTACACTGGCGGTAGAGATGGAGGAGAGAGGACTGATATGTATAGTGTACACTGGCGGTAGAGATGGAGGAGAGAGGACTGATATGTATAGTGTACACTGGCGGTAGAGATGGAGGAGAGAGGACTGATATGTATAGTGTACACTGGCGGTAGAGATGGAGGAGAGAGGACTGATATGTATAGTGTACACTGGCGGTAGAGATGGAGGAGAGGACTGATATGTATAGTGTACACTGGCGGTAGAGATGGAGGAGAGAGGACTGATATGTATAGTGTACACTGGCGGTAGAGATGGAGGAGAGAGGACTGATATGTATAGTGTACACTGGCGGTAGAGATGGAGGAGAGAGGACTGATATGTATAGTGTACACTGGCGGTAGAGATGGAGGAGAGAGGACTGATATGTATAGTGTACACTGGCGGTAGAGATGGAGGAGAGAGGACTGATATGTATAGTGTACACTGGCGGTAGAGATGGAGGAGAGAGGACTGATATGTATAGTGTACACTGGCGGTAGAGATGGAGGAGAGGGACTGATATGTATAGTGTACACTGGCGGTAGAGATGGAGGAGAGAGGACTGATATGTATAGTGTACACTGGCGGTAGAGATGGAGGAGAGGACTGATATGTATAGTGTACACTGGCGGTAGAGATGGAGGAGAGAGGACTGATATGTATAGTGTACACTGGTGGTAGAGATGGAGGAGAGGACTGATATGTATAGTGTACACTGGCGGTAGAGATGGAGGAGAGAGGACTGATATGTATAGTGTACACTGGCGGTAGAGATGGAGGAGAGAGGACTGATATGTATAGTGTACACTGGCGGTAGAGATGGAGGAGAGAGGACTGATATGTATAGTGTACACTGGCGGTAGAGATGGAGGAGAGAGGACTGATATGTATAGTGTACACTGGCGGTAGAGATGGAGGAGAGAGGACTGATATGTATAGTGTACACTGGCGGTAGAGATGGAGGAGAGAGGACTGATATGTATAGTGTACACTGGCGGTAGAGATGGAGGAGAGAGGACTGATATGTATAGTGTACACTGGCGGTAGAGATGGAGGAGAGAGGACTGATATGTATAGTGTACACTGGCGGTAGAGATGGAGGAGAGAGGACTGATATGTATAGTGTACACTGGCGGTAGAGATGGAGGAGAGAGGACTGATATGTATAGTGTACACTGGCGGTAGAGATGGAGGAGAGGAGGCTGATATGTATAGTGTACACTGGCGGTAGAGATGGAGGAGAGAGGACTGATATGTATAGTGTACACTGGCGGTAGAGATGGAGGAGAGGGACTGATATGTATAGTGTACACTGGCGGTAGAGATGGAGGAGAGAGGACTGATATGTATAGTGTACACTGGCGGTAGAGATGGAGGAGAGAGGACTGATATGTATAGTGTACACTGGCGGTAGAGATGGAGGAGAGAGGACTGATATGTATAGTGTACACTGGCGGTAGAGATGGAGGAGAGAGGACTGATATGTATAGTGTACACTGGCGGTAGAGATGGAGGAGAGAGGACTGATATGTATAGTGTACACTGGCGGTAGAGATGGAGGAGAGAGACTGATATGTATAGTGTACACTGGCGGTAGAGATGGAGGAGAGAGGACTGATATGTATAGTGTACACTGGCGGTAGAGATGGAGGAGAGGACTGATATGTATAGTGTACACTGGCGGTAGAGATGGAGGAGAGAGGACTGATATGTATAGTGTACACTGGCGGTAGAGATGGAGGAGAGAGGACTGATATGTATAGTGTACACTGGCGGTAGAGATGGAGGAGAGGACTGATATGTATAGTGTACACTGGCGGTAGAGATGGAGGAGAGAGGACTGATATGTATAGTGTACACTGGCGGTAGAGATGGAGGAGAGAGGACTGATATGTATAGTGTACACTGGCGGTAGAGATGGAGGAGAGGACTGATATGTATAGTGTACACTGGCGGTAGAGATGGAGGAGAGAGGACTGATATGTATAGTGTACACTGGTGGTAGAGATGGAGGAGAGAGGACTGATATGTATAGTGTACACTGGCGGTAGAGATGGAGGAGAGAGGACTGATATGTATAGTGTACACTGGCTGGTAGAGATGGAGGAGAGAGGACTGATATGTATAGTGTACACTGGCGGTAGAGATGGAGGAGAGAGGACTGATATGTATAGTGTACACTGGCGGTAGAGATGGAGGAGAGAGGACTGATATGTATAGTGTACACTGGCGGTAGAGATGGAGGAGAGGACTGATATGTATAGTGTACACTGGCGGTAGAGATGGAGGAGAGAGGACTGATATGTATAGTGTACACTGGCGGTAGAGATGGAGGAGAGAGGACTGATATGTATAGTGTACACTGGCGGTAGAGATGGAGGAGAGAGGACTGATATGTATAGTGTACACTGGTGGTAGAGATGGAGGAGAGAGGACTGATATGTATAGTGTACACTGGCGGTAGAGATGGAGGAGAGAGGACTGATATGTATAGTGTACACTGGCGGTAGAGATGGAGGAGAGAGGACTGATATGTATAGTGTACACTGGCGGTAGAGATGGAGGAGAGAGGACTGATATGTATAGTGTACACTGGCGGTAGAGATGGAGGAGAGAGGACTGATATGTATAGTGTACACTGGCGGTAGAGATGGAGGAGAGAGGACTGATATGTATAGTGTACACTGGCGGTAGAGATGGAGGAGAGAGGACTGATATGTATAGTGTACACTGGCGGTAGAGATGGAGGAGAGGACTGATATGTATAGTGTACACTGGCGGTAGAGATGGAGGAGAGAGGAGGACTGATATGTATAGTGTACACTGGTGGTAGAGATGGAGGAGAGGACTGATATGTATAGTGTACACTGGCGGTAGAGATGGAGGAGAGAGGACTGATATGTATAGTGTACACTGGCGGTAGAGATGGAGGAGAGAGGACTGATATGTATAGTGTACACTGGCGGTAGAGATGGAGGAGAGGAGGCTGATATGTATAGTGTACACTGGGGTGGAGAGATGGAGGAGAGAGAGAGGACTGATATGTATAGTGTACACTGGCGGTAGAGATGGAGGAGAGAGGACTGATATGTATAGTGTACACTGGCGGTAGAGATGGAGGAGAGAGGACTGATATGTATAGTGTACACTGGCGGTAGAGATGGAGGAGAGAGGACTGATATGTATAGTGTACACTGGCGGTAGAGATGGAGGAGAGAGGACTGATATGTATAGTGTACACTGGCGGTAGAGATGGAGGAGAGAGGACTGATATGTATAGTGTACACTGGCGGTAGAGATGGAGGAGAGAGGACTGATATGTATAGTGTACACTGGCGGTAGAGATGGAGGAGAGAGGACTGATATGTATAGTGTACACTGGCGGTAGAGATGGAGGAGAGAGGACTGATATGTATAGTGTACACTGGCGGTAGAGATGGAGGAGAGAGGACTGATATGTATAGTGTACACTGGCGGTAGAGATGGAGGAGAGGACTGATATGTATAGTGTACACTGGTGGTAGAGATGGAGGAGAGAGGACTGATATGTATAGTGTACACTGGCGGTAGAGATGGAGGAGAGAGGACTGATATGTATAGTGTACACTGGCGGTAGAGATGGAGGAGAGAGGACTGATATGTATAGTGTACACTGGCGGTAGAGATGGAGGAGAGAGGACTGATATGTATAGTGTACACTGGCGGTAGAGATGGAGGAGAGAGGACTGATATGTATAGTGTACACTGGGTGAGAGATGGAGGAGAGAGGACTGATATGTATAGTGTACACTGGCGGTAGAGATGGAGGAGAGAGGACTGATATGTATAGTGTACACTGGCGGTAGAGATGGAGGAGAGAGGACTGATATGTATAGTGTACACTGGCGGTAGAGATGGAGGAGAGAGGACTGATATGTATAGTGTACACTGGCGGTAGAGATGGAGGAGAGAGGACTGATATGTATAGTGTACACTGGCGGTAGAGATGGAGGAGAGGACTGATATGTATAGTGTACACTGGCGGTAGAGATGGAGGAGAGAGGACTGATATGTATAGGTTGGTGGTGAGTGGAGGAGAGGGACTGATATGTATAGTGTGGGTAGAGATGGAGGAGAGGACTGATATGTATAGTGTACACTGGCGGTAGAGATGGAGGAGAGAGGACTGATATGTATAGTGTACACTGGTGGTAGAGATGGAGGAGAGAGACTGATATGTATAGTGTACACTGGTGGTAGAGATGGAGGAGAGAGGACTGATATGTATAGTGTACACTGGCGGTAGAGATGGAGGAGAGGACTGATATGTATAGTGTACACTGGCGGTAGAGATGGGGAGAGAGGACTGATATGTATAGTGTACACTGGCGGTAGAGATGGAGGAGAGAGGACTGATATGTATAGTGTACACTGGCGGTAGAGATGGAGGAGAGGTGGTAGAGATGGAGGAGAGAGGACTGATATGTATAGTGTACACTGGTGGTAGAGATGGAGGAGAGAGGACTGATATGTATAGTGTACACTGGCGGTAGAGATGGAGGAGAGGACTGATATGTATAGTGTACACTGGCGGTAGAGATGGAGGAGAGAGGACTGATATGTATAGTGTACACTGGCGGTAGAGATGGAGGAGAGAGGACTGATATGTATAGTGTACACTGGCGGTAGAGATGGAGGAGAGAGGACTGATATGTATAGTGTACACTGGCGGTAGAGATGGAGGAGAGGACTGATATGTATAGTGTACACTGGCGGTAGAGATGGAGGAGAGAGGACTGATATGTATAGTGTACACTGGCGGTAGAGATGGAGGAGAGAGGACTGATATGTATAGTGTACACTGGCGGTAGAGATGGAGGAGAGAGGACTGATATGTATAGTGTACACTGGCGGTAGAGATGGAGGAGAGGACTGATATGTATAGTGTACACTGGCGGTAGAGATGGAGGAGAGAGGACTGATATGTATAGTGTACACTGGCGGTAGAGATGGAGGAGAGAGGACTGATATGTATAGTGTACACTGGTGGTAGAGATGGAGGAGAGAGGACTGATATGTATAGTGTACACTGGCGGTAGAGATGGAGGAGAGAGGACTGATATGTATAGTGTACACTGGTGGTAGAGATGGAGGAGAGAGACTGATATGTATAGTGTACACTGGCGGTAGAGATGGAGGAGAGAGGACTGATATGTATAGTGTACACTGGCGGTAGAGATGGAGGAGAGAGGACTGATATGTATAGTGTACACTGGCGGTAGAGATGGAGGAGAGAGGACTGATATGTATAGTGTACACTGGTGGTAGAGATGGAGGAGAGGACTGATATGTATAGTGTACACTGGTGGTAGAGATGGAGGAGAGAGGACTGATATGTATAGTGTACACTGGTGGTAGAGATGGAGGAGAGAGGACTGATATGTATAGTGTACACTGGCGGTAGAGATGGAGGAGAGAGGACTGATATGTATAGTGTACACTGGCGGTAGAGATGGAGGAGAGAGGACTGATATGTATAGTGTACACTGGCGGTAGAGATGGAGGAGAGAGACTGATATGTATAGTGTACACTGGCGGTAGAGATGGAGGAGAGAGGACTGATATGTATAGTGTACACTGGCGGTAGAGATGGAGGAGAGAGGACTGATATGTATAGTGTACACTGGCGGTAGAGATGGAGGAGAGAGACTGATATGTATAGTGTACACTGGCGGTAGAGATGGAGGAGAGAGGACTGATATGTATAGTGTACACTGGCGGTAGAGATGGAGGAGAGAGACTGATATGTATAGTGTACACTGGCGGTAGAGATGGAGGAGAGGACTGATATGTATAGTGTACACTGGCGGTAGAGATGGAGGAGAGGACTGATATGTATAGTGTACACTGGCGGTAGAGATGGAGGAGAGAGGACTGATATGTATAGTGTACACTGGCGGTAGAGATGGAGGAGAGAGGACTGATATGTATAGTGTACACTGGCGGTAGAGATGGAGGAGAGGACTGATATGTATAGTGTACACTGGCGGTAGAGATGGAGGAGAGAGACTGATATGTATAGTGTACACTGGCGGTAGAGATGGAGGAGAGAGGACTGATATGTATAGTGTACACTGGCGGTAGAGATGGAGGAGAGAGGACTGATATGTATAGTGTACACTGGCGGTAGAGATGGAGGGGGAGAGAGACTGATATGTATAGTGTACACTGGTGGTAGAGATGGAGGAGAGAGGACTGATATGTATAGTGTACACTGGCGGTAGAGATGGAGGAGAGAGGACTGATATGTATAGTGTACACTGGCGGTAGAGATGGAGGAGAGAGACTGATATGTATAGTGTACACTGGCGGTAGAGATGGAGGAGAGAGGACTGATATGTATAGTGTACACTGGCGGTAGAGATGGAGGAGAGAGGACTGATATGTATAGTGTACACTGGCGGTAGAGATGGAGGAGAGAGGACTGATATGTATAGTGTACACTGGCGGTAGAGATGGAGGAGAGAGGACTGATATGTATAGTGTACACTGGCGGTAGAGATGGAGGAGAGAGGACTGATATGTATAGTGTACACTGGTGGTAGAGATGGAGGAGAGGACTGATATGTATAGTGTACACTGGCGGTAGAGATGGAGGAGAGAGGACTGATATGTATAGTGTACACTGGCGGTAGAGATGGAGGAGAGAGACTGATATGTATAGTGTACACTGGCGGTAGAGATGGAGGAGAGGACTGATATGTATAGTGTACACTGGTGGTAGAGATGGAGGAGAGAGGACTGATATGTATAGTGTACACTGGT